>OY288244.1:41204713-41599713 GCA_958450325.1 Agrostemma githago
TTGACTCCTAGATGCCTCCTCAAGATTGATAGGAGAAACGCATTTGATTCCCTACAATGGCCATTTATTCTAAATATGGTCACTGTATTCAATTTCCCACCCCTATTTATCTAGTGGATCATGAAGTGTATTTCAGGGGCTTGGTTCTCATTTAACTTGAATGGTGGTGTGGTTGGTTTTGTCAAGGGTAGGAGTGGAATACGTAAGGGGGATCCTATTTCACCCTATCTCTTTGTGCTAAGCATGGAAATACTTTCCCGATACCTTAGGAGAATCAACAAGCTCCCAAATGTCTCAGCTCATCCTAAATGCACCAATTTGGCTCTTACCCACTTGGTTTTTGCGGATGACCTAATGGTCTTTGTGAGAGGGGATGTGCCCTCCATACTTGCAGTTAAGAAGACTATAAATGACTTCACACTTATGTCTGGTCTAAGCATTAATGAGGACAAGACTGAGATCTTCTTTGGAGGGGTTTCAGCTACTGTCAAACATGCTATCCTGGTGTATTTTGGATTTATAGAGGGTAATCTCCCATGTAAATATCTGGGAATGCCCCTAAATCCTATACAAAACAACATGGCTAACTATGGAGAATTAATTGCAAAGGTGTGGAATGCTTTGATGCATTGGTCAGTTTCCAACTTCTCTTATGCAGGAAGGATGAAGTTGCTTAATTCGGTTATATTTGGTCTTGCAAATTTCTGATGTGCAACAGCACTTCTACCTAAAATTGTTCTGAAGTTGATCACTAGACTTTGCAAGAACTTTTTCCGGTCAGGCAATTTGGATAGAAGAAATCTCTGTATGATGAGTTGGAAAGCTATATGTTCACCATGGATTGAAGGTGGACTAAACATTAATGAACTCTTAGCTTGGAATAAGACGCAAATTGCAAAATGGCTTTGGCAAATCGAAACTAATCATTCTAGTCTTTGGATGATGTGGATCAAGACTTATATTCTTAAAGGTAAATTAGTGTGGGATATCCAGATAAAGGATAGCTTCTCTGATGCCTTAATAAGTCTTTGAAAATCAAGTCCTTAGCTGGACTGCTGCAGCAAAGTTCTGCTCACAGAAATGCTACAATTGGTTTCGAAGTAAATTCCCTAAAATTCTTCAGCTAACAGCTGTCCAGGTTTCTTAAATAATTCAACGACACAGAATTACATTATCATTTGCATTTCAAAATAAACTTCTGACTGTTGACAAGCTGCAAGAAAAGGGACTGACGATGGTGAACAGATGTATGTTGTGTAAGGATGCTGCAGAATCACATGACCATTTGTTTTTCAAATGCTCTTATGCCCAATACTTATGGAGTGACCTCATGAACTGGCTGCACATAAGAGACAATGGATCTAACATCTAAACCACAAATGCCTTGGCAAAATGAATGCTTTATTGTAGCTGGAAGTGCTCTAGTTTACCATATCTGGACTGTAGCAGGATATTCAATGGTGTTGACAGTACTATGGAGCAACGATTAGCCATCCTTAAAGTTGAGATGAAGGCATGTTTATCAGACAAGCACCCTAGCATTCTTTTGTTGTAATAGGGCTTTTGGTTTTGATTCATTATGAAATACCATTCTTACAAAAAAAATAATAACAGTAACAATAACAATAATAATAATAATAACAATAACGACAACAACAACAACAACAACAACAACAACAACATAAACAGTAATAATAATAATAATAATAATAATAATAATAATAATAATAATAATAATAATAATAATAATAATAATAATAATAATAATAATAATACTAATAATAATACTAATAATAATACTAATACTAATAATAATACTAATAATAATACTACTAATAATAATAATAATAATAATAATAATAATAATAATAATAATAATAATAATAATAATAATAATAATAATAATAATAATAATAATAATAATAATAATAATAATAATAATAATAATAATAATAATAATAATAATAATAATAATAATAATAATAATAATAATAATAATAATAATAATAATAATAATAATAATAATAATAATAATAATAATAATAATAATAATAATAATAATAATAATAATAATAATAATAATAATAATAATAATAATAATAATAATAATAATAATAATAATAATAATAATAATAATAATAATAATAATAATAATAATAATAATAATAATAATAATAATAATAATAATAATAATAATAATAATAATAATAATAATAATAATAATAATAATAATAATAATAATAATAATAATAATAATAATAATAATAATAATAATAATAATAATAATAATAATAATAATAATAATAATAATAATAATAATAATAATAATAATAATAATAATAATAATAATAATAATAATAATAATAATAATAATAATAATAATAATAATAATAATAATAATAATAATAATAATAATAATAATAATAATAATAATAATAATAATAATAATAATAATAATAATAATAATAATAATAATAATAATAATAATAATAATAATAATAATAATAATAATAATAATAATAATAATAATAATAATAATAATAATAATAATAATAATAATAATAATAATAATAATAATAATAATAATAATAATAATAATAATAATAATAATAATAATAATAATAATAATAATAATAATAATAATAATAATAATAATAATAATAATAATAATAATAATAATAATAATAATAATAATAATAATAATAATAATAATAATAATAATAATAATAATAATAATAATAATAATAATAATAATAATAATAATAATAATAATAATAATAATAATAATAATAATAATAATAATAATAATAATAATAATAATAATAATAATAATAATAATAATAATAATAATAATAATAATAATAATAATAATAATAATAATAATAATAATAATAATAATAATAATAATAATAATAATAATAATAATAATAATAATAATAATAATAATAATAATAATAATAATAATAATAATAATAATAATAATAATAATAATAATAATAATAATAATAATAATAATAATAATAATAATAATAATAATAATAATAATAATAATAATAATAATAATAATAATAATAATAATAATAATAATAATAATAATAATAATAATAATAATAATAATAATAATAATAATAATAATAATAATAATAATAATAATAATAATAATAATAATAATAATAATAATAATAATAATAATAATAATAATAATAATAATAATAATAATAATAATAATAATAATAATAATAATAATAATAATAATAATAATAATAATAATAATAATAATAATAATAATAATAATAATAATAATAATAATAATAATAATAATAATAATAATAATAATAATAATAATAATAATAATAATAATAATAATAATAATAATAATAATAATAATAATAATAATAATAATAGAAATAGCTCTTCCAAGTACTTTTATTCTAAGATTGCAAAGAAAAGATCTCAACAAATGTTACGTGCTATTCAAGATGAAAGTGGAAAGATTTGTACTGGACTTCCTGCTGTCTCTCAAGCCTTTCAGGAATATTACCAGAATCTTCTTGGTAAAGGTTCCTTGGTTTCAGGGTCTATTGGTCATACCACTACTCCTCCTACTTCAATAACTGAACAGTTGTGTAAACCTGTGTCTACTGAAGAGATTAAAAAAGTTGTTTATAGTATGGACTGCAATAGTAGTCAAGGTATTGATTGCTTCTCAGCGGGTTTTTTCAAATCCTTTTGGAGCATTGTTGCTACTGATTTTTGTGCAGCTGTCAAACATTTCTTCAAAACTGGGCGTATGTGCAAGCAGGCTAATGATAGTTTAGTGACTCTTATCCCTAAAAAGAAGGATGGTCAGTCAGTTAAAGAGTTCAGACCCATCTCTTGTCGCATTGTACTCTACAAGACTATTTCCAAGATTATTGCAAACAGGATGAAGCCAATTATGCCAACTCTAATTGGTAAAGAGCAAGCAACTTTTGTTAAAGGGAGAAATATATTTGATAATATCTTACTTTCACAGGCTTTGGTAAAGGGGTATACTAGGAGATTCTTAACTCCAAGGTGCATGGTCAAGGTGGACATCAAGAAAGCATTTGACTCTCTTTAATGGAATTTTCTGTCTGCTATGTTGAAGTTCATGGGTTTCCCTGGTCAATTTGTGAACTGGATTATGGGATGCATTGAAAGACCCTAGTATTCATTCAAATTTAATGGGGGGGGGGGGGGGGGGTTGCTGGTTATTTTCAAGGGAAGAGTGCTATTAGGCAAGGGGATCCACTTTCCCCTTACCCATTTGTCTTAAGCATGGAGGTTCTTTCACAGAGACTGATGGTAAGATTTTGCCGTCAATCCTACCAACAAATAAACCAACTAATCCTAACAAGTTGCTAGGGCAAGTCGGGTCGAGTCCACGGGGACGGTAAAGAGGGTTTAGACTAAGGTTCACCTAAGGACTAGACTATGTCAACTAAGCTAAACACCTAAAATGATGAAGGGGGATAAAGCTGTGACTAAGAATAAATTAAGACTAAGGGAAACAATGACAAAAATGATGAAGAAATCAAATAGGAGAAGAGTAGGGTTAGGTCGGGTTCATAAGTGTAATGGGCTAGTGGGAAAATTGAGGGTGTAGGTTTCATCTAGTCACTAAGGTAAATGATGGTAGGACTTGTCGTGGATCCCGCCACCAAATATTCAACCAACTAGCACCTAACGGTAGTTAGGGTAAGTTGGGTCGTGTCCACGGAGACGGTATCGCAATGCTTAGACTAAATCGGCCTATGGCGAGACTAAATCACCAAACAAACACAAAGAAGCGATAAATGGAAAACTATGATGGAGGAGAAGTAGGAACTAGACTATTGATGAACTAGACTACAAAATGCTAAACAATGCTAATAATCAAACTAACTAGCAACTTAAGGAGATGATGACTAACTAATAGGATGAATCAAGTATGAAGAAGAGGTGGGTTAGGTCGGGTTCATAAGAATAGTAGGGTGACATGGGTGGTCAAAGGTATGGGTGCCTCCTAATTGCTAGATTCGGTCCGGGCGATCGCAACTTAAACCGATGTCAAGGTGGGCTTAGCGTTGATAGCGTCTAAACCCTAGTATTCTCAACATGTCCACACACAAAACAAACAATGAGTAGAAGAAGACTAGCATGAGAAGCATGGCCACTACAACTCATACAAGCATATCAACAAACACATGGTGTGCCAAGTATGTGACTAACAACAAAGATTCACCCTTTACCCTCAATCAAACCCTAATCACCCATATTCTACTCTTAATCCCCCTACTAACCCACAAGTAAACTACTCACTCATAATCAAACTAACTACAACAATAAAAAGAGAAAACATCACCATAACCCTAACGTTCATCATCAAGAACAATATGAGCAATAACAATCAACACTAATAAAGATTCAAACTTGAAATAATAACAAAGAGCAAGAGTAAAGAAAGTTATACCAACACTAGGATGAAGAAAAGATGCAATCTTGTATAAATAAGAAACTCCAAAATAATCCCAAGGTTGTCAAGCTTGGAGAAATCTTCAAGTAACTTCTTAATACAAGAACTAATTAACTAAGATTAACTAGAATTAACTAGAGATTAAAGAGAGATTTTTGCTAATGTGAGGAACTAAATCTAGGGTTTATAACTTGTAGAGAGGCTTAAGAGAGTATAAACTAATGTAGGTTCCATAAACAATACAAGAGGGAAGTATATATAGGGGTACAAGAATGAAGGAGGATGAAATAAGGAAGTCCGGCTACAGCACCTTGGTCCCGATCGGGACGGGGTCATCCCGACCGGGACGGCCGGTGGTCCCGACCGGGACGGCGTGGCAGTGGCTCCTCTAAAAGCGCACTTCATCCCCGACGGGATGAGGTGCATACCCGTCGGGGATGAGTCTTGTAGGCCTCCAATATGATCCTTTTGGTCTCTCCTTGCTTCACATGAACTTCTCATCGATTCTCGGGACTCGGGATCGGGTCTCGGAGGCTCGGGATTGGGTCCCAAGGTCTCGGGGTCGAATCCAAGGCATCGAGTGATCGTTCCTCCGCTTCGTTGGCTCCGAAAAGTGTATGTATGGAGTCGGAATCACTCCAACTCCTCATGAATGGTCTCGGGAACCTGAAACGAGCTAGAGGAAGCATAAGTAGCCCATGAATCGCTCCCAAGGAGCGATTCCACAAGGGAAATGGGACCAAAATACTACGAAATAGGCACTACAAACTACACTTATCAACTCCCCCACACTTAACCCTTACTCGCCCTCGAGTAAGCACAAACTAACTACTAAACTAGCCGAATGGGTATTAGCGCACCCTATGCCCTTTCAACTCAGGCGAGTGCACTTAGAGGAAAAGTGCACTCCGCAAGGCAAGTCGGGTCTTGCGACAAAACTGGGGATGCAACCGGACACAAGACACAAAAAACGAACAAGCACACAAACAAACACACAAAAGGTTGCATCCAAAAGAAAAGAAATACCGCTTCCCTCAACAAGCGGTGGAAGAAGCACCGGTTTAGGACTCAGAGCAAGTGACAACGTTCCCAAGCTAGCAATACAAACCAAGATGGACTAAACCCTAATAGTATGACGACAAAGCAATAAAAACGTTGGTAACTTACCCAGGTTCCTCCTAACCTTCTAAGAACGTACCACGGGACGATCGGCGGAGTGGGAAGTAAAGAACCACGGTGTTAGTCGACACTGTAGGTAAGTGAGACCCCGCCCCCTTTAGCGTGAGCCAAGAGGGTCGTCCCGTGTCCAAAACCGCCTAACCAGTCCAAGTAAAAAGGTGGAAACCATGCAAAATGAGGGAAAACCGACCAATGCCGCTATCATCCTTCCTCGGGACTCGGTCCTTTGGTAGGCTCTTCACGGCAAAAGTCGGGAAAAGGCTTATTTTTGTGGGGTTAAGGTCTTTTTGTGAGACAATTTTCTTTTGGCATTTTATCTTTTCTTTTGCATTTTTGCTTTGTTTTGCCATGCCATTCTTTTTCTTCTTTTCTATTTTCTTTTTGGCTTTTGTGCCTTTTCTTTTTCTTCATTCTTTTCTTTCTTTCATTTTTCTTCTTTTTTTTTCTTTGCCCTTTTGGCTTGATTTGGCTTTTTGGCATTTCTTATTGCAACAAGAAAGAAGACTTCAACAATTTACAATTTTTATTGTGTGGAAATGTGTAGGAGGTAGGGGAATGGGTGAGTCGGGACGGGCCCTTCCCTTCAAACCCACAAAAAGTGGAGAACTTGGACTAATTAAACAATCTTAGACACGGTCACCTAAGGGACGAGACTCGGTAACCAAGGCCTTTTCACACCGTGGGTGGTCAAAATGGTCAAAATGCAAATCCCGTAGTAAATCCCTAGTAAGCTAGGTGGACTCAAGGTAAAGGACCAACGAATTCATTGATTTAGGGTCATTCTACTAGACTAAAGTCCAAGACTCGATTTATACCACTAAAAAGGGAAAGTAAACACTTGCACACTAGCCTCTAAACCGGGTTTTCGAAAACCTTTTACACACACGACACACAACAAAACACAAAACAAAGACTCGACGAAAACGAAAGAAAAAGCAACGAAACAAAAATGACACAAAATGAACACATACACAACATAAACACCACCCCGATCATCCAAACAAGCCACCAAATCATCCACACTTTACAAAGCTCCACCCGAGCACACAACATCACAATCTCCTCCAAACTCCACAAGAGGTAAAGAAGAAAAAGAGATAAGATGTTACCGGGAGTCTTGAAAGCCTTCCAAAGTTAACGGCGATTAAAGTAACCTATAAGGGAAAGGGAGGCAAAACACGCACACAAAACAAATATACGACACAATGACACAAGAGGAAAACACACAAAAGAAAAATCTTTTTGATTTTTGTGAAAATTTTTCAAATTTTTATGGATTTTAAAGATTTTTTTCCAAAAACTAAGAAAATAAAACTAACTACGCTAGAATATCGCTCCCCCCACACTTAAACCGAGCAATGTCCTCATGTGCTCAATCGTAGTGTGCGGAGAGACAAAAGAAAAAGAAAAGAAACTACGAAAATAAACCTACAAATCAAAAATAGGGGTGAAGAAAATGGTAGAAGGTGTCCGGCCGGGGTGTAGTCAAGTCACCATGGGCCGAGACAAGAAAAAGATATGGATGGGGGAAGAAAAATGAAAAGAAGGAAATAAAAGGGAATGGGAGGGGAGGACTAGGTGTAATCAAGTCACCTGGCCCGGATTCCGCCCAAATCCGACTAATTCCTACAAAAGAGGTGAAAATCTTGAGAAATTTGGATTTTGAAATGACTCTCGATGTAGTCACGTCATCGAGAGTCGGGAGCAAGCACACCAAGACCTCGAAGGCCACCATGACACAAAGGATAAGAGGGAAAGGGAATAAACAAATGAAGACAAGCTATAAAAACGGAAAAGAGAGGATAGTTGCCGTACCATACGGTTACCAACTCACTCGCTCCATCGTCTCATAAGTCAATATGGGCACTTAGCTTGTCCATGTCGTCGTTATTCCTCTCCAATTGCGATCTGGTTCCATGGTTGAGGCACAAAGGTAAAATGAGGGAGTTTTTGATGCGAAAGTCGGTTTAAAGTGGTTGGGTGGTCTCAAACAACGAAGATAAGAGCCAAAGGAGGACAGAGGGTCCATCCTGGTCGGGATGGGTGGTCCAGATCGGGATGACCGTCTCGTCTCGGTCGGGAAGACCTCGTCCCGGTCGGGATGGACTGTCAGTGAACCCAACTTTTGTGCACCTCATCCCGGACGGGATGGCATCCTTCCCGATCGGGATGGGCCTTCCATCCCGGACGGGATGACCTCTTCTAGGCCGGGAAGAGTCTCCTAACCCTCTATGGCTCCCAAAAGCTCGTACCAAGCTTCAAAAACCGACTTCCCTTCACACAATCCAAGCTCCAACAATGACCGCTCTTCCCTAGGAATCACTTCCACTTCACACCTATTACAATAGACTCAAATAACACATTACATTCCCTCCCTCACAACGCTCATCAATCATCCATATAATCAAGAAATTCACAAAACCAATTGAACTATAAGAGAAAGAGATATATACAAAGAGACGGTTCTTGTGGAACTTCGTCAAACCAAGGTGGTACTTTCTTCAATCTTTTTCAACAACCAAAACTAGTTCCATCTCCATCAAGGGCACAAAGGAACAAGTCGAAGGCCCTAGCAAAGTCTTCAATCAAGCTCGAGATATAACCGACCACATACCAAGGCTCTTCATGGCCTTGCCTTGACGTTTCCGGGGCATCCCTATCTTCCAAGTTCAACGATTTGAACTTGTACTTTTGGTCTTTGGGGACATACCCAAACGTCCACCGGTCCTCATGTGGCCCCAAGGGAGGCTCATCCTTCTCCTTGCTTTTCAACTTGTCATCAAGCCCATGAAATGGGCACTCATCTCCCTCCAAATCGGAGTCATCATCCTCAAGTACATAGGAGTTCTTGTTCAAGCTTTGTCCCGATTCTCCCCCTAGATCGATGTCTTTCTTGGCTTGGATCATATTGCATGACTCATCATTAGTAGGTGAAGTGTTACCTTGGAGGTCAAACACTAGCTTCTCTTCGCCTAACTCGAATGTGATCCTACCATTCTTCACATCGATCATAGCACCGGCGGTATGTAGAAATTGGCGCCCAAGGATAATGGGAGTGTTTGCATCTTCCGGCATATCGAGCACGATGAAGTCAACCGGAATGAAGAACTTACCGATTCTCACCGGCACATCCTCTAGCATCCCCAATGGTCGGTTGAATGAGCTATCGGCCATTTGGAGCGTGATAGAAGTACTTTTAAGCTCCTTCATCCCAAGTCGGCAACAAATAGAATAAGGAATGATGCTCACACTCGCCCCCAAATCACATAATGCTCTTTCGATCTTGTAGTGGCCTATGGTGCAAGGGATCGAAAACCTACCCGGATCCTTCAACTTTGGAAGCGTAGAACCTTGAATGAGCTCGCTCACCACTCTTGTGAACGCAATGGTCTCTTCCTTGTCGACGGATCTCTTCCTAGCCAATATTTCTCTCATAAATTTTCCATATGTCGGGATTTGGGTAAGTAGCTCGGTAAATGGGACACTCACATCCAACTTCTTCACAATACTAAGGAACTTGTCATATTGAGAGTCTACCTTGGTCTTCATTTGCCTTGTTGGGTAAGGCAACTTGACTTGGTATTTATTTTGCTCAATCGGGGTGGACTCTTCAAATGACACTTTCTTTTTACCCTTATTTTTAGCTTGAAGTGGGGGAAGCTTGTCTTGTTGAGGTTTCTCAACCTCCCATAAGACTTTCTCCTCCGTTGGATTATCAAAGCTTGAGCTCTCTTGAGTTGGAGGTGTCATTTTCCTTGTCGGTTCTTGCATTGGCTCTTGCTCACTAGGGAATGGAGGGGAGTCATAAGATGTACCTCTCCTTGTGGTGATGGCATTGACATGCTCAAAAGTCGAAGTTACACCTTGAGGAGGTAATTGCCCTCTTTGTCTTGAGGAACTTCCCGATGCAAGTTGTGCTACTTGATTATCAATCATCTTCATGTGAGTTTTCATTTCCTTGTTGTCCATTAAAATTTGATTAATGGCTCCTTGTTGTGATATTTGTGTATCCAATTGCCTCCTTTGCATTTCTTGAGTATCCCTTTGGATATCCACCATTTGCTTTTGTATGTCGAAATCCCGTGGTGGGGATGATGGATTATGCGGAGTATTGGTGAGGGCTAAGGGAGTACCATAGTCATGAATAGGAGACCGGCTCCTAGGCTTGCTTTGTTGTTGATTGCTTTGAGTTGCTTGATGTTGACGGTTCCCTTGGAACCCATGAGAATTGCCTCGATTAAGGCCTTGATTGTTGCCTTGGTTGTGGTTTTGATAGCCTTGGTTGAAGTTCCCTTGTTGGAACCCTTGATTGTTGTTGAATGAACCTTGGTTACTTTGCTTGAAGTTGTTGAAAGGCCTTGAGTTGCCTTGGTAACCTTGGTTGTTGTCCCTTAAGGGAGGTGGAACATAAGGACGATGTTGTTGTTGGTGTTGAAAGGCTTGTTGTTGAGGGACTTGATTGGAAGCTTGGTATTGATTGGAGTAAGAGGCACCTTGCTTGAACGCTTGAAAAGCATTCACTTGTTCAACACTTCCTCTACAATTCATAGGGTCATGACCAACGATTCCACAAGTGTCACATATGCCATAATAAGGCAAAGGAGGTGCAAAACTCAAAGCATTCACTTCATGAATGGAGGCTTGGTTGGAGGAACCGATGCTTTGAACTTGAGTGAGGTGACCTTGGAGCTTCTTGTCAATGGTTTCCATGTGCGTCTTCAATTGAGCCCCAAGGTCAATGCTTAATTGAGTTATAGCATCAACCTCATGCCTACCTCCTCGATTTGCCTTCCTAGGCCTAGAGTATTGCGAATTATGGATCGCCATCTCTTCGATTCTTGCCCATGTTTGGTCATCATCGACCTCGGTGAACCTACCATTGGAGCCCATGTTGAGTATAGTTTTTGTGTCCTCATAAAGACCATTCCAAAATTGTTGGACTAAGAACCATTGTGAAAGTCCATGGTGGGGGCATGATCTAACCAAAGACTTAAACCTCTCCCAAGCTTCATATAGGCTCTCTTCATCCCGTTGTTGGAAACCGGTGATGGAGGCCCTAAGCAAATTGGTCTTTTCCGGAGGGTAGAAAGTTTGGTAGAACGCCAATGCAAGCTTCTTCCAAGTGTCGATGCCCATGGTTGCCCTATCGAGACCTTTAATCTATTGCTTTGCTTTTCCCATAAGAGAAAACGGGAAGAGTACCCAACGAATTTGATCTTGAGTAACCCCGGGTTGAGATATAGCGTCACAATAATCGGAGAAGGTCTCCATATGTTGGTGCGGGTCTTCGGTGGGCAAACCACTAAATTGATTCCTTTCCACAAGTTGAATGAAGTGGGTCTTGGCTGTAAAATTTCCGGCATAAGCGGCCGGTAGAGCATTGGGTCCCGGCAAGACGTCTTCCGTAAATGTAGAGTGGGAGGAAAACTTCGGCATTATTGGATGTAAGGGAGAAGATGGTGTAGATGGAGTTGAAGTAGATGTAGAAGGGGAGCTAGGACTAGAATCTCCAAAGGGATTGGTGAAATTCCCTTCGGCCGTCTCTCGATATGCTTCCTCAATATCGCTTCCTTGAGCTTGCTCTTGATGGGTATTGCTTGCACTTGGTTGAGAGATCCTAACCCGGTTAATCGTCCGTTGGCGAAAAGCTCGAAAAAGCCTTTCCGGCTCTGGATTAAAGAGAAAGGATTCGCCTACCCGCCTAGGCATACACTACACACTAGAACAAACGTGAGAACACCTAGTGCTTTATGGGCACTAGGTAACGACAATAAACAATCACAACTAGAGACAAAAAGAAAAGAAGGCTAAGAAATCAAGAACACTAGAGAATATGCACAAGAGAAGGTAGAAGGGCACGAAGAAGGGTAACTAAGTCTAGAAATAAGCAAACAAAGTCTAAACAATGCACCGTCCCCGGCAACAGCGCCAAATTGATGGTAGGACTTGTCGTGGATCCCGCCACCAAATATTCAACCAACTAGCGCCTAACGGTAGTTAGGGTAAGTCGGGTCGTGTCCACGGAGACGGTATCGCAATGCTTAGACTAAATCGGCCTATGGCGAGACTAAATCACCAAACAAACACAAAGAAGTGATAAATGGAAAACTATGATGGAGGAGAAGTAGGAACTAGACTATTGATGAACTAGACTACAAAATGCTAAACAATGCTAATAATCAAACTAACTAGCAACTTAAGGAGATGATGACTAACTAATAGGATGAATCAAGTATGAAGAAAAAGTGGGTTAGGTCGGGTTCATAAGAAAAGTAGGGTGACTTGGGTGGTCAAAGGTATGGGTGCCTCCTAATTGCTAGATTCGCTCCGGGCGATCGCAACTTAAACCGATGTCAAGGTGGGCTTAGCGTTGATAGCGTCTAAACCCTAGTATTCTCAACATGTCCACACACAAAACAAACAATGAGTAGAAGAAGACAAGCATGAGAAGCATGGCCACTACAACTCATACAAGCATATCAACAAACACATGGTGTGCCAAGTATGTGACTAACAACAAAGATTCACCCTTTACCCTCAATCAAACCCTAATCACCCATATTCTACTCTTAATCCCCCTACTAACCCACAAGTAAACTACTCACTCATAATCAAACTAACTACAACAATAAAAAGAGAAAACATCACCATAACCCTAACATTCATCATCAAGAACAATATGAGCAATAACAATCAACACTAATAAAGATTCAAACTTGAAATAATAACAAAGAGCAAGAGTAAAGAAAGTTGTACCAACACTAGGATGAAGAAAAGATGCAATCTTGTATAAATAAGAAACTCCAAAATAATCCCAAGGTTGTCAAGCTTGGAGAAATCTTCAAGTAACTTCTTAATACAAGAACTAATTAACAAAGATTAACTAGAATTAACTAGAGATTAAAGAGAGATTTTTGCTAATGTGAGGAACTAAATCTAGGGTTTATAACTTGTAGAGAGGCTTAAGAGAGTATAAACTAATGTAGGTTCCATAAACAATACAAGAGGGAAGTATATATAGGGGTACAAGAATGAAGAAGGATGAAATAAGGAAGTCCGGCTACAGCACCTTGGTCCCGATCGGGACGGGGTCATCCCGACCGGGACGGCCGGTGGTCCCGACCGGGACGGGTTGGTCCCGACCGGGACGGCGTGGCAGTGGCTCCTCTAAAAGCGCACTTCATCCTCGACGGGATGAGGTGCATACCCGTCGGGGATGAGTCTTGTAGGCCTCGAATATGATCCTTTTGGTCTCTCCTTGCTTCACATGAACTTCTCATCGATTCTCGGGACTCGGGATCGGGTCTCGGAGGCTCGGGATTGGGTCCCAAGGTCTCGGGGTCGAATCCAAGGCATCGAGCGATCGTTCCTCCTCTTCGTTGGCTCCGAAAAGTGTATGTATGGAGTCGGAATCACTCCAACTCCTCATGAATGGTCTCGGGAACCTGAAACGAGCTAGAGGAAGCATAAGTAGCCCATGAATCGCTCCCAAGGAGCGATTCCACAAGGGAAATAGGACCAAAATACTACGAAATAGGCACTACAAACTACACTTATCAGTAAATCCGCGCTCTCGCGTCAAAGACAAACCCGAAAACTCAAGTAAGATGCTACCCAAAACAAGAGAATTCAATCACCAATCCAACATACAACACGAAAGAGGAAACTAGCAAGAGTAGTATTTGCAACTACCACTCTAACAAACATTTCATCGAACACGCGATATGTGTTTTGGTAAAAAATTTACCGGGTCTACGATTTAAGTTGCGGGTCAAAGCAATCGTCCTATAACTACGGGTCGGTGAAATCGAGATAAAACTAGAGAACGAGGAACAACGAAAGAAAATAACGACACACAAAGTTTGGTGACGCGGAAACCCGATGTGGGAAAAACCGCGGGGGGAGTCGGAATCCCACCAAAGTTTCACTATGAATGGAAAAAGGATGAAGAAGAGAATACAAATAGGAATGTTTTATCTATAGATAATTGCTAGAGTTTTGGTGTTGTGTGCGTTGGAGTTGGTGTGCTGGGATGCCCCCTTCCTTCTTCCTCCTCCTTTTATATCTGACCTCCCCCTTAGGATTCCCCTCTTTATTGCCCTTTAATGTGGAGCCATCATTGCTTTTTAATGCTCCATGACCGTTATGGCAGTTATGGTCAAATCCTCAATCCTCTCTTTTATTGCTTAAGATCTTGGTATTTAATCCTCCCTTAGCCGTTGCATCCTCCTCAGCAGTTATATTCTTCTCCTCATTTATCTCCTGGTCTTCAGGAGGGTTTCCTCCTCTGTAGGTGCAACAACTGTTGCTTCCTCCTCTTTATATGGACTGAGTCCCTATTCTTGTTCGTTGGGCCTGTTTGATTTAAGTGGCCCATGGTTTGTTTATTCTTATGTTTTGTTCAACCCGTCATCTTATATTACCCCGGGTTTGCTTGACTTGACGGTCTTTGACTATTTTTGACTTCCGTATTTTAGTCTTCGATCTTGACTTTCATCCGTAGACCGTGGACCTTTTTGTTATTGACCTTTGACTTATGACCCTTTGACCGTCCACTCGTAGCATGCCACGTTGCATTCCGAAAGTGCAAATTTTTGACCCGAACAAATGCCCCCAAATTTCCGACTAAGCTCATCTTAGGCGGGAATTTCCGTTTGCTTCAGTTGTAGGCAGTTGGCTAAGCTTCAACTGGTCTTGCTGGTTCTATGAGAAGGCGTAATCTGTGCCCTCTCTCAGAAATTACTCCTGTAGAAAGTGGACCTCTAGTGGCAGACCTTTCCAAGTCTACCTCTTATTCTGCCTCAAGATCCGTTGATGAGGTTTCTGCTGAAGTGGTGCTCAAATTTCCTGAAGGCTTAGGTAAGTCTGCAGAGGATATGACTTTCCTGGATCATATGCTACTTCCTGGTCCCAGGTCTGTGCTAGAAGAAGGTTCTCTGAAGGAGTTGGACTTGGTTCGCAGATTGTTGGCGGAGGAATCTGGTTGTAGAGAAGAAGTGACTGGATGAGGAATTTCCTGTGACGCATGTCCTGGATGCTCTTTCTGATGTGGAGGCGGAGGATCTGATGGAGTTCGCTGATTTCTCATTGCTGATCAGGAGGCTGATCGGCAAGAGAGCGTGGACCAGCAGGATGTCGTTGATGACCCTGGGGGAGATTCTGTTGCTGTTCATCAGAGACCCAGGTTCCTGTAGGAGAATCTGCTTCAGTTCTGCCTCCACTAGAGGAGAATGTCCAGGCTGTGGACCAAGTTCTGCTGGAGTGATGTTACTCTTCCTTTGTTTTTGGCTTATGAATCCTTCTGTTGTATGCATGCCTTATGTTTGTATGGTCGACCTTTGATATAGTGGTGGCCTGGGGTTTAGTTCGCCCACTCAGTCGGAGATGCCACGCTTTGCGTGGGTGCTAAGTGGCGCAGGAGACTGTAATGTCCCGGTTGTAGGCACTTAGTCACAGACGCACGCCCTCTGTAGAAATTGTACACTCCACCAGATTAGTCACCAGCACTCAGTTTGAGAAAACTGACAAAAAATTGGCAAAGATAGGGAACACAATATTTGAAGACATATGTGGAAGCAAAAAATCGAATTTCGAAAATATATGGAAAGAGAAAATTAAATTTCGAAAATGTACGCAATAAGAAAATCAAACCTTAATGCCAAAGAAAATTGAATTTTGACGACACATGTAAAAAGGAAATCAAAATTTTATCTGATTTAAATATGCGGGGAAAAATTTGAATTTTGCTAAAAGAAAGAAAAGAAAACAGAAGAATGATAGGAAAATTTAAATACGTGTTTGCGAGGTTTGAAAAGATTAAACCTGGGTTCTGGTGGAGGTGCACCTGGCAGAATAGATGCCACGTTTCTGGTGGCTGTAGCCCATGTTTCTGGCGGCAGTGGCCCAGATTGCTGGCGGCTGTGGCCCACTCAAAAGAAGTATTTCTTTAGGTGTACGATGTTCCATGGCTTTTGGATGATCTTCCCCTCCATGGTCATAAGTCGGTAGGCTCCGTTCCCAACTACTTTCTCTATTTGATAGGGTCCTTCCCAATTGTAAGCGAACTTTCCTGCTCGCTGGTTCCTGGTGTTCTGGAAGACTTTTCTGAGGACTAGGTCTCCTTCCTGCAGGATTCTGACTCTGACATTCTTGTTGTAACTTCTGGCGACTGTTTGTCTGTAGGAGGCCATCCTTATTTGAGCATCGGTTCTGAGCTCATCTATAGTATCCAAGCTGCTTGCCATCTTTACCTGGTTCCTGTCTTCAGTTATGCATCCGTATCTATGAGTAGGCACTCTCACCTCTGAAGGGATGACCGCCTGAGCACCAAAGACCAAACTGAAAGGTGTTTGTCCTGTAGCCACCTTGGGTGTAGTTCTGTCAGACCACAGCACCTGCCTCCTCCAGCCTTCTCTTCAGGTTGTCTATCACAATTTTGTTGCTAGACTCCGCCTGACCATTAGACTAAGGGTTTCTGGGGGTAGACTTGCTTAGTGTGATGTTCCACCTGGCGCAGTAGGCCTCCATCTTGTTGCCAATAAACTGGGATCCGTTGTCGCAGATGATCTCTGAAGGAATGCCAAACCTGCAGATAATGTTACGTTTTATGAAGGATATAACCTGCTTCTCAGTCACCTGAGGGAATGCTTCTGCTTCTATCCACTTGGAGAAGTAGTCAGTCATGGCCAACATAAAAACCTTGTTTCATGGGGCTCTCGGTAGCTTGCCAACAATATCCATCCCCCATTTCATGAAGGGCCAAGGAGAAATTACTGGGTGCAACGGCTCTGCTGGCTGGTGATTGACCGTTGCATGTCTCTGGCAGGCGTCACATTTCTTAACATATGCCCTCGCGTCCTTGCGCATTGTTGGTCAATAGTAACCTTGGCGGAGTGCTTTGTTGGATAGACTCTTGCCCCCTGCATGATTTCCACACTCACCACTGTGGAGGTCATGCATAACCACCTCTGCCTCCTGCTGACTTAGGCACCTCAAGTATGGTCCAGCGGCTGATCTTTTGAACATGACACCATCAATGAGGGTGTATCTGGACGCTTTCATTCTAAATCTCCGGGCTTCATTCTTGTCTGCTGGCAGGATATCATTTTGCAGCCATTCTTGGTAGGGTTTTCTCCAGTCTGGGATTCTTTCTTGTTCTGCTGAGGTGCTGCAGACTCCTGCCTCCTGCAGCCACTGCAATCCCTGGTCTGGTGAATTGTCCTCCTGCCTCAGCATCTGGTGTTCCTGTGTGCCTGTCCAAACTGCTGGCTCCAGTACATGGACAATGGGTATGGTGGAAACTACGCCTGTTTTGAAGGTTGCCCCCAGGGTGGCAAGGGCGTCTGCCTCCACGTTCTGGTCCCTAGGGACTTGGCTGATTGAGAAGGCTACGAACCTGAGGGAGAGCTCCTTTGCCACTTCAAGGTAAGACACCATCTTGGAGTCCATAGCTGCATACGAACCATTCATGTGATTGACTATTAGCTGGGAATCGTTGTAAGCCTCTAGGCGCTTGATTTTGAGGTCTAGAGCCAGCTGGAGACCCAAGATTAGAGCTTCATATTCTACCTCGTTGTTTGTTGTTCGGAACTCGCACCGTACTGCTTGGACTATGAGATCCCCCTGAGGAGACTTCAGAACTAATCCTGCTCCAGATCCTCGCATGTTGGAGGCGCCATCTACATTTAGCTTCCACACCTGTTCGCCTTTGTCCTCCTCAAGGAGGTGGATGTCTTTCTCTGCCTGTGTTTGCAGTGCTGGGCTGAAGTCGGATACGAAGTCTGCTAACGCCTGGGATTTTATCGCTGTTCTGGGGATAAATTTCAGGTCGAAGCCGCTCAAGTGTATAGACCACTTGGCCATTCTCCCTGATAACTCAGGTTTTCTCATAATAGTTTTTAGTGGATAATTTGTTATTACGGAAATAGCGTGCGATTCAAAATAAGGTCGAAGTTTGTAAGATGCTGTAACAAGTGCAAGTACGAGTTTCTCAAGGGATGTGTACCTGGTCTCTGCAGGGAGCAGAGACTTACTAACATAATATACTGGGCATTGTGCTCCTTCGTGCTCACGTACTAATACCGCGCTGACTGCTACCTCGGTTACTGATAAATACAGGAAGAGTGGTTCTCCAGGTTCTGGTTTTGACAGCACAGGTGGAGTGCTGAGGTAGTGCTTCTGGTCGCTGAGCGCCTTCTCGTGCTCTGCTGTCCAATCAAACCTTTGGGCCTTCTTCAGGATATCATAGAACAGCCGACATCTATCTGAAGACCTGGAGATAAATCTGCTCAGAGCAGCAATTCTTCCAGTCAGCCTTTGCACGTCTCTTGGCTTCTGTGGGGATTCCAGCTGGAGGATGGCCTTGATCTGCTCTGTGCTAGCTTCAATTCCTCTCTGGGTCACCATGTACCCCAGAAACTTCCCACATGACACTCCAAATGTGCACTTTGAAGGATTTAACTTCATCTTGTATTCCCTCAAGGTGTTGAAGGTATCCTCCAAGTGTGTTGTATGTTGCGAAGCTTGCTTTGACTTGACGACCATGTCGTCAATATATACCTCCATAGTGTCCCCAATCTGTCTCCTGAACATCTTGTTGACTAGTCTCTGGTAGGTGGAACCTGCATTCTTCAGACCAAAAGGCATTACATTGTAACAATATATACCTCTCTCAGACCTGAAGGCTGTCTTCTCATGGTCTGCTGGATGCATCTTGATCTGGTTGTACCCACTCCATGCATCAAGAAAGGTTAGCATCTCGTGGCCTGCTGTAGCATCTACCATGGCATCTATATGCGGTAGGGGGAATGTATCTTTCGGGCATGCTTTGTTTAAGTCGGTGAAATCGACGCACACCCTTCACTTGCCATTCTTCTTTGGGACCACCACCACGTTAGATAACCACTCTGGGTACTTCACCTCCCTGATTTTTCCAGCAGCCAGCAGACTGTCCACCTCCTGATTTATGACTTGATTTCTCTCTGGAGCAAACTTCCTTCTCTTCTCCTGGACTGGTTTGTAGCTTGGGTCCACGCTTAGCCTGTGAGTGATAACGCTCGGATCTATACCTACCATATCATCATGCGACCAAGCAAAACAATCCATGTTAGTTTTTAATAATTCAATGAGGTTTTGGCGGATATTACCTGTGCATTCTGATCCGATTAACACTTTTCGCTCTGGATGTTGCTTGTCCAAGTTGACTTCATCCAACTCTGCCTAAGGTGGCTCTACGTACTCCTGCAGAGGCAGATGAAGGCTCTGTAATTGCTATGCTGGGAGGCTCGCCGTCTTCTTAAGGGCTTCCCTGTAGCAATCCTTGGCCTCTCCTTGGTCTCCGTTGATCTTCTGCACTCCCCATGGTGTAGGGAACTTCAGGCACTGGTGGTAGGTGGAGGTGATTGCCTTCATCTCATGAATCCAAGGCCTTCCTAGAATCACGTTGTAGGTGGAGGGTCCATCAATGACTAGGTATCGTACTTGCTTGTTTACTCCTCCGGCGTAGGTAGGAATGGTGATCTCTCCCAGAGAATGCTTGGTCTCACCACTAAAACCCACCAAGGGAACCGTCTTCCTCATTAGATCCTTCTCGCTAAACTCCATGTTCTGGAGAGTTTCCAGCATGATGAGGTTGACTGAACTCCTAGTGTCCACCAGAATCTTCTTCACGGTACAATTCCCTATGGAGAGAGTAATTATTAATGCGTCATGGTGCCTCTCTGGAGTAGCTTCTGCATCAGTTTCGTCAAAGGTGACAGCTAGAAGATCCTTGCAACTAATTCTGCAGAAGTGCTCTGGTCTGTCCCCTCTGGTCTGAGAAGCATGTCTCTTGGCTGCTGAGTAGGTCAGCCCGCATAATTCCGATCCTCCTGTTATCACATTGACAATTCTGGTACATATTGGAGGTGGAGAAGGCAATACCTGATCTGCTGCATTTATTCTGCTAGAGTTTCTGGACATGAGGTGATCCAGATTCCCCTGATCATAATGGAACTTAACCTCTCTCCTGAGCTGGACACACTCATCGGTATGGTGTCCGATATCGTCATGGAATTCGCACTTCTTGCTGGCGTCTCTTCGGTCATTGGTGTACTCCTGTCTCCTGGGCCACCTGACTCTGCGCCCTAACTCCCTCAGAGCCTTGAGTACCCCATCAAGGTTGGTAGAGAACCCATACTCACCTACTTTAGGTGGCAATCCTGGATTGTCCTTCCAGTCTTTCTCCTCGGAAATTTTGCTCACGTTCCTGTCATAGGGCTTTGATCTTTCACCCCTCTTTTCTGCTGGCGCCTTTCTGGTGACATAACCATACGCAGCTCTTCTGGGGCCTGAATCTTCTTCTAGCCTGATGGCTGCCATCGCCTTGGTCTGCACATCCTCGAATGTGGCACATGGGTACTTTGTGAGGTCTTTATAGAGGTCTGAATCCTGGTGGAGCCCTTGGCGAAAGGCTTCTATGGCGGTGGGCACATCACATCTGGGGATGGTGACTTTCTCCTTGTTGAATCTGTTGAGGAAGTCACGTGTAGATTCTTCAAACTTCTGCACTACCCGATACAAATCACTGGTCTGCTTCTCTGGTTTTCTGCTGCTGGCGAACTGCTGGTTGAAGGCATTGACCAGGTTAGCGAAGGAGGTGATGCTTCGGTTAGGCAGACCGAGGAACCAATGGAGGGCTGCTCCTGACAGAGTGGAGCCAAACCCTTTGCACATGCAGGCTTCCTTCAGGGGCCCCGTAGCGGTCACCACCATCATCTTCTGTTTGTACTGGTTGATGTGATCTAGGGGGTCTGCAGTGCCATCATAAAGCATCATGGCTGGTGGCATGAAGCCCTTGGGTACAGCAACACAGGCTAGATCGTCGATGAAGGATGAATCTCTAGGGGGCGTGGCATTCCAGGAATCTTGTTGATCAGGTCCCTCAATTCCTTCAATTCCTGGCGTTGCTGATCTGCTGTGCTGATTGTTCCTGCAAGAGGGTTAGAGACAGGAGGAGAAAAGTTGAAAGGAGTACTCCCTGCATAAGGTTCTCCAGGGTGTTGACTACTAGGAGGAGGAGGTAAAAGTGTTGCTGCTGTCACGGATCTGGGCTGCCACTCTGACGCCTGCTGGTTGAGGGTAGGCGCTGTCCACATTCCTCCAGAGGGCTGGTTGTGGGATAAGGTGGTCATCTCTGGTGGAGTTACAAATTGCCATCCTGGCGTCTGGTGGACAAGGGTGCCTGCAGAAGATAGTGAGTTAGTCTCTCGACTTTCGATGTTGGAGAGAAAGTTACCTGCGGTAGGAGATCTGCCGGGTGTGGGGCCATAGGTCAAGTAACCCAACCCTTGGGGTTCAATAACCGGGCTTGGTGGAGCCAATCCTAGCTCCAGTCTGGTGACCAACTCTGAAGGGACCTCTCTGGTGGTCTTCCTGCCAGCTGCTGATTCCCTACGGGTGATGGGTTCTCCCCTAGGCATTAGAGGCAGCATCTCTGGTGACATCTGGAGCGGTGCAACTGGGGTCTTGTCTGCTGCCGAGATCCGAGCCTTGATATCTTGGTTGTCCTTCTGCAGGGTTTCTACTGCTTGGCGCAGAGCATTGATTCCCTGGAGCATACTCTGCATCAGGTCTGGTGACCCGCTCCACTGGAAGCTTCTTCTACGAATCCTCCTGGAGTCAAGGTTCTGGTTGCTACGCTTTCCTTCCTGGCCTTCGAAGAGCTGGTGACCCCAGAGGTTTTAGGTGTCGGAGGGGGCCTAGACGCCGGCAACGTGGGTTTCACCGCTTGGCTGGTGGGAATACCCAAGGTGAGGGGTGTGAAAACCAGCTCTGCTGATCCTGGGGACAACCTTCCTCCAATGGGCTGAGTTGATGCTCCTTGACTGCTGGACGAACTTTGACCGGATCCGCTCATGGTGACACGAGTTTGCTTCACGGTAGGGTTTGGCTTATAGGAAATGATCACTTTGCCCCACGGTGGGCGCCAAATTGTTTTGGTAAAAAATTTACCGGGTCTACGATTTAAGTTGCGGGTCAAAGCAATCGTCCTATAACTACGGGTCGGTGAAATCGAGATAAAACTAGAGAACGAGGAACAACGAAAGAAAATAACGACACACAAAGTTTGGTGACGCGGAAACCCGATGTGGGAAAAACCGCGGGGGGAGTCGGAATCCCACCAAAGTTTCACTATGAATGGAAAAAGGATGAAGAAGAGAATACAAATAGGAATGTTTTATCTATAGATAATTGCTAGAGTTTTGGTGTTGTGTGCGTTGGGATGCCCCCTTCCTTCTTCCTCCTCCTCCTTTTATATCTGACCTCCCCCTTAGGATTCCCCTCTTTATTGCCCTTTAATGTGGAGCCATCATTGCTTTTTAATGCTCCATGACCGTTATGGCAGTTATGGTCAAATCCTCAATCCTCTCTTTTATTGCTTAAGATCTTGGTATTTAATCCTCCCTTAGCCGTTGCATCCTCCTCAGCAGTTATATTCTTCTCCTCATTTATCTCCTGGTCTTCAGGAGGGTTTCCTCCTCTGTAGGTGCAACAATTGTTGCTTCCTCCTCTTTATATGGGCTGAGTCCCTTTTCTTGTTCGTTGGGCCTGTTTGATTTAATTGGCCCATGGTTTGTTTACTCTTATGTTTTGTTCAACCCGTCATCTTATATTACCCCGGGTTTGCTTGACTTGACGGTCTTTGACTATTTTTTACTTCCGTTTTTTTAGTCTTCGATCTTGACTTTCATCCGTAGACCGTGGACCTTTTTGTTATTGACCTTTGACTTATGACCCTTTGACCGTCCACTCGTAGCATGCCACGTTGCATTCCGAAAGTGCAAATTCTTGACCCGAACAATATGCATAACAAGTGACTAGCAACAAAGATTCAACCTTTACCCACAATCAACCCTAATCTCCCATAATCAACACCTAATCCTCCTACTAACCCCACAAAGAGTCTACTCACACATATTCAAACTAAGACTAACACAAACTAGAGAAACAAACACAATAACAAAAACATTCATTATGAAAAACCAACAAGGATGAACAATGAACAAGAGTTAAAGATTAAAACTTGAATAACAATGAAAGATTAAGAGTAAAGGGATGAGAAAGATTATACCAAACTACAAAGGAGAAGGAAAAGATGAGAACTTGCATATATAGAGAAAACCCAAAATAAATCCACCAAGGTTGTCAATCTTGGTTGAGATCTTCAAGAATTCCCATAATACAAGGATTACTAACTAGATTAAGGAGTAATTAAGGTTAATCTACACTAATCTAAGCTAATCTAACCTAAAGTAGTCTAGGGTTTAGTGGGTAATGTCAAGGATAATGTAAGGTCCTGAATGGTTACAAGAGGAGGGGTATATATAGGGTTGCAATGAATAAGGGAAGCGGAAAATCGAAACAGCCCCGATCTGGGCCCTTCCCGTGCCGGAAAGGAAGTCATCTCGGTCGGGAAGGAATGGTTCCGGTCGGGAAGCTCTTCATCCCGGTCGGGATGGTGCACGGTGTTATGCATAACACCGGGCGCTGTTATGCTCTTCCCGGTCGGGATGAAGTCGGTCCCGATCGGGATGGAGTGGTCCCGACCAGGCAGCTCATGGTCCCGGTCGGGATGGGCTGTCAGAGGCGTTGTCTTGCTCGTCACTTCGTCCCGGTCGTGATGGATGTGTTCCCGACCGGGATGGGTCTTGTAGGCTTCAAATATGATCTCATTGGTGCCTACTTGCTCCTCATAGGCTTCTCATCGATTCTCGATGCTCGGGATTGAGTCTAAAGGCCTCGAGAATGGGTCCCAAGGGCTCGGGATCGAGTCTAAGATACCGAGTGATCGTCGCTTCTCTTCGTTGGCTCCAAATGTGTCGGAAACGAGTCGGAATCGTTCCATTTCTCCAAGATTGGTCTTAGGAACCTAAAACAAACTAGAAGAAGCGTAAGTAGCCTGGAAACCGCTCCAAAGAGCGATTCCACAAGAGAAACCGGGACCAAACACAAGAAATAAGCACTACAAACCACACTTATCAACTCCCCCACACTTAACCCTTACTCGCCCTCGAGTAAGCACAAACTAACTAATCACTAAAAGAAACTAGACTACTAACCGAGCGGGTATTATCGCACCCTACGCCCTTTCAACTCACGCGAGAATACTTAGAGGAAAAGTGCTCTCCACAAGACAAGTGAGGTCTTGCGACAAAACTGTGGATACAACCGAACACGAAAACACATAAACATACAAACACACAAACAAACAACAATCGTTTGCATCCAAGAAGAAACAAATACCGCTTCCCTCAACAAAGCGGTGAAAGAAACACCGGTTAAGGACTCAAGGCAAGTGACAACGTTCCCAAGCTAATAACACAAATCGATATGGACAAAACCCTAATAGTATGACAACAAAGCAATAAAAACGTTGGTAACTTACCAAGGTTCCTCCTAACCTTCTAAGAACGTACCACGGGACGATAGGCGGGATGGAAAAAGGATGAACCACGGAGTTAGTCGACACTGTAGGTAAAGTGAAACACCGCCTCCTTTAGCGATAAGCCTAGAGGGTCGTTCCATGCTCAAAAACCGCCCAACTAGTCCAAGTAAAAAGGTGGATATTGTTGCAAAGTGAGGGAAGACCGACCATTACCGCTATCATCCTTCCTAGGGAATCGGTTCTTTGGTAGGCTATTCACGATAACGATCGGTAAAAGGCTTATTTTTGAGAGGTAAGATTTTTTTGTGAAATTGATTTTCTTTGGCATTTTTCTTTTGTATTTTGCTTTTGAGTTGCTATGCCATTTCTTTTTCTTCTTTTGTATTTTGTTTTTCATTTGTTGTGCCCTTTTCTTTTTCTTCTTTCTTTTCTTTCTTTTTCTTTCTTTCTTTTTTCTTTCTTTTCTTGGTTTGTCTTTTGGATAAATCTTGTATTGTAGGCAATTGTCACAACCAAGTGTAGAAACCTCAACAAGATTGCAACTTATTTGTGAAAATGTGTAGAAGGTAGGGATATGGGTGAGTCGGGGAGCGTCCTTCCCTTCAAACCCACAAAAAAGGGGAAAACTTGGACTAATCAAACAATTTCGAACACGGTCACCTAAGAGACGGGACTCCGGAACCAAGGCCTTTTCACTCCGTGGGTGGTCAATATGGTCAAAATGCAAATCCCGTATTAAATCCCTAGTAGGCTAGGTGGACTCAAGGTAAGAAACCAACGAAACTATTGATTTAAAGTCATTCTACTAGACTAAAGTCCAAGACTCGATTCACATCACTAGATAGGGAAAGTAAACACTTGCGCACTAGCCTCAAAACTGGGTTTTCGAAAACCTTTTATTACACACTAGACACAACTAAACAAGACAAAACAAAGACACAATAAAAATGAAAGGAAAAGAGACAAACACAACACAACAAAACAAAACAAACAAACAAAACGAACAAACACCACCCCGAAACATCCAAATAAGCCACCAATCAACCACAAACTTCAAAAAGCTCCACCCGAGCACACACCATCACAAAACATCCTCCAAACTCCACAAAAAAGGAAAAAGGAGAAAGAAATGAAGGGGGTATTACCGGATGTCTTGATCCTTTCGAAACTTGTCGACGATCGCGCAACCTACAAGGAATTAGGGGAGCAAAACACACAACACAAAAAAAAATACGACACAAGGACACGAAAGAAAAAGACACAAAAGAATTTTTTTTTTGGTTTTCTATGAAGTTTATTCAAATTTTAAAGGATTTTTAAGATTTTTTCGAAAAAAACTACGAAAATAAAGCTAAACTAGACTAATATATCGCTCCCCAACACTTAAACCGAGCAATGTCATCATGCTCGATCGGTAGTGTGTGGAAGACACTAAAAAAGAAAAGAAAAAGGGAAAATAAAACAAAAAAAACAAAAAATAAAGTGAAGAAAGTGTAGAATGTGTCTGGCCGGGGTGTAATCAAGTCACCAAGGGCCGAGACAAGAAAAGATATGGATGGGGGAAGAAATAAAAACAAGAAAATAAAAGGAAATAGGAGGGGAGGGCTAGGTGTAATCAAGTCACCTAGCCCGGATTCCGCCTAAATCCGACTAATCCTACCAAAAGAAAATAAAATAAAGAAAAAGTGAAAGGACTTGTAAATTTGGATTTTTGAAATGAGTCTCGATGTAGTCACGTCATCGAGAATCGAGAGCAATCACCACAAAGGACCCCGAGGGCCACCACGATACCAAAAGATAAAAGGAAGGGGGAATAAGGGAAGACTAGGCAAATAAAAGACGGAAAATAAGTGAGAGTCGCCTTACCAAAGGTTAGCAACTCAATAATCTCCATCGTCTCAATGGTCATTATCAACACTTTGCTTGTCTTCATCATAAATATTCCTCCTTTTCCTAGGTGTAGGTCCAAGTACGAGTATCGGGCTTGTAATGGTACAATGAGGTTGAGATTTGAGTGAAACTCGGTGGATAGAGATGAGAAGTTGAGATGAAGTTGCAAAATTTTAAGTGTAGGTACAAAGTGATAGTGGCAAAGGTGAGTAGGGAGGTTGGGAGGGGGTATAAAGAGGTGGGGTGGGGCTTAAATGAAGAAAGGAAAGCAAATGAGGCTTGCAGGGTTCCTTCCCGGCCGAGACGGCCCCATCTCGGTCGGGAAGAGATCATTTAGGGCGGGACCAAGTCGATCTCGGGCAGGATAAGCCAACAGAGAGCATCCTTTTCAGCGCAACTCATCCCGGGCGGGAAGGCTTGCTTCCCGGTCGCGATGGCTTACTTCTCGTGCCTTAGAGCTTTCATCTTGTGCCTTAAATCCTTCATTCACCAAAACATTCCACCCTAAGAACATTACCAAACACGGGATAGAAATCCCGTCCCCAAGAGCTTGCACTAAGCTCATAAACCGACTTCCTCCACCAAGCTTTTATCATCAACTACTCCTCTCAAAACTTCATTTTCACTTCACAACTATCAAATAAGCTCAAAACATCCATCAAAGACCCCTCCCTCACGTCGCTCATCAAAAATTCCAAATTACAAGAATTCCACAAAACACACAGATACTAGAATCAAATTAACAAACACACAAATACAAACACAAAACTGAAAAGAAGAGGGAAAGGGGAATATACAACATGACGGTTCTTGAGGAACTCCGTCAAACCTAGGATGGTGGAGTCTTCATTCCTAGCCATAGCCATCAAGGGCTCGGAGGAGCAAGTCAAATGCTCGAGCCACATCATAAAGAGGGATCATTGAGTACCCAAGCCAAGCTATCCTCCAAAGCCTCCAAGTCGGAAGCAAGAAGTAGTCACCTAAAGACCCAATGTCATCTTTCACATGGTCTCCGGGGTCTTTCAATCCAACAAGATTTATCGACCTCTTCCTCCCTAAGCACCGTCTCCAAACACAAGCAAGCTTCGTATACTTAACATGAGGCACAAAAAAGCGGTTTTGGCCCCGCTTCCTTATTGCACATCCTCATATCTTCCTCAAGTTGTGGTTCCCCATCTTCAAGTCTCCAAACATCATTTGGCCTCACATCATCTTGAAGGAGAGAATTGAAACTTATACCGGCGGTTTCAATCTCTTTCAAACCATTGCTTCGCTCACTTGCAAGAGGCTCATGATGTTCTTCCACAATTTCACACAAGGGCAACTTGAGCTCATTATTTCCACCCAACGACTTCACAACTTCTACCACCTCATTCAACTCACCAACATCTCCCAATTCTTCACCAACAATGCCTTCATAAAGGTTTATCTCCTCATTCATCTCCTCTTGGGTAGACAATCGAGGTTCTTTATAGCAAGTCTCGCTTCTCAAAGGGAATCCATTAGCGGCTTTATCATGGGGTTGTTCCCCTTCATCAAGTTGTGAAGTTCGAGTTAAAAACATAAGGGTTTGAGCCGCTATAGCATTCAATCTATCTTTACATGCCTCTCTTTCCCTTTGAATTTGGGCCATCATTTCATATTGTTCCTTTTGCATTTGGATGACCATTTCTTCTTGGCTCTTTTGCATTTGAAGAATCGATTGATATAACTCCAAGTTGGGCATTTGGTGGTCATTGGGGTCTTGTAATGCTACTTGAAAATCTCGATGGTGCCCAAGGGGTGGGGCATCATATTGTTGGTAGTGAGGTTGAGATGATTGGTAGTATTGTGGGTTTTGGGGCTCATATTGTGGTTGAGGTGATTGGTAATATGGCGAGTTTTGGGGAAATTGGCTTCCATATGGAGAAATATAATGAGGCATGGTGAGTTCATGATGGTAATTTGAGCAATAACCACCACGATCACAGGGTTGATAAACACTCACTTGATGGAAGCCGTTTCCATATCCTTGAAGCTCATACCCACGGGTTTCTCGATTACCCGATGAAGCTTGATAGTAGTAGGGAGACATCATGTCATATTCTTGATTCATAGAGGGAGAGGAGTAGCTCTTGGCGGCTTCTATGGGTGGGGAGTTTTGATCAAACCTCAGGTTTTGCTCGAAAATCGTGGCTCGTACCCGGTTGAGGACCTCCCAATCTAGCAACTATCCGTTTATGCGTCTCTGAGTTGTAAAGAAGAGGATGGTCACCACCTCTAGGCAAAAACTATAGACTAGGAGCAAACGTGAGAAGTCTAGTGCTTTTTGGGCACTAGACAAGAAGGAAATAAACTTCGCACACACAAGAAGCAAAGGAAAACAAAGAAAATGACAAAAATAAAGACAAAGTCAAGTAAATAGGTAAACAAAGTCTAAACTAGCACCGTCCCCGGCAACGGCGCCAGATTGATGGTAGGGATTTGCCGTGGATCCCACCGATCAAATAATAACCAACTAATCCTAACTGGGTAGATAGGGTAAGTCGGGTTGAGTCCACGGGGACGGTGACTAAAAGGACTTGACTAGGTCAACTAAGCTAAACAACCTAAAACGATGAAAGGGGGAGAAAACTATGACTTAGCGTAAGCTAAGTGCGACAACTAAAGCTATAGGACTCAACTAACTAGAGAGACAATGACTAAAAGGACGGAGAAAACAATAGAAAAAGGACTAGGATTAGGTTGGGTTCAAGGGTGATGAGATGATCAAGGGGAAGCAAGAATGAATGGGTAGTCGAGTTATCTAGGCATAGTCCGGGCTCTCGCTAGTTAGACCGACCTAGAGGCTCCTCGCTCTCGCGCAAAAACCCATCCTAGCAACATACAAGACCACAAGAAGAAGGCAAGAAAACATGCATTTGCAACCACAAGTCATTCAAGCGATTCATCAAACATGTTGTATGCATACAACTAGGAAGCAACCCAAACTTCCACCAACAATCTAACCAAACCCTTAGTCACCCATTAAGCCACCCAATTCCCCTACTAATCCAAGCAAGAGACTACTCACACATATCTAAACTTAAACAAACACAAACATGAGAAACAAACACAAGAACAAGAACATACATAATGGAAAACAACAAGGATGAACAATGAACAAGAGTTAAAGATTAAAACTTGAATAACAATGAAAGGTTAAGAGTAAAGGGATGAGAAATATTATACCAAACTACAAAGAAGAAGGAAAAGATGAGAACTTGCATATATAGAGAAAACCCAAAATAAATCCACCAAGGTTGTCAATCTTGGTTGAGATCTTCAAGATTTCCCATAATACAAGGATTACTAACTAGATTAAGGAGTAATTAAGGCTAATCTACACTAATCTAAGCTAATCTAACCTAAAGTAGTCTAGGGTTTAGTGGGTAATGTCAAGGATAATGTAAGGTCCTGAATGGTTACAAGAGGGGGGGTATATATAGGGTTACAATGAATAAGGGAAGCGGAAAAGCGAAACAGCCCCGATCTGGGCCCTACCCGACCGGGAAGGAAGTCATCTCGGTCGGGAAGGAATGGTCCCAGTCGGGAAGCTCTTCATCCCGGTCGGGATGGTGCATAACACCGGGCGGTGTTATGCTCTTCCCGGTCGGGATGAAGTCGTTCCCAATCGGGTTGGGGTGGTCCCGACCGGGAAGCTCATGGTCCCGCCCGGGATGGGCTGTCAGAGGCGCTGTCTTGCTCGTCACTTCGTCCCGGTCGTGATGGATGTGTTCTCGACCGGGATGGGTCTTGTAGGCTTCAAATATGATCTCATTGGTCCCTACTTTCTCCTCGTAGGCTTCTCATCAATTCTCGGTGCTCGGGATTGAGTCTAAAGGCCTCGGGAATGGCTCCCAAGGGCTCGGGATCGAGTCTAAGCTACCGAGTGATCGTCGCTTCTCTTCGTTGGCTCCAAATGTGTCGGAAATGAGTCGGAATCGTTCCATTTCTCCAAGATTGGTCTTAGGAACCTAAAACAAACTAGAAGAAGCGTAAGTAGCCTGGAAACCGCTCCAAAGAGCGATTCCACAAGAGAAACCGGGACCAAACACAAGAAATAAGCACTACAAACCACACTTATCAGAGACTAAGAAATTAATGTCTTCAAGAGCAAATTTCATAACACCCTTAATGCTACCAACTTAAACTGACTCACCTCACCTTTGCAGATGATTTAATAAGGGTCTTTACTAGAGGAGATGTCCCCTCTGTGAATGCAGTGAAAGAAGCTCTGAATAGTTTTGCAATGCTCTCAGGACTTCACCCCAATACTTATAAAGCTTGTATATATTTTTGGTGGAGTTAATTCTAACATCCAGCAGGATATAACTTTTAGCACAAGATTCCCAACTGGGAGCTTTCCTTTTAGATACTTTGGCTTGACTCTGTAGACACCCAGATTTGGACCTGGTGGCTGTAGAAGTGCCCAACAAACACCCTTTGACGATCGGACTGCAACGCGACGCGGGTTCGCGATGTTTTAGGTAGTTTTTCTATAGAACGGATAAAATAAATTACTCGAAAAAATTAAACTAACATGATGGCTGCCTTAGTCGTGTTGTTACGGTCGCATAGACACTAATTAAAGTCAATTCTGACACCGGGACCCCGAGTCGGTCCCGAAAATCGAACCGAGTCAGCACCGCGCCAAGCAAACCCCGGGATGCACACCCGAGGCCCGCTAAGCACCACGGCGCTAGGTTAAGGGAAGGAAACATTAACCCCTAAGATTCGTATTATACACCCACCTCTCGGTTTTGGAAAGTATCAAAAATCGCATCTTCAAAACACCGAGCGCCTCACCTTGCGCGCCTGAGTCTTCCCACGCCTGAACCCAGGCGCCTGAGTCTTGGTATGCCTGGACTCAAGCGTCCATCCGGGTGACGAGGGCCGAAAAAACCTATAAATACCCCCCTCCATTCCCTCATTTCGACACAACTTCTTCAATTCTCTTCCCTCTTTAATCGTATAGAGTTTCTCGCTAAGGGCTCGCACTCCGACACCCGAGGCAAACGATCCACTCGATCGTAGTTCTGATAAAAGTGACATCGACGCTACCTCACCTTCGAGCACTCTACTCGATCCCGAGGTGCCTGTGTTCGACTAGCTATAGTCTAGTAACGAAGTTCTGCCGGATTAGCCGCAGAATCAGCCAATAGTAACGGAGCTCTGCCGGAGCAGCCGCAGGAGGGGTCAACAGTAACGGAACTCTGCCGAAATCACTAGGCAAGCTTGGAGGATCCTCCTTTGAAGCCGAGTCGTCACTAAGTTGTCATCTAAACAAAACTTTACATTTTCGCACTTTCTTTTATTATGCAGTACGATAATACTAGACATGGACACTAGGTCCACAAACGCATACTAAAACATGTAACGTCCCAACTTCAACCGCAGACGGTAAAATACACTGAATAGACCCGAGTAATTCTGAGATCTGTTCTCAACTGTCTATGCATCGTGTCCCGTTTAGTGTATACTCCGAGGGTGCAACTCCTCACAATGTGATTTACTTATATTCGCATTTACAGCTTTCGTATGATTTATCGCTTTTATGACCTTATAATCGCATGTTAAATCACCTAACACGGAATTCAAAACGTAAAACAACTAAAATTGAACAAAGCGATGGTCGGCTTCCGTATTAGTCCGGATGCTCGCCTTACTAGGTTTGACGCATCTTTATTAATACCAAACCGACGCATCTTAAGCAGAATACCAGGTAAGGTATATCACGAGAATGACTAATCTCCGTATTATCGCGTTAAAACTGACTTGCTAATACGTATAATACTAGTACTCTCTACTCTTCTATGTGCATCTTTTCATGGCCTACTTGTCACGTGAAATCACATGCAAAGAATGTAAATACAACTAATTCGACGACAAAACTTACTTGTCCTTAAAAAACCAACGTAGCAAAAGGTATAGGGTGAAAATAATGGATGTTACAGTACTTCCACCACAACAAAAGATCAAATTTATCAGCCCACCGATTGATTAGTAGAGGCCGCTATAGTGCGGGTGGGATTGGGTGTTGACATCTATCGGATGTTAGCTTCCCAATACGTACCCTCACCCCCTACTCAGAATCGACTGTTTCCGGAGGTCCGAAACCATTGGCAATGATAGTCATTCCAGGCATGGAGTGCTTAAGTTGACTTGAACGTTTTCCGAGTCCCCATAATTGACTCGGTGGCGACTCCACAAATCTGCAACGAATTCAGTTCACTAAAAAGGTCGCCTTACCAAACGAATCGGCCTTTAAACATTTACAACCACGACTCGATCGATTCCAAACGGAAACATGAGTGCCCGCACCCGTCTAGTACAAGTCCGGATCGTCATCCGAATCGAGGTCCGAAACATCGCCCCGTATGCGAGATCGGACCGGCCCCCGACCGGGAGGGGGCCGCGTTAGTGGCCGCCGCCATACATTTAAAAACCGGGCCGGTCCCGCGCGGGGCGCCTGGCGGTGCGGACGGACGTCCACAGTTTGGCAACTCCGCTGAGGATTTGGAAACAAATTTCCAGTGGTGGTGTAACTTGACCGAGGTCGGTGAAGCTCATTTCCTAGTTCCTAGTTGTGTTCACTACAGGTTTTGGCCCTAAAAAGCCCACCCTAACCAATATCAGGACCAATCGACCTCTTTGCGGTAAGATCCTTAGGGACATGCAGAGAGATCCTCGATTGACGCTCTGGCCGCCTAACGCGTACCTTGCGGAAATACTAAGTGGATAGTTCTGAATAGACGGTGTGACACTCGTCTCCCTAGATGATTTGTCATTACCTAAGTAAAGACTATTCGTGGGCGGTAGCCTACCCTAACCTACCCGTGTCTGCATCCTGCATGAGTGTATGCATTCCTAGTTACGTGTAGCGTGTTTGAATAACTCAAATAAAACACTAAAAATCTGGATTCAACCACGCCAACATATTTAACCACACCCAATTTCGTTTTCAAAAAATACCTCCTCTTTTCAAAGCGACCTTTTGAATACCGATACTCTGGCCAAACCGTAATTTCCAAAAAAGGAAAACATTTTTAGATGCCGTTATCATGGCAAATTTTACCCCCACTATTTTAAAATTTTTTAGGGCCGGTCACTTTGGCCAAAGTAAAACCCGTCAACAACGAATGTCGTTAATACCACCAAGACTCCCGATGAATAGGATTAAGGTACCTCAAACGGTTACATTTTATTTCAAAAAAAAGGAGAGAAATGTTTTTACACACATACCGTTAACACAACCGAAGCTTCAATTAGTGAATTCAAGGAACCCGCAACGGTCACATTCACAAAACATCATTTTCAAAACACTATCACCAAACATCACGTTTTGTCACAAGCACCGCATGCACCATATATGTGAGGAGTATTTTAATGGAGTGGGGCGATAAATAGTGAACGGAGGGAGTAGTAGTTTCGATAAAAGCACCACGTCACCGTTTTCAAAACTGGTTCCCCCAAAAACCGTACTTTTTTGAAAAAAAATTTCATTTACACTTTTGCTATCGTCGAATCTTCGACACGCATGTAGCAACACACTTTTACTTCACAAACGATGTCACCACACCATCGTCACCCCAATTTTACAAATCGTCCTTTTCGAAAAGACTTCCTTTGCGAAAGATCGATCGTTTTTTTAAAAAAAAAAAACATATCAAAACTCCTTGATCCTGAGCCGGGATCGCGATCAACTTCTTACGTCATACAACCGTGTGATAAATGTCTGTGTTAGTTACTAGGGTCGCCTCTACTCGAAGTCTTACATTTTGGGTCGTCTCATATCGTGAAATCCTCTTCTTTAAATCTCACCCTCGAGATTTATGTCAAATCGTCTCGTTCTTGAGACAGAAGTCTATGAGGCGCTTCGCCGAATACGCCGAGAGTCTAAAGCATCCGAGTCTATGAGGCGCTTCGATGACTGCAAACACGTGCAAATCAAGGGTCTTGTTTTCGTGTCGCTCAACTACGAACCTCCTTGGAATCTTTAAGCCGTCTGGTAGATCCATTCTCATTAATACCACCCATTCCGCAGTCATGTCAAGAGATTCAAGCGTAGACACAAGTAACCATAGTGGGAACAACGCCGAACAATCCGGGGATAACACCGTAGGAACCCTAGCCAACATGATCTGAGACCTACAGGCCACCATCATTATCATTAACGCATCTGTAAACAGCATCGATTCCCGCCTAGGCCACTTGGAAGATAAGGCCTCTGATGAACACCATAACCAGATCCTCAACGAGGTCCTTTTAACCTCCACGCCGCTAGGCGGTGCTCCTGCCAGAGTCACCCCTGATGACCCCGTTACGTCATCTCAAGACCACATCCTACAGTCTGCCATGAGTCGCATAGAATTCCTTGAAAACCAAATGCTCCTAAACTAAGGCAACAATGTCCATCTCGAAAACCATAGGAAGTTTGAAATGGTAAATGACCAGTTACCAGAGAACTTTTCCCTAGCCGACATACCCAAATTCAAAGAAACCGAGGATCCCCTCAACCATATCCGGGCCTTTAAAGATTACATGGCCATCAAGGGGGTCAAACCAGCCTTCTCGCTAGGATATTCCCATCCTAGTTGTGCAGAAGCTAAGTTTACTAAGAAGCCTAGTAAACTAGTTAAAACTTGACATACGAGTCTTCTGAAGTTAATTCACACCGACCAAGCTGACTTCAAGAGTACTATGAGTAGAGGAGGTAAATTTTATTATGTCATTTTTATTGATGATTACTCAAGATACACCAAAGTGTATTTGCTTAAGAATAAAAGTGAAGCTGAAGAGATGTTCATTAAATACAAAGCTGAGGTAGAAGATCAGCATGGCAGAAAGATTAAACGAGTCAGGTCTGATAGAGGTGGTGAATATAGCTCTAATTATTTAGTAGACTTTTGCGAGAAAAATGGATTAATTCACGAGACTAGTCCACCTTACCAACCTCAGTCCAATGGAGTAGCTGAACGTAAAAACAGAACTTTAAAAGAAATGATGAATGCTATGCTTTTAAGTTCTGGCCTTTCTGACGTTATGTGGGGGGAAGCAGTGCTTTGAGCTTGTCACATTCTTAACAGGGTACCTCATAAGAAATTAGACAAGACACCCTATGAATTTTGGAAGGGTAATGCCCCCAACTTAAGCTTTCATAAAGTGTGGGGGTGTTTGGTTAAAGTTGGTTTGCCGAGTTTTAAGAGGCCTACAATAGGGCCTAAAACATATGATTGCGTTTTCATTGGTTATGCTCAAAACAGTGATGCTTATAGATTCATGTCATTGAATGATCATTCTATTTCTGAGGCAAGAGACGCCGAATTTTTTGAGCATGTTTTTCTTTTAAAGAAAGTTGTTGATTCATCTCCTGATTTGTCTAATATGTCTGTTAATCCTGTTAATAGTTCTTCGCATGCTAGTAGTAGTACTGTTAATGATCATGCTAGTGAACCTAGAAGGAGTAAGAGGCCTAGAATTGAAAAGAATTTTGGAGATGATTTTATCACAAAGTTCTTAACTGAAAATGCTTGTGGTGATTGTGCTTGTTTTGAATTCTTTTCTGCATATTTAATAGAAGATGACCCAAAAACGTATGATGAAGCTATGAGATCCATAGATGCTATTTTTTTGGGCAGAAGCTATTAAAAATGAGTTAGATTCTATTGCATTTAATCAGACCTGGGAATTGACAGATTTACCTAAGGGTAGTAAACCCATTAGGAGTAAAAGGATTTTCAAAAGGAAACTGAGACCAAGCGGTACAATAGAAAGATTCAAAGCTAGACTTGGAGTGAGAGGGTTTACACAAAAGAAAGATATTGATTATTTCGACACTTACTCACCCGTGACTAAGATTTCCACCATTTGAACTCTTATTGCTTTGGCTGGTATTCATGATCTTGTTGTTCATCAAATGGATGTTAAAACTGCTTTCTTGAATGATGACCTAAAAGAAGAGATCTTTATGTCACAACCCGAGGGGTTTGTGGTAAAGGGTCAAGAGAGTAAGGTGTGTAAATTGAGAAAGTCACTATATGGATGGTCTAAAACAAGCACCTAAACAGTGGTATGAGAAATTTCACAACACTTTGATTGAAGATGGCTACATAACTAACAATTCTGATTCATGTGTGTAGTCCAAGATGTTTGGATCAGACTGTGTGATTATTTGCTTATATGTTGATGACATATTAATTCTTGGTAGTAATTTATTTGTTGTAAATAAAACCAAACAATTTCTGTCATCACGTTTTGAGATGAAAGACTTAGGAGAAGCTGATGTTATTCATGGAGTCAAATTGATCAAAAACTCATCTGGAATATATTTAAGTCAATCTCATTATGTTGAGAAAATGTTTAAGAAATTTGACAGTTTTGATGTTACACCCGCTTGAACTCCTTATGATGCTAGTATACCCATGCGTAAAAACTTAGGTGAGAGTATGGCCCTATTATCTGTGACTTATATTCAGACAATTTTAGTTCAGTTCAGACACCTTCAGTTCAGTTCAGACACATTCAATTCAGTTCAGACACATTCAGTTCAGTTCAGTTCAGTTCAGTTCAGACTCATTCAGTTCAGTTCAGTTAAGTTCAGTTCAGACACATCAGTTCAGTTCAGTTCAGTCAAGTAGAGAGGGAGTGCGATTAGCGAACGTCACCCCTGTCGGCCTAGGGTTTCTGCCGCCGGCGGCCGCTGTCCACGGCGGCCTTCCTCCCTTCGTCGGCTGTCCTTCCCCCCGGCCGACTCTTTCTTCCTCCCCCCTCGTCGTCTCCTCTTCCTTTGTGGGTCAATTCAGGTTACGATCCATCGTCGTTTTCTGTTTCTTCTGCCGTCGGTTGTCTGCCACTGCCCTGACGCCGTCCTTCTTGCCGACTGCCTTCCCTTCTTCCTCCGTCACCCTCCTGCTATTCCTGTCCCTTCCTCTTGCCGGAATTCTGCCAAAATTTGCCGGAATTCCCGCTGGAGCTGCTGCTGTGTTCCTCTGTTTTCCTCTGCCGGAATTCCTGATTTTATGTCGTCACCCTGCTGGTTTTGTTTTCCTCTGGAGCTGTTGCTGATTCACGTTGCCGCTGCTCTTGCCTCTTCAGCAGTTGTCGTCCGTCCCTTTTCGGCAGGACTTTCTCCGGTATCGGTTTGCTGTTGTTTGGTTTTCCTCTCTTATTTACAGCGTCTGCCTTCCACCGTCCCTCCTCCTTCCGGGTCGATTCGGTTTTTTGCTGGTGTTTCTCTGTGGCTGCCGCTGTTCTCGCCTTTTCCCTCTCGGTTGTCTGTCTCTTTGCCGGTCCGCCCTTGTCGGCGTCTCCTGGCGGGCTTTTCCGGTGGCGGTTTTTTTATCGTTGCCTTTCTTGCTGCTTGCTCTGTTGCCTTTTGGTTGCTTCCTTCTTTTTCGGGTTCCGGTGTCGGTGTCGGGTTTCTTGGGGGCTGATTGGGTACTTCGGGCTCGGTTTCTGCTTTTTCCCGCGTTTCCCCTTTCGTCTTGCCGATTCTCCATGCCGAAAGTAGCGCGTTTACATTGCCCCTTTGTTGGTCTTTGTGAGTGTCGTGATAATAATAAGAAGGGTCTTGTTAAAACCTCCATGATCGTCCACCTCCGAGCTCGACATTTCTTTGGAAAGGATCAGGTAATTATGCGTCAAGCTCTTTTCTCTAGTTTATCTGTTTTTTCTGAGGCGGAGACTACTCTTAAGCGTATGAGTCTTTGGCTTTGTGGGGTTTGCTTTACTTCACATTCTCTTTCTGCCAAGTGTCGACATGGGCCGGGATCTGATTTTGTTGCACCCCCGGATTGCGGTAATGGAGTTGCTCGTTTTTTCATCTTTGGCATCCCTAGACCGCCCGCTCCATCTTCGTCTCCTGGCGATGTTATGGGGCCTGGGGGATTGGGTTGTCTTGATGTGGCTTCTCTAGATCGCTTGTTGTCCTTAGGGGTGCGCACTGCGAAATCTATCCCTCCCGGATGTCACCTTGGGTTTCTAGGATCTTCAGGGGGGCCCTCGATGCGGTGGCTGACTCCCCTAGTGATATTTCTCGCTGGGTTAGCTTGCTTATTTTGCCTCTCTGTATACTTAAGACATTTTCCCCCAGGAGTAACCTTGAGTGTAGAGTTGTTGTGAAGAGCCATCGTCAAGAGGAGTGTATTACCAGCACCATTCGTACTTGGGGTGCCCCTGGTGGTATTGCTCTGCTTCTACAGGAGACCTTAGCTGAGGAGGGTCCTTCTTTTCGTTTAGAGGAGGACCTTGACTCTAGTGAGGTTAACTTGCGGCAGTGTCGGCGGAAGATTTGTGATGGTCATTACGCTACCGCTCTCCGGGTCCTTTCTTCGTCTGGTGTTGCCCCTTACACGGCCGACACACTACAGGCTTTGAAGGATAAGCACCCCGCTGTTCCACCCCCTTCCTTGCCGCCTTCGCCGGCTGCTCACCTTCAGCTCATTGCGTCCACGACCGTTGTGTTGGGTATGATCAGAAGTTTTCCGCGTGGCAGTTCTTGCGGGCGAGACGGTTTTCGTGCCCAACATCCTCTAGACTGCTTGAGCGGGGCTGTGGTTGCTGTCTCGAATGATTTGATCACCTCTATCACTAAGGTGGTTAATCTTTTTCTTGATGGCAGATGCCCACAGGTTCTCGGTGAGTACATCGCTAGTGCTCCGCTCACCCCGCTTGTTAAACTAGGTGGTGCGGTTCGTCCTATTGCTGAGGGCACGGTTTGGAGACGCCTTGTCTCTAAGGTTGGGGCGGTTCTGATCGGTCCGTCGCTTTGCAGTTATTTTGAGGGTCTCCAATTTGGGGTTGGGGTTTCCGGCGGAGGAGAGGCCATTTTGCACGCCTTGAATCGGTTTGTTGAAGATCAGGGGGTGATGTGGGCCTGTCCATGCTTTTGGTAGACTTCCAGAATGCTTTTAACTTGGTCGACCGAGAGATCATGTTGCACGAGGTTCGTCGTCGTTGCCCTGTTCTTTCCCGCTGGGTCGAGTTTTGTTACTCTAGGCCTGCCAGACTTTTTTACGGGGAGCACAGCTTATGGTCTTGTCAGGGGGTCCAGCAGGGTGACCCCTTAGGCCCTCTTCTTTTCTCTTTGGTCTTACATCCTTTGATTCGTAAGATCCGGGACTCTTTTCCCTTGAGCTTGCAGGCTTGGTACCTGGATGACGGCACCATTGTTGGAGATACTTTGGTCGTGGGGAAGGTTTTGGAGCTGATTATGGAGGATGGTCCTCGCTTAGGTCTTTACCTTAATGTCGGAAAAACCAAGGTTTTTTGGCCTAAGGAGGATTCTAGGAGTCGACTTCATGGTGTTTTCCCCTCCGATATTTCTCGTCCGCTGCGTGGTGTCAAAGTTCTTTGTGGCCTCGTCAGCGCCTGCCGTATTTTCAGTAGTGAGCTTGTGGCAAAGAGGGTTACTAGGACCATTGAGCTTATGGATTCTGTTGCCAGGATTGAGGATCCACAGTGTGAGCTATTGTTACTTCGTGCTTGTACTGGCATTTCTAAGCTTCCTTTACTCTGCGCACCTGCCCCCCTACGGCTTTCGACTCGGCTAAGACCTTCGATGCGGCACTGCGATCTAGCTTGAAACGCATTGTCACCGCGTCCGGCCCCGGGTTTGGAGACCGGCAGTGGCGTCTTTCCACACTGCCCTTTAATTTTGGAGGGCTTGGTGTGTACAGTGCTGGGGATGTTCTGCACTATGCCTTTTTCGCTTCTCGCCTGCAATCCTCTGAGCTGCAGGCTTTGCTTCTTCGACCTTCAGCTGTCTTAGCCTCGGGCCGACCTTCGATGCGGCCTTGTCTCTGTTTAACGAGACCACTGGTTCTGACCTTCCCCGTAATCCTAGTGAGATCGCTGCCCCCAAACTCATGAAGAAATTGGCAGATATATATTTCATGAAGGTTGCTGCTTCGGTAGAATCAGATTTATCCTTGACTCGACGACAGGTTGCATTGTGGAAGTCTCTGCAGGGTGCTCACACGTCTGATTGGTTGCACGCCGTGCCTATCTCCGGGCTGGGGCAGACCATGAATGGGAGGACTTACCGCTCTGTCCTTTGCTATAGGTTGGGTGTTCCATTGTTCTTGGTACCTAAACCTTGTCCTGCCTCTTCCCGGGTTTTTGATAGGGACATTTTTGGGGATCATGCTGTGTCGTGTGCTGGTACCGTTAGTATTAAGCATAGACATAACCTGGTTCGCGATACCCTTTTGAATATCTGCTTCCGATCCGGTATTTCTGTCGGTAAAGAGGTAGCAAGATGTCGGTTTGGTTGATGGACACGAGAAGCCCCTACGGCCGGCGGATTTGCTTCTTTATTCCTGGGATAGGGGGCGTGATGTGTGTGTCGATCTGACGTGGTCATCTCCTTTGACTCAGTCCGCGATGACTGATTTTCTGCCTGGTCGCGCGGTCGCTGATGCTGCTCAGCGTAAGTGCGCCAAGTATGGAGATTTGTGCACCAAGATTGGGTATGGGTTCCTACCTTTCTCTTTCTCTTCTTTGGAAGAGCTCGACGTAGAGGCCGCTGCTTTACTCAAGCGGATTCATAAATTCTCTATCTGTCAGGACGCGGGGGCCTGCGCAGTTGCTTTTATTTTCACTAGACTTAGTTTCTCTATTGCTAGGGGAGTGGGTGCCCAGATAGTATCTCGGCTACCCACTAACTTCTTGTAATTTGTTTCGATCTTAATACAAGTTCCGGTTATAATAATAATAATAATAATAATAATAATAATAATCCTCTCGCCTGGTGACTTTCTCTCTCTAGAAAAAATAAATAACAGAATTATAACTAACTTTCCTACAATTGATCACCATGGCTATGGAACCTAGTCTACCTCGAGGACGGGGACGACCTCGGAAAATACATAACACTGATGGAGATGCTTCTGGTAAGCTAAATCCAAGCAGCAATGGAGGAATTGGAGCATCTTTGCGCTCGCATACTCAGGCACAGTCACAAATGGCGGGGATTCAGATTCTTCGCTCAGGTCAATCTGACATCCTGCATATAGGGCTACAGAAGGATAAAGGAAGTGCGGCTGAAGAAGAGCAACAAATTGAGTTGATGGAGAACATCGCCATTGATGATGGAAAGGTATCCCCTGCTCGTTCGTCAAACTTACTTAACGATTTGATTAATAAGGCGTTTTCATCTAAATCTGGGAATCATACTGTCATAGAAGTGCAGAAACCCCAGGTTTCTGAGAAGCCTGAAATAGTGATTGCGAAATCTGGCATTGATATTGAGAAACCTGTTGTTGTAGACAAACCTAATTGGAAAGATAAGGTTTCAAAGCAGAAAAATGTTGGTATGGAGCTTTATTATGATCAATCATGTGCGGATGTTATGGAAATAGATATTAAATTTGATGATTTTGCGGATGAACTCAAAAAATGGAATTACACTCTCATGGGGAATGTAATTGGGGCTAAACCAACATTGCAGGGTATGAAAGATTTTGTCGCTAAAAATTGGAATATTGTTGCTGTACCTAATGTTCAGTTCTTTAAAAAAGGATGGTTTAGCTTTAGGTTTAAAACTATGGAAGACATGAATACCATATTGAAAGGAGGACCATGGAAATATGGGTTTCATTCCATAATCCTTAAGCAATGGACTCCATCTTTTTCACGGGAGATTGACTCTATATCCATTGTACCAACTTGGGTAATCTTTAGGGATCTTGATCCATTTCTTTGGACTGATACTGTTCTTAGTAAGTTGGCTAGCAGAATTGGCAAACCCTTATTTGCTGATCTTACTACCACTACTCAAGAACGTCTGGGGTTTGCAAGAGTTCTTATAGAGGTGGATGTCTCCACTAAGCTTCCTGAGGCTTTGACTGTTAATGCACCAATTATAGGGCAATTTGTGCAACAAGTTGAGTATGAATGGCTCCCATTCTTCTGTCAGGAATGTAAAAAGTTGGGGCACATGCAGACTACATGTAAGCTAGTGAAAAAGAAACAGATAAAGAAGCAGGTTTATAGACCTAAAGATTGTAAGGAGGGTGATATGGAGGGGAAAGATGGTACATTAGGCCAGATGCAAGGGGCTGTATTGAATAACCAGACTGAGGCAGATAATGATCAGTTGAAACCCATTGATGCTCCTATTGACCTACCTAATAAGAATCAAGAATGCAATGATCAGGAAAGTTTAGACTCATTTATTGCAATTGGAAGAGCTAAAGGATACATGGGACCTGTGAGGAAAATAAACTCAGAAGGTCAGAAACAGCGGATAACTTTAAGAAATAGCTTTGCTATTATGAATGGGATGAATGAGGATGATCCACTTGATGGTACCTCAGATGAGGTTGAAGGAGATATACTGGCTCCAAGGATGGAGGCTGAGTGTAATCCAGAATGTGGACTGAATGTGAAGCTAGGTTGCTATCCTAGCACTGGAATTCATGAGGAGGATAGGGCAGCTATCCCTCCTGATAAATCAAAATAATGATTACAACTTCTTGGAATATTAGGGGGGGCAATGATCCACTAAAGCAAATGGAAATAGTAAAATTCATCAGGTTGAATAGGGTGGATCTTATGGGTGTTATGGAAACTAGAATTAAGGGTAGCAAAGCAGCAAAGATTATTAAGAAATATTTTCAGGGGTTCCACGTTGAGAATAATTATAATGCTCATTACAATGGAAGAATTTGGGTGATCTGGAATCCTTCTACTGTGAATGTGCAGATTGTGGTGTCTCATGCACAGGTTATGCACTGCAGGGTTTTGCATTATGCATCCAACAACCACATGAATATCTCTATGGTATATGGTTGTAATGATGGCGGTAAAAGGGAAGATCTTTGGAGTCAGTTGAGACTAATTAATAACACAGTCGACAATTGGCTCCTTCTTGGTGATTTCAACATTGTTAGGGATGTTAATGAACGAATAAGTGAAACAGATCCAAATTTGGGTGATATCATGGCTTTCAATGATTGCATTAACACTTGTGGTCTTGATGATGTTGCTACAACTGGGTGTCAATATACTTGGACAAATAAACAAGAAGAGGGTGCTAGGGTTTGGTCAAAAATTGATAGAGCTTTGGCTAACTCTGATTGGGATACGACTTACACTAAGACATATGCAATTAATCTCCCTTCTGGCGTTTCAGACCATTCACCTGTACTGGTGAATATTCTTAAAACTGACAGAATTCCTTCTAGATTTTGTTTCCTTAATTGTTGGACTGCAAACCCTAACTACCATGATGTGGTAAAAAATGCTTGGAAGGAAAGGGTTTTTGGCCAAGAAGGTTTTAAGTTGTTTGCTAGACTTAAAAATGTAAAGACTCAACTCAAATCCATGCACAGGAACTACTATTCACAGATGAACAGAAGAATTCAGAATGCAAAATTAGCATTGGATGCTTGTCAAAATGCTTTGCAGGAAAAACCTTTGTCCTCTGAGTTGATGGAAACTGAGGCTTCTCTGTTGGAGGAATATAAAACATTATGCATTGCAGAAATGAGTATGCTTAAGCAGCGAGCAAAGGTTGAATATATCACACTAACAGATGCTTCAACGAGTTATTTCTATAGCAGGATCAAAGAAAGATATAAACAACAGTTTGTGGGCAGAATTCAGGATAAGAATGGAATTGATTGCAATGGGCATGCTGCTGTGGCTGAAGGATTTATTGACTTTTACAAATGTTTGCTTGGGTCTGCCACACCTGTAATGCCTTTGGACGTACAGTTTTTGCAGCAAGGTCCTACCTTATGCACTGATACATGGCAAAGCTTGCAATGTATCCCAAGTATTGAGGAAATTGAGGCTGCTCTTTTTGGGATAGGGGCTCATAAAAGCCCTGGTCCCGATGGGTTCTCAGCAGAATTTTTTAAAGCCAGCTGGTCAACTGTAAAGCAAGATTTCATCTCTGCTATTCTGGATTTTTTCACTCATGGGAAGTTATGTAAACAGGCGGCCACAACTCTAATTACTCTTGTTCCTAAGAAGACAACATGTAAGACTGTTATGGATTACAGGCCGATTGCTTGCTGCACAACAGTCTATAAGACAATAAGCAAAATTATTGCAAATAGGATGAAATTGATTTTGCCTCAGATTATTGGTCCTGAACAAGCAGCATTTGTTGCAAGGAGGAGTATCCATGATAATGTGGTTCTTTCTCAAGCACTTATAAAGGGTTATTCCAGGTCTCTCCTTACACCTAGATGCATGATAAAAATTGATATGAAAAAAGCATTTGATTCACTTCAATGGCCCTTTCTCAAAAGCATGTTGGAAGTCCTAAATTTCCCGCCGAGACTCATTGGATGGATTATGAGTTGCATTACAAGCCCTTGGTTTTCGATCAAAGTGAATGGAGGGATTGAGGGGTTTTTTAAGGGTAAAAGTGGTATAAGGCAAGGAGACCCGATCTCTCCCTACCTCTTCGTACTAAGTATGGAAATTCTATCTAGATATCTCAGAAAAATGGATGGGTTGGAAAATGTTTCTAATCACCCTAAATGTGCTAAGCTCAGACTTAGTCATTTGGTGTTTGCAGATGACTTAATGGTGTTTACCCGAGGGGACGTTCCATCTGTAAAGGCGGCAAAGGAAATCCTAATGAGTTTTGCTAGTATTTCAGGTTTGCACATTAATGAAGACAAAACTGAAACTTTCTTTGGAGGGGTTAAGTATCAGATAAAAGAGGAAATTCTGAGAACTACTGGATTCATTGAAGGTCAGCTTCCTTGCAAGTATTTGGGAATGCCTTTAAACTCTGTAAGGAATAACATTGCAACTTATGGGAGCCTAATAACAAAGATTCAGAATGCTCTTTCACACTGGTCTATACACACATTCACTTATGCGGGTCGACTGGAGCTCATTAACTCTGTTATCTTTGGCATATCAAACTACTGGTGTGCTGCTGCTCTACTACCTAAAACGGTGATTAACCTCATCAATAAGTTTTGCAAGGCATTCTTTTGGTCTGACAGGAAGATGCAGTTTAAGGGGTGGAAATCCATTTGTGCACCATGGATTGAGGGAGGGTTTAATGTCAAGGAGTTACTATCTTGGAATAAAACGCTTGTTACTAAATGGATATGGCAGTTAGAATCAGGTCATAATAGTCTTTGGATCCAATGGCTAAAGTCTTATGTAATCAATGGTACATCACTTTGGGCCTTAACGATCAAAGACAGACACTCTGAAGCAATAAGAAGCATCATTCAAGTTAAAGATGAAATATTGAAGAGAAATGGGACAATTAAGGCTAGTCGAGATCTCATTCTAAGCTGGTCAGCAGACCATAAGTTTGCTACTAAGCAGGCTTATAATTGGTTTCGTACGAAATATAGAAAGCTTGAAGTTCTTAAAGGACTGCAGGGACAGGCAATATATCCACGGCAGAAGGTAATTGTTTCACTAGCAGTGCAGCAACAATTGCCAACAGTTGATAAGATGCAGGGCAGAGGCATCGTGATGGTGAACAGATGTGTTCTATGTAAAGGGGCATTGGAATCTCATATTCATTTGTTTTTTCAATGTCATTATTCAAGGAGGCTTAGGGCTGAAGTCCAACAATGGTTACATGTCAGGCCGCTTCATCTGGATCTCAAGAAAGAGCTTAGAAAACTAAGTTTTCAACCAAATCTTCGGATGGAATACAAGGTGGCCATATGTTCGGTAGTTTATAATATTTGGGAAGAAAGAAATCATAGAATTTTCAATGATATCGAGATGGACATTGCTCAAAGATTAGAAAAGATAAAGATAGAGGTGAGGATAAGATTGAGTAAAGTCCTTGGTTAGTTGTTGTTTTGATTTGGAGCTTGTTCCAAATAAAGGATATGTACTTTGTAAGACCATCTCTTACTTTTTCCCGATTGGATGAATAAAGAGATTAATTTCTTGCAAAAAAAAATAATAATAATAATAATAATAATAATAATAATAATAATAATAATAATAATAATAATAATAATAATAATAATAATTATAATTATAATTATAATAATTATAATTATAATAATAATAATAACAATAACAATAATTATAAATTAATTTTTTTGCAAGAAATTATGTCTCATATATTAATGAAACTGGGATCTTACAAAAAGTCATATCCTCTAAGGAACTACATCCAATTAAGAAGCTATAACAACCTACGAGTAATATCTATGTTTTGTTCTCTAAGTCGAATAAAGATATCAAATTTGAGCTGTGCAACAATGCTAAGAATAGAGTTTCTTTGCCCAACGAAAATCATGTTGTTCCTTTCTTGCCAGATCCCATAAACTGTTGCAACTAGACAAGCTTGGAACCACCAGTTCTTCCAATGCCTCCTTTTCCTTCTACTAGTGCACCACCGCAACTCCGTTTTTAGATTGCAACTTCTTCCAGTAATTTGCATCCAATTGAGAAGGTGCTGCCAGATTTGCCTCGAAAAATTGCAGCCAAAGAATATGTGTTCAGCTGTCTCAGTATCTTGATAACACAATTCACATCTGCTTGCAATTGAGAAACCCCTCGCCTGGATTCTATCCTGCGTGGCTAACACTCTTTGATCAGCCATTGAGAGAATTATAGTTTGCTTGGGCATGATAACAGATCTTTTGAATCTGTCCATCCACAGCATCACAGGTCTCCGCATTCTGAACCAGCAATCATACGCAACTTGAGTATGAAAAGCACTTTTCCTAGTCCAACTGCATACCAGTTCCTCTCCCTCAGACCCAACTCGATCGACAATTTCATCCCTAATCTTCAGGATACTTCTGAATGTAGCATTATGCCTATCGTCACGCTTAATACTCCAAATACTGTCCCCCTTTATCACATAAGTTCGATGCCAATCACACCAAAGCCCCTCCTGATTTGTAACTAACTTCCAAAGCCAAAGGGCAATCAAAGATTTGTTCCAAGGAAGAAGGTTTTTGATATTGAAGCCTCCTTCATTAAGGGGAAGACATATATACTAGTCCAATTTTTGAAGATCATTCTGTGATGCATCAGGCCACCAGTCCAGAAAAATTGGCTGCTAATATGTTCCACCTTGAGATGAACATTAACAAGAAACAAGGTGTTTGTGCTCCAAAAACTGGTGAGGCCGAAAATAACCGAAGACAGCAGCTGTAATCTTCCTGCATAAGAACGAAAACCAGACGACCAGCAGTTGATTTGCATTTGAATTTTGAGAATCAGGGTCTGATATTGGTCTCTCTTATTATTTACCGAGTGAAGAGGAAGCCCCAAATATCTATAGGGGAAGGCTCCTGGAACAAACCCCGTATGAAGAAGGATTTGTTCCTGAATAGCCCTCGAAACACCCCCAAAAAAATGCTTGTTTTTTCCTTATTAGCCTGTAGTCCAGATTCTTTGGCAATAGCAGTTAAAGCATCAACTACAGCCGCCACAGAAGGACAATCTCCCCTTGTGAACACCATCAAGTCATCGGCAAAAATTAGGTGGTTAAACTTAACCTGACAACATTTAGGATGATAGGAGACCAAATTCTGTTGATTAATTTGCCTTAACCTGCGCGAGAAGATCTCCATACTCAGCACAAATAAATAAGGAGAGAGTGGATCTCCTTGCCGAATCCCACTCTTCCCCTTAAAGAACCCCTGAGATATGCCATTTACTGTCAATGAAAACCACGATCCAGAAAGGCAACTCATCACCCATTTCACAAACTCGGAGGGAAAATGAAACCCCAACAACATGTCCTCTATGAATCTCCACTGTAGAGAATCAAAGGCTTTCCTGAGATCAATCTTCATTAAGCACCTAGGGGTCACATATTTCCTTTCATAATTCTTAATCAAAGCCTGAGAAAGAGATATATTCTCATGTATACTCCGTCCTTGGATGAAAGCCGCCTGTTCTAGACCAACCAGCCTACCAAGCACCCCTTGAATACGCATAGTAAGCAGCTTGCTTACTACTTTGTAGAACACAGAGCAACATGATATAGGACGATAGTCCAGAACTGAGCAACAAACCTCCTTCTTAGGAATAAGAGTTATCGTAGTTGTATTCGCTTGTTTAAGCATCCTTCCCTTAACAAAAAAACTCAGTAACAGCCCTTTATAAATCATCTTTAATCACACTCCAAGAGGCTCTAAAGAACTCAGATGAGAACCCATCAGGTCCTGGGCTTTTGTCCACCCCTATAGAGAAAGTGACATCTCGTATCTCTTCAATAGTTGGTAATTTGAGCATAAGATTCCAATCCTCTTCTTGCACCAAGTTCCCATTCTCAAAAATCATAGAATCAATAGGAGTGACTTCCTCAAAAGGCTTTTATAGTATTCCTCAAAGCTAAGGGCAACTTCAGTTGGCCCCTCCTTAAGTGTCCCCTTGCTATCAATAATGCTACCTATGATTTGTTGTTGTCTCCGCTCTTTAATCCTTGAAAAAAAGAACTTTGTGGATTCGTCTCCTTGAATAATGTTTTCTATATTAGCACGTTGCTTAAGGATGCTAACTTCAGCCTCTACTAGCCTATAGTAGCCTATAGTAGGAAGCAAAGAGGTCTCTCTCCTGAGTAATCAACTCCAAGGAGAAAGGATGCAATTGAAGCTGATCTTATTGGCAGCTGCTCAACTGCAGTTTGGCCTCCTCAATTCTTCAAGCTATGTCTGAAAAGTTGTTCTTATGCATTAATTTGAGAGCCTGCTTCACCTTCTTCAGTTTGCTAAAGAATTTATAAGTAGCAGTTCCATGAACAGTAGTGGCCCAAGCAGTTTGCTAAATAATTATTGTTATTATTATTATTATTATTATAAAAACCGGAGCTTGCATTAATAACGAAACAAATTACAAGAAGTTAGTGGGTAGCCGAGATACTATCTGGGCACCCACACCCCTAGCAATGGCGAAACTAAGTCTAGTGAAAATTAAAGCAGCTGCACGAGCACCAGCATCCTGAACGATGGAGAATTTTTGAATCCGCTTGAGCAACGCCACAGCCTCTGCATTAAGCTCCCCAAGTGAAGAGAAGGAGAAAGGCAGGAACCCATAACCAGTCTTGGTGCACAAATCTCCGTACTTGGCGCATTATTATTATTATTATTATTATTATTATTATTATTATTATTATTATTATTATTAGTAGTAGTAGTAGTAGTAGTAGTAGTAGTATTAGTATTATTATTAGTATTATAAACGGAACTTTCATTAAAACCCAGATCAAATTACAAGAAGTTAGAGGGAAGCCGAGATACTATCTGGGCTCCCACTCCCTTAGCGATAGAAAAACTAAGACGAGTAAATATAAAAGCAGCTGCCCGAGCTCCCGCGTCCTGAGAGATAGAGAATTTCTGAATCCGCTTGAGTAAAGCAGCGGCCTCCGCGTCGAGCTCCCCTAGAGAAGAGAAAGAGAAAGGCAGGAACCCATACCCAATCTTGGTGCACAAATCTCCATACTTGGCGCACTTGCGCTGAGCAGCATCAGCGACTGCGCGGCCAGGTAGAAAATCAGACATCGCAGACTGGGTCAAAGGGGACGACCCCGTCAAATCGACACACACATCACGGCCCCTATCCCAGGAATAAAGGAGCAAATCCGCGGAGCGTAGGGGCCTGTCGTGCCCATCAATCAAACCGACATCTACCTCCTTACCAGCCGAAATACCAGATCGGAAACAGATATCCAAAAGGGTGTCACGAACCAAGTTATGTCTATGTTTAATACCAACGGTACCAGCACACGACACAGCATGATCTCCAAAAATGTCCCCCTCAAAGACTCGGGAACAAGCAGAACATGGCTTGGGAACCGGGAACAAAGGGACACCCAACCGATAGCTAAGGACAGATCGATAAGTCCTCCCATTCATGGTCTGTCCTAGCCCGGAGATAGAAACTGCGCGCAACCAGTCAGACGTGTGAGCACCCTGCAGAGACTTCCACAAAGTCACCTGTCGTCGAGTCAAGGAGAAAACCGATTCTAAAGAGCAGCAACCTTCGTGAAGTATATATCTGCCAGTTTTTTCATGAGTTTGGGGGCAGCGACTTCACTAGGATTACGGAAGATGTCGGAACCGGTGGTCTCGCTAAACAGAGTCAAGGCCGCATCAAAGGTCGGCCCGAGAGTAGAGACAGCTGAAGGCCGAAGGAGCGTAGCCTGCAACTCAGAGGTCTGAAGGCGAGAAGCCAAAAAGGCATAGTGTATGACATCCCCGGCGCTATACACACCCAGCCCCCCGAGATTAAAAGGCAGTGTGGAAAGACGCCACTGCCAGTCCCCGAACCCGGGGCCAGACGCGGTGACAATGCGTTCCAGGCTAGACCGCAATGCCGCATCAAAGGTCTTAGCCGAGTCGAAGACCGTAGGGGGACAGGTTCGCAGAGAGAAAGAGAGCTTAGAAATACCGGCACAAGCACGAAGTAACAACAGCTCGCACTGTGGGTCCTCAAACCTGGCAACCGAATCCATAAGCTCAATGGTTCTCGTAACTCTCTTCGCCACAAGCTCACTGCTGAAAGTACGACAGATACTAACGGGACCACCAAGGACTTTGACACCACGAACCGGTCGAGAAATATCAGGGGGAAAAACACCCGAAAGTCGACTCCTAGGGTCTTCCTTAGGCCAAAAAACCTCGGTTTTTCCGACATTAAGGTGAAGACCCAAGCGAGGACCATCCTCTATAATCAGATCCAAAACCTTCCCCACGACCAAAGTATCTCCAACGATGGTGTCGTCGTCCAAGTACCAAGCCTGCAAGCTCAAGCGAAAAGAGTCCCGGATTTTACAAATCAAGGGATGCAAGACCAAAGCGAAAAGAAGAGAGCCCAAAGGGTCACCCTGCTGGACCCCCTGACAAGACCAAAGGCTATGCTCCCCGTAGAAGAGTCTGGCGGGCCGAGAGTAGCAAAACTCGACCCAGCGGGAAAGAACAGGGCAACAACGACGAACCTCACGCAACATGATCTCCCGGTCGACCAAATTAAAGGCATTCTGGAAGTCGACCAAAAGCATGGAAAGGCCCACATCACCACCACGATCCTCAATAAACCGATTCAAGGCATGAAGAATGGCCTCTCCTCCACCAGAAACCCCGACCCCAAACTGGAGGCCCTTAAAGTAACCGCAAAGTGACGGACCAATCAGAATAGCCCCAACCTTAGAGACAAGGCGTCTCCAAACCGTGCCCACAGCAATAGGACGGACCCCACCACCTGGTTTAACAAGCGGGGTGAGCGGAGCACTGACGATGTACTCACTGAGAACCTGCGGGCATCTACCCTCGAGAAACAGGTTAACCACCCTAGTGATAGAGGTGATCAAATCATCCGAGATAGCCACCGCGGCCCCGCTCAAACAATCCAAAAGATGTTGGGCACGAAAACCGTCCCGTCCACAAGAAGTACCACGCAGAAAACTCCTGATCATATCCAACACGACGGTCGTGGACGCGATGAGCTGTGGGTGAGCGGCAGGCAAAGGCGGCAAGGAAGGGGGCAGAATAGTGGGGTGCTTATCTTTCAAAGCCTGTAGGGTATCGGCCGTGTAAGGGGCAACGGCAGACGAAGAAAGCACTCGGACAGCGGCAGCGTAATGACCATCACAAATCTTTCGCCGACACTGCCGCAAGTTAACCTCACTAGAGTCAAGGTCTTCCTCCAAACGAAGAGAAGGACCCTCCTCAGCTAAGGTCTCCTGCAGAAGCAGAGCAATACCACCAGGGGCACCCCAAGTGCGAATGGCACTAGTAATACACTCCTCCTGACGCTGGCGCTTCACGACAGCTCTACACTCAAGGTTACTCCTGGGGGAAAAAGACTTAAGAACACAGAGAGGTAAAATAAGCAGGCTAACCCAGTGAGAAAGATCACCAGGGGAGTCAGCCACAGCATCAAGGGCCCCCCTGAAGATCCTAGAAAACCCAAGGCGACATCTGGGAGGGATAGATTTCACAGTGCGCACCCCTAACGACAACAAGCGATCTAGAGAAGCCACGTCAAGACAACCCAACCCAACATGCCCCACAACATCGCCAGGAGACGAGGATGGAGCGAGCGGCCGAGGGATGCCATAGACAAAGAAACGAGCAACTCCGTCACCACAATCAGGAGTTATTATTATTATTATTATTATTATTATTATTATTATTATTATTATTATTATTATTATTATATTATTATTATTATTATTATTATTATTATTATTATAATTAATAATTAATAGTAATAATAATAATACTATTATTAATACTTAATATTTATAATGATATTAATATAATTATTAATTATTATTATGATTATTATAACTAATAACTAATAATAATAATAATAATAATAATAATAATAATATTATTATTATTATTATTATTATTACGAGTACTTAATATTTATGATAATATTAATAATATGGGTTTTTCTACGTTGTACCCTCCTGTTTTTTCGTTTTCTACCATGTACCCCTCCTATTTTCAAAACCCTTACTAATACCCCTGTAGTTGATTAACTTAATAAAACGTGACCTAATCACAATTATCCGTTTAATGCTTCGTTAATTACATGGCATGACAGTGATTCTCGGCTATGACATAACCAGTTTTGACGACATTGGCTTGTATTCCCTCCATTTTCCCCAACTTTTCCCCCATTTCATTAATTTTCCCCATTTTCCTTATTTTATACATCAAATTCTTATTCTTTTTTACCTAATTGATTTTCCTCCACTTTCACCCCAACTTATTTTTTAGCTTAAAATAATGATATTTTATTGGGTTCTAACGAAATTAATTTAATCACATTAACAAACAAAGCATTAAAGTTGCACTTAAAATAAAGAGTGAAAGAATTATGATAAAATGAAGAAAAAAATCAAAAATTATGCATGCAAATTTAGAATTAGAGAAAACATAGGAGACGGAGATGGAAATTAATTAAGGTTTTAAAGTAGAATAATTGTAATTAGGTCACGTTTAATGAAATTAATCAACTACAGGGGTATAAGTGAGGGTTTAGAAAAGAGGAGGGACATATGGTAGAAAACGAGAAAAACATGAGGGTACAACGTAGAAAAACCCAATTTATTCAATATTATTATTATTAGTATTATTATTATTATTATTAATTAATTAATATTAATATTAATATTTATATTTATATTAATTAGTTTTATTATTACAATAATTAATAATAATATTATTATTAATACCTAATATTTATAATAGTATTAATATTTTAAATATTAATATTAGTATTATTATAAATTATTATTATTATAATAATTAATAATTAATAATAATATTCTTTTTTATACTTAATATTTATAATAATATTAATATTATTAAATATTATAATAATTATTATTATTACTATTATTATTATTATCAGTTTATCACTATTAATTATTATTAATAATAAATATTATTGATTTTATTTGATTAATTAATTAATTTTATCATTATTATTAAATTTTATTATTATTATTATTATTATTATTATTATTATTTTGATATTTATTATTATTATTATTATTATTATTATTATTTATTTATTTATTATTTATTATTTCTATTATTAGTTATTTCTATTATTTATTGCTTTTCTTAATTATTTTTATTATTACTAATTATTATTATTTTTTGCAGAAAAATTCATCATTTCATTGATTAATGAAATTACATTTGGGTGCAAAAGAATATCACACTAGGCCATCTTACAAAGAAGAAGACATTCTAGCTAAAATCCTACTCATTTTAGGATTGTGTTTATGTGCTACAAATCTAGTAAAAATGGTAAACTGAATTTTTGTGATTAAGACTTCAGATGTAGTCTTTGCACCCGTAAAGATCCGTTGATTACTTTCTTGCCAAATAGCATTAACAGTAGCTGAAAGAGAAATAGACAGCCAAGCAAATTTCCAATGTTTAGCCTTGTGTGTATTCTTCATCCATTTGATCAATTGATGCAATTGATTGCTTAGACTTCCTAATGCCATCCAGTTGAATATAGCTTGCCAAATCTGATGGGAATACAAGCAGGAGAAAAATAAATGCTGGTGATCCTCCAACCCTTCCTCACAGAGTGAACATCTAGATACCATATAGAAACCCTTCTTAACAAACTGATCAGAAGTAGCTAGCTGATTCTGCAATGCTATAGATGTTATTATTTTGTGACTTGGAACAACCATAGAAGAAGTAAAGATAGATCCCCATGCTTTCTTCTTCTAGTTATTGATGAGGTTATACGCCTTGTTCACCAGGAATTTGGTCTCTGATGAACAGTCTTGAATGAAATCTATAGCATTCCTCGTAGATCCAACTATCTGAATAATCTTGTCCCTGGTGTCTAATATGTTCATAAACCCCATAGAAAGAATTCCTTAGTTTGAATAGACCAAATATCTTCCTGCTGCAGCAAGTATTGTTGGCACCATTGAGTCCAGATACTATTAGGCTTCCTAGAGAGCTTCCATAACCATTCAGAGTGCAAAACAAGATTCCAGGTAGCCACATCCTTGATTCCAAACCCTCCACACTTCCAAGGTATTATTTTTATTATTTTTATTATTTTTATTTTTATTATTATTATTATTATTATTATTATTATTATTATTATTATTATTATTATTATTATTATTATTATTATTATTATTATTATTATTATTATTATTATTATTATTATTATTATTATTATTATTATTATTATTATTATTATTATTATTATTATTATTATTATTATTATTATTTTTTTTTTTTTTTTTTTTTTTTTTTTTTAAAAAACGGAACTTGCATTAAACACCAGAACAAATTACAAGAAGTTAGAGGGAAGCCGAGATACTATCTGGGCCCCCACTCCCTTAGCGATTGCAAAGCTAATTCTAGTGAAAATATGAAATGCCGCACGCGCTCCAGCATCCTGAGAGAAAGCAAATTTTCGAACCCGCTGGAGCAGAGAAACAGCATCCGTGTCGAGCTCGCCGAGAGAGGAGAAGGAGAAAGGTAAGAAACCATATCCGATCGCAGTGCAGCGTGCCTGATACTTGGCACACTTACGACGGGCAGCATCAGCAACGACCCGTCCGGGCTCGAAAGCGGTGAGGCCAGTCTGAGTCAAGGGCGAGGACCCAGTCAGATCAACACAAACATCACGCCCCTTGTCCCACGAGTAAAGCAGGAGGTCGGCTGGTCGCAAGGGCTTGTCATTATCGTCGCAGAGGCCAATCTCCACCTCCTTACCTGCAGAGATCCCAGTTCGGAAGCAAATATCCAACAGTGTGTCCCGAACAAGGTTATGGCGATGTTTAATCCCCACAGTACCAGCACACGAAACCGCGTGATCGCCAAAAATATCGCCTCTGAGGCCCCTGGAGCAAGAAGAGCAGGTCCCGGAAAGCGGAAACAGAGGGACTCCAAGGCGGTAGCTGAGCACACTGCGATATGTCCGACCGTTCATGGTTTGCCCAAGCCCAGAAATAGGAACAGCCCTCAACCAGTCCGAAGAATGGTCCCCCTGCTGAGATTTCCACAGGGCAACCTGTCGAGGAGTCAAGGAGAAAACAGATTCTGCCGCTGAAGCAACCCTCGTGAAATATATATCTGCCAATTTCTTCATAAGTTTTGGGGCAGCGATCTCAGATGGGTTACTCAAGAAGGCAGAACCGGTGGCCTCAACGAACCCACTCAAGGCAGACTCAAAAGCAAATCCGTGGGCAGCGATCTCGGAGGGACGAAGCAGCTTAGCTTGCAAATCGGCAGACTGGAGGCGAGAAGCAAGGAAGGCAAAGTGAAGGGCATCCGCCGCAGCAAAGACACCGAGCCCCCCAAGAGAAAAGGGGAGGGTAGCCAGCCGCCACTGCCACTCCCCGAAACCGGGTCCGGACGCCGCGACAATACGCTCAAGGCTAGATCGGAGCGCAGTGTCGAAAGAAAGGTGGGCCGACCCAAAAGCAAGGGGAGAGCAAGTGCGCAAAGCAAAGTATAATTTAGAAATACCTGTGCACGCCCGAAGAAGAAGTAACTCACACTGGGGATCCTCAATCGTAGCAACCAAGTCCATGAGCTCTATAGTACGGGCGACCCTCTTCGAGACAAGGGCGCCACTGAAAGCTGGGCACACGCTGACCGATCCCCCCAGAACCTTAACACCGTGCAAGGGCCTGGCAATAGAGGTAGGGAAAACACCATCACACCTGCTTCTCGGATCTTCGACAGGCCAAAAGACCTCCGTCTTCGTAACATTGAGGTGGAGGCCAGAACGGGGGCCCTCCTCCATGATCATCTGAAGAACCTTCCCCACAACAAGCGTATCCCCAACAATAGTACCGTCATCGAGGTACCAAGCCTGAAAGCAAAGAGCAAAGGAATCCCTGATCCTACGAACCAAGGGATGCAGGACCAGAGAGAAAAGGAGGGGACCTAAAGGGTCACCTTGCTGAACCCCCTGGCAAGAACGGAGGCAGTGTTCCCCGTAGTAGAGCCTAGCTGGGCTGGAATAGCAAAACTCAACCCAGCGGGATAGGGCAGGACACTGACGACGGACCTCTCCCAGCATAGTCTCTCTGTCGACCAAGTTAAAGGCATTCTGGAAATCGACAAGCAACATGGAGAGACCCACATCAGCGCCGCGCTCCTCGACAAGGCGGTTCAAGGAATGCAGAATAGCCTCACCCCCGCTAGAAACACCTACCCCGAATTGAAGGCCCTCAAAATAGCCACTCAAAGATGGCCCAACCAAGAAGGCACCAACCTTGGAGACAAGGCGCCTCCAGATGGTGCCCACAGCAATAGGACGAACCCCTCCCCCTGGCTTAACGAGCGGGGTAAGCGGAGCACTGGCAATGTACTCACCTAGGACCTGCGGACACTTCCCCTCGAGAAAAAGGTTGACCACCCGGGTGATAGAGGCAATCAGATCATCCGAAATGGCAATAGCAGCACCACTCAAACAATCCAGCAGATGTTGGGCCCGAAACCCATCCCTCCCACAAGACGTGCCCCGGGGGAAACTACGAATCATATCCAAAACAACAGATACCGACGCATCAAGACAAAGGCCAGGAGGCGCAGACGGAAGGGTAGGAGGGAGAGCATCCGGGTGCTTATCCTGGAGAGCTCGGAGAGTGGCATCAGTGTACGGAGCTACACCGGACGAAGAAAGAACACGAACGGCGGCCGTGTAATGACCATCAGAAATCTTCTTACGACACTGACGAATATTGAGCTCACCCAAGTCAAGGTCCTCCTCCACACAAAAAGAAGGGGAGACCTCCGCTAGGGCTTCGCGCAAGAGCAACAACTTCCCCCCCGGCCCACCCCAAGTGTGAAGGGCTCCAGCAATAGCCTCTTCCTGACGCTGACGTCTAATAGCAGATCTACATTCCAAACTACTCCTTGGGGCAAAGGTCTTCAAGACACAAAGAGGCAAGACAAGCAAAGAAACCCAGCGAGAAATATCAAAAGGGGAGCCAACGACATCATCCAGGGCACCCTTCAAAACCCGAGCGAATCCAAGTCGACACCTAGGGGGGATAGATTTAACCGTACGCAACCCCTTAGAGAGCAAACGGTCAAGAGAAGCCAAGGAAAGGCAAGGGGGCATGTCCTGATCAATATCTCCCACTGACAGCACAGGGGGCGGATTGGGGCGAGGGAGATCATACAGAATAAAACGAACGAATCCATCCCCACAATCAGGTGCCTCAACACAATCCCCCGCCTCATGCCGACAACAAGAAGTGAGCGAATGAGTCGAAAGGCAAACACCACACAACCAAATACTCATACGCTTAAAGGTGACCTCAGCCGAAGAGTAAACAGACAAGCTACTGGAGAGGGTTTGTCGCGTTAATACCTGAGCACTGACACAAAAATGGCGGTTGCGCAAATGAACGAGCAGGGATTGTTTGGTAAGGCCCTTTCCACAACCATCCCGACAGTCAGAAAGACCCACGAAAGGACAATGGAAGCGAGCTGACGGAGGCATGGGAAAGCGAAGCAAAATGACCCACCTAGCAGAAGCAAAGCCCAAAACCCCCCAAGCAGCACCAGAGAAAAAACAAGCATCAACAAATCGGCACCGAAACCAGCAGCGTCCAAAACGGAAAAACAAGCAGCAAGAAAGAGAGAAACAGGGGACGCACAGAAAGCAAACACAGAAAACGACAAGAAAGGAAACAACAGGCCGGAGTAGTGCCCAAAGGCGAGGCTGGATGGAGCCGGAAAAACACAGGCCAAACAGGGGAAAATAGCCGGAGAAGCAGCAGGACGGTTACCGACGACGAAAACGGCGGAAAATAGCAGCAGCGTGACTCCGGGAAAAAGGAAAAAGACCAGCAGAGGGGGTAGTCCCAGGCGGTAACCGGAGGCAGTAGAGGGCCAGCACCAGCGGCCGGAATCCGAGCACCAGGCAGCGTCGGTACAGGAAAAGGGCAACCGGTAAAGAAAAACCCGAAGAACCAGACGGCAGAGGAGAAAAGGGCAACGACCCCCTGGCCGGAGGGGAGGGGAAGGAAGGACGACCAACAGCAAAAGTCGGCAGAGAGCAGCAGTAAAGTCAGAGAGCGGCAGCGACGGGAACAGAGCGCCGACAGAGAGCAGCAACAACGAACACAAACAACAGCAGACCCAGGAGGGGAAGGAAGGACGCCCGACAGCAAAAGTCGGCAGAGAGCAGCAGCAAAGTCAGAGAGCGGCAGCGACGGGAACAGAGCGCCGGCAGAGAGCAGCAACAACGAACACAAACAACAGCAGACCCACCCGAAGAAGAAAACCCAAACCCACAAAAACGGACCACACCTGGAGGCTGAAGAGACGGCGGCGACCCCCTGGCCGGCGGCGACGATCGGCGGCCGCGGACAGAGCCGGCAGGCGGTGGAAACCCTAGGCGGGGAGATTGATCGCACACCCTCACCCTCTCTAAACTTCAAATTATTATTATTATTATTATTATTATTATTATTATTATTATTATTATTATTATTATTATTATTATTATTATTATTATTATTATTATTATTATTATTATTATTATTATTATTATTATTATTATTATTATTATTATTATTATTATTATTATTATTATTATTATTATTATTATTATTATTATTATTATTATTATTATTATTATTATTATTATTATTATTATTATTATTATTATTATTATTATTATTATTATTATTATTATTATTATTATTATTATTATTATTATTATTATTATTATTATTATTATTATTATTATTATTATTATTATTATTATTATTATTATTATTATTATTATTATTATTATTATTATTATTATTATTATTATTATTATTATTATTATTATTATTATTATTATTATTATTATTATTATTATTATTATTATTATTATTATTATTATTATTATTATTATTATTATTATTATTATTATTATTATTATTATTATTATTATTATTATTATTATTATTATTATTATTATTATTATTATTATTATTATTATTATTATTATTATTATTATTATTATTATTATTATTATTATTATTGTTGTTGTTCCGGTCACGGACACAATCAACCCGGCTCTGGATTCGGGTCGTATAATCGAAATGTTGGTAAGTAATGGATCGTTTGATTTCTTTCAATCTCTTCTTTCTCCTTCTCCTATAATCGGACCTTCCCGGCGGAGTTGGCCTGCTCCCTGCACAATGAACGCACAGGGCCTCGGAGGTTGTCCGAGGGAACCATCTCCGATGCCTAAGTTAGTCCGTGAAATGCCTTGATGAACCTAGCTCGTGAGGAACTAGGTGGCGTTTTTAGGAGTGAGAGTCTAGAGAGAGAAAATCCAACTCCCTCTAAGTGGGAAATGAGTGGGTATTTATACCTTCCCACAAGAGGGAGAAGTAGAAAGGGAAAAGAGCGGGAGAATGGGTGGATTGCGAGGTGACACGTGGACCTGTTTCATCCACGCATCCCCTTTTACCTTTGGCAGAATGGCGGAGGGGCCCCTGGTAACCCCTGCCCTGCTTGGGGGAGAGGTCGCCTGGGGGCAGGTGAGCAGGGGGCGTCTGCAGACCCTCCCCAGCTGGTCGCCTTACCCTGCTGGGCGGGCGGCCTTCTTGAAGTTACGTTCCTTTGGGGAAATCTGGGTGTCTTACTTCGACGGCCTGCTGGGCAGGCTCCTTGATTCCCCGGGTTGGGTCTTTACGGGGCCTGCTAGGCGGGCGACTCGGTGCAGGCTCCTGACCCTCATCAATTGGCCCTCACCGGACGGGGGGAAGCAAGGCTTTCCCTTGGCAGGTGGACTTTTGACGGTGAGGAGTTGACTTGTGGCTTTACCACTGCATTTAATGCGTTCGCGTATTCCCGAGGGGGAAGACTCTTCTGTATTGGGCATGCCAAGAGTTTAATTGTCTTTTGGGTCATGATTGCTTTTTACACCTAGTGGATTTTTGGGCAGCGTGCTGGTGCGCTGATTGGCCGTGTCCCCGGTCAGAGTGGTTGAGGCGCCATTTAATGTCTTGGCTTCTCTTCTTGTATAAATTGCATTCCTTTTGCCACTTTCACGACCCATCTCCAACCTTCTTTTCTTGTTTTATTTCAAAGAAAATGTCGTGGATCACCAAAGTACTTTTTTGCCAAGGGAATCGCGTGGTGACCCGTCGCTTTAGGGGTCGTTGGAAGCTAAGGTATCCTAGGGCGTCCTTTCTCATCCTGCGCCGTAGCCGACGGCCTTGCGCTCGACTTCACAGGAAGCTCAGAAGGAGGACTCTTGTCAGGGCGGGCAAGCGCCCTCAGAGAGCTTCTCCGGTCGCCCCAAAGTACAGGCACTGCCCCCAGGGAGGGGGTTGTTTCGACAGGGGGTGCCATGAATGTTTTCCATGGCTACACCCTGAGCAGTTTGATCCCTACTGCTCAGAGTTGGCTTCTTCTCCTGAGTCGGGCCCTTCTTTTCCCTTGAGGAGGAAAGTGGGCTGCGGCTCCTGTGATGACACTGAAACAGTCCCTTATGGTAGGGACTGGGATGTTAGTAGCCGGGATTCCTGCGATAGTGGAGGCCAGGGTTATTCCTCCGGTCGGGACGACAATGATGACTCTGTAGACCCCTTCAAGGATTCTGACGACTGGGACTGGGGATCCGATGCAGGGGGTGCCACAGCTCTGGGGACTACTCCCCAGGCTTTGATGATGATTAGGCCTGCCCGCAGGGCGCAGGCGTGGTGAGCCAGAAACAGAGGCTCTTTTTGTACTTTTTGCTTGTACTGGATGTAACTTGCCCGTTTTTCGGGTTTTCTTTAACTTAAATGAAAAGAAAAAACAGGCAGTTTGTTTATGTGTGCCATTTTTACTATTTGTTGTTATTTATTATTTAAATGGAGGGAGGACGTCACAAGGTGATCGATCCTCTGACATCCTTTGGTCTTCTCGAGGCTACTCTTGGGAAGCTACAAGGGGCTGACTTTTGAGGGTATGACACGTGGACAGTAGCCCTTGGGCGGATTTTCGAGGGTTGGCGACTCTTTGTCTGCCTCCCCTCTTATAAAAGCAATCTGTCACTCATTCTTCTTCCTTTTCTTTTTCAAACTTCCTTTCTTTTCCTCTGCAAACCTTTCGGTGTGACAACTCGAGCCTTCCTTCGTACCCCCGTTTCTCTGGGAGATTTCTCTTTCAAGCTTTCATCCTATCGGTGGCCGACCTTAGGTTAGACTTTTAATTTCCAGTTCTTGCTCCCTTTCTTTTCGATTTCTTGCTTTTCATTCCTCTTAGAGTTGCTATGTCTAGGACTCGCGAACGTATCCTACCATTTACCGACCCATTGAGGATGGAGGAACGGGAAAAGGGTAGGGAGAATCTTGCCTCCTCCTCTAGGGAGGTTGGCCTTGGGGCAGTCGAGGAGGAGAACTCGGCGGGTAGTGGGGGTGGTAACTCATCCTGAACCTGCCCTCTACGATGTTGTCGACTCGGACGACGAGGCGCTGGAGATCGACCCCTCCAGGACCTCCGGTCCCCTTATTCCCAGGGAAAGGGGTAGGAACTATTATTTAGACAAAGACAAGTACCACGTTCCCCTGGGAACTTACCCCGACCCCAAAAACCGGGATTTGATTCTTGCAAAGAATGTTGCCGGCGCGATTGAGCGGTTCTACAATTTTGGGGATGGGTATACAATTGTCGTCCCTGGTGAAAAAGACACCGTATGCTGTCCTCCCGACGGGTGCATAGCGGTTTACCACAAGTGTTTTGAATTCGGTCTGCGTTTCCCCATTCGTCCTTTTCTGGAAGAGATTTTCAGGCGGATGAACGTGGCTATTGCCCAGCTGACAGCCATGGCTGTCAGGTCGTTAATTTCATACGTTTGGACCTGCCTGTTCCATCGTGCCGAGCCCTCTATTGATGCTTTGAGGTTTATGGTCGGCCTGCAAATGGTTTCTTCTGGGAGTGAGGGTTCTCCTGGATATTGGTCTCTTCTGAGACAAAAAGGGCATACCCTGGTGTGGCCAGCTATGGATAGCCTAAGAGATTGGAAAAATAATTTTCTCTATGTGCACAGCGCCCATGGGTGGAAGATTCCTCGCCATTTCAGGAATCACGTTCACACCAGGCTAGAGACTCACGAGGAATATCACCCTGGCGTGGGAGGGAAGGCCTTGGAGGTGAGGTTGAGCAGGAAAGATAAGGATTTGGTAGACCATTTTGCTGCCCATACCGATAAATCTGGGGTGTATGGCCCCTCATTATGGCACCCCCATGCGGAGCTTATTGCTACTGACAGGTACCTGACCCGGGTGGGCATGAATCCGGGCCTAGACAAAGGTAGTTCAGGAGCGCTGATGATTTTTCCTTACCCACCTTTTTCTTCTTAAATGACCCTTCTAACCGTTCGCCTGTTTGTTTTTGCAGACCTTGCTACCTTCAGTTGGACAAGAAGGGAGGTGAAGCGTTTGGGTTTGACCGAGACTCTGGTTATTGTCCAAAGTCGTCCTTCCCTTCCTTCTGACTTCAAGAGGGGCGAGAAGAACCTGATGAAGCATCTGAAGGGCCTGTCGTTTAGCAGGCCAAGGCTCTCTGCTCCCCCCAGATCAACGCCTGCGAAAACGGCGGTCTCTGAAGCCACTCCTTCTCCGGTTGCGAAAAAGGCGATTGCTTCTGAGGTTACTCCTTCCCCTGCTGGCAAGCAGGGAGGCTCTCCTGCGGGGGTTCCGATTCCCCAGGGGCTGCAGGCCGCTGGCTCTGAAGAGACTGGAGAGAGTACTCCTAGGGGGCTGATCAGGAAAAGGAGCAGGGGAACTCTGAATGCAGATCACGTGGTGGATTTGGAGGCTGATACGCCCGGCCCACAACGCTTTGCTCAGGGAGTTCCTGGTACCCTTTTTTCTGAGGAGAATACTGAGTTCCATTATACTGCCGGCGATAGCCAGGACGTCTCTGCCTTACTCTCTGACTCCGGGGCGGTTTTGGCGGATCACCTTCTCAAGACCGTCCACTCTGCTACCCACCAAGTGCCTCAATACATTCAGCGCACCGCCAGATTTATTCAGGCCTCTGCGGAGCTGGCGACCCTTAGTCGTTTAATTGACGAGGAGCTGGCCAATTCTGACCGCCTGACTACAGTCGAAAGGGACGTTGCTCTTATTGCTAGTTTAAAGGATCAGCTGGCAAAAAAGGAGAACGAGTTGGAGGAGGCCAGGCCGGGGCCAGGTGATTCACTAGAAGTCTCAAAGCGAGAGAGCAGTCAGGGAGGTGTCTCGCCTGGAGGAGGAGTCGAAGAGAGCTAAGCAGACCTTTGCAGAGCTGGAGCAGGCCAAAAAAGCTTTAGCTGAGTTGGACCACGCCAAGAAAGAGGCTGCTGATCTGGGGGAGCGCCTTTCCAAGGCAAATTCGGATCTTCAGGCGGCTCTTGGTGACTTGACGGTGAAGACTGAGGAGTGGCAGAAGGAGAGGGATGAGATAATTCAGGAGGTGGAAACTGCAGTGTCAGCAGGCTTCATGAATGGCGCCAACTCTTGCTTGGGGGTGGTTATGGAGGCTGTCAGGGAGATGTTCCCTGGTTTTGATGAAGAAGCTTTTCGGGCTCTTTATACCGCCAAGGATGAGGCCCAGAAGCATAGGATGGCTGAAGGGGCTGCTACCTCTGGCCCAGAAGCTCCCCCTGCTTAATATGGAGGGCAGTCATCCTCAGAGGGCTCCTGTTCGTCCCCGGCTGCGCTTATGCTGACGTTTTAACTTCTTATCTTTTTGCGCGTCGAGCCCTTTTGTGGCCGGCTGCTGTGTTCATTGTAATTATCTTTAAAAAACCTTTATTCTGTGTATCCCTGCTACTTTATTTCCTTTTATAAGGATTCTTCCATTTGTTTTCATCCGTTTTTGTTTGGCTTTCTGTACAAGTTTTTAAGGTACGGCCTGCCCCTTGCCTGCCCAGAGGTAAGCAGGGAGGCTCTTTGTGTGTTTTTTATACAAGGCTGGGGAGCCTGCCCCGGTCCTTGTTGATTTGGCCTGTCCCTAGCTTTTGTTCAAAGTCCAGGGGGCCTGCCCCCTGCCTGCCCAGAGGCAAACAAGGAGGCTTTTTGCGTTTTTATACAAGGTTGGGGGGTCTGCCCCCAGTCCTTGTTGATTTGGCCTGTCCCTGGCTTTAGATCAAAGTCCAGGGGGCCTGCTCCCTGCCTGCCCAGAGGTAAGCAGGGAGGTTTTTTTTTGCGTTTTTTATACAAGGTTGGGGGGCCTGCCCCCAGTCCTTGTTGATTTGGCCTGTCCCTAGCTTTTTGTTCAAAGTCCAGGGGGCCTGCCCCCTGCCTGCCCAGAGGCAAACAAGGAGGCCTTTTGCGTTTTTTATACAAGGTTGGGGGGCCTGCCCCCAGTCCTTGTTGATTTGGCCTGTCCCTGACTTTTGATCAAAGTCCAGGGGGCCTGCCCCCTGCCTGCCCAGAGGTAAGCAGGGAGGTTTTTTATTTTTTGTTGGGGGGTCCATTTTCCTTAGTTTTGGCAACAGGGGGGCCTCCCCCTATTGCCCCCTGCTCGTTTGTGTGTGAAAACGCAAGTTTGAACAGGCAACAAGTATGAACTTGAAGTTCTTTCATTTCGTTATAAAAATTTAACACAAGGGTGGTCGGAGCCGTCGACATTCTTTGACCGTTCTCCGCCAATTTTCCAGGAAATGAAAACTATCTTAAGATTTGGCTAGACATAATACTTCTTCAGGGTGTCTGCGTTCCAGTGAGAACTCAACTCTTGGCCTTCAAGATTGGCGATTCTATACGTGCCCGGTCCTAAGATTTGAGTTACTTGGTATGGACCTTCCCACTTAGCACTTAGTTTGCCGTGCTCCCCCGATTTTCCCACAGCCTGTGTTTTTCTGAGAACTAGATCACCCATCTGAAAATTTCTCTGATGTACTCTCTTATTGTATGCCTTTCTCATTCGTTGCTGGTAGGCGACGATATTGGCACTGGCCTCCTCCCTTACCTCACTGACCAGATCTAAAGCCTCAGTCATTGATACTTCATTCTCAGTCCGGTCGTATTGTAGGGAGCGCAGGGAAGGGATCCTGGCCTCAATTGGTAGTAGAGCTTCTGCACCATATACCAGGCCGAACGGTGTCTGGCCTGTAGATTTCTTTCAGGTGGTCCGGATTGACCAGAGTATGCTGGGAAGCTCGTCGGCCCATCTGCCCTTGAGGTCATCTACCATCTTCTTAAGGCCATTTAAGATCTGTTTGTTGGCTGCTTCTGCCTGTCAGTTGGTTTGAGGGTGGCAGACGGCAGAGTAGGCAACTGCGACGCTATGGCCTTCCAACCAGATTCTCAGGGGGTCGTTATCGAATTGTCTTCCATGATCAAACACTAGCATTTTTGGTAGGCCGAATCTAGTGATGATATTTCGCCATATCACCTTCCTGACTGCAGGCTCGGTAATGCTAGGCACTGCCTCAGCTTCCACCCACTTGGTGAAGTAGTCGATAGCCACAATCAAGAACTTTCTGCCCCCGGTGGCTACCGCAAAAGGTCCTAGTATGTCCATCCCCCACTGAGCGAAGGGGATGGGGGATAGGATTGGCCTGAGCTCTTGGGCCGGAGCATGGATGGATGGGGCACTGACATTTCCTGCACTTTTGGGTCAGGTTTCTAGCGTCTGCTAGCATGATAGGCCAGTAGTACCCTGCCCTGAGGGCCTTGTGCGCCAATGACCGTCCTGCGATGTGATGTCCACAGATTCCCGAGTGGATGTCTTCTAGGACTTCGGTAGCCTGGTCTGCCCCTAGGCATCTGAGCAGGGGGTAAGTGAAAGATTTCTTGTAGAGGTCTTCGTCAATGATTAAGAACCAGGCGGCTTTGGCCTGAATTTTCCTCATCTGTACCGGATCAGGTGGTAGGATGCCGTATCTTTTGAACTGAATGAGGGGGGTCATCCAGTTTTCCTGTCTCTCCTCAATGGTGCTGACTGCCTGACAGGGAGTGGTGGACTTCTCATGCATAACATCGACCCAAACTGACCTCCTTATGTCTTGTAAGCTGGAGCTGGCCAGCTTAGACAGAGCGTCGGCCCGGTTATTCTGTGATCGGGGTATTTGCTGGATTTCATAGGACTTTAGGTTTGATAATTCCTGTTTCACTTTTTCAAGGTAGGTGGCCATGGTCTGGTCTCTGGCCTCGTACTCTCCGTTAATTTGATTAGCAATGAGCTGGGAGTCAGTTGTTAGTATAACTCGCTCTGCCTCTGCGGCTTTAGCCAGATTTATCCCTGCGAGTACAGCCTCGTACTCTGCCTCGTTGTTTGATGCGGGGAAGGTGAATCTGAGCGCATGCTCAAAATCAACTCCTTCTGGGCTGGTCAGAACAACACATGCCCCTGCGCCGTTGGCTGTTGAGGATCCGTCAGTGTGCACAATCCATTCTTCGGCGGGGGGCTCCTCTTCCCCTGAATGGGAACATTCAGCGAGGAAATCAGCCAAGGCTTGGGCTTTGATGGCTGTTCTTGGCTGATATGATATCCCCAGCCCGCTTAACTTGATCGCCCATTTCAGCAACCTCCCTGATTTCTCAAACTTTTCCAACACTTTCTCCAGCGGCTAATCGGTGAGGACCACAACGGGATGTGCGTCAAAGTAAGGTTTGAGTTTTCTGGCTGCGATGATGACTGCATAGGCGGCCCTTTCTATCAAAGGATAATTTCTTTCGGCTGTCCCCAGGGCGTGACTCACAAAGTTGATGGGTTGTTGTGAGTTTGCTTCCTCCCTTAGGACGACTGCACTTACTGTCGTGTTGGTGACAGCAATGTACAGGTACAATTTTTCTCCGGCCACTGGTCTTGCCAGGGTAGGGAGTTTCTTCAGGTGTTCCTTCAGTTGTTCGAAGGCTTTCTTTTGTTCATCTTCCCATTTGAATTGCTTATTGCCCTTCAATATTTTAAAGAATGGGGTGCATTTGTCTACCGACCTAGCGATAAATCGGGCCAGGGCGGCCATCTTGCCTGTAAGCCGCTGAATGTCCCTGATGGTTTTAGGCTCCGGGAGATCTAGGACCGCCTGAATTTTTTCGGGGTTGGCGTCTATCCCCCCGGAGCTAACTAAGAAACCCAGGAATTTTCCGGATCGGACCCCGAATGTGCATTTTTTCGGATTCAGCTTCATCTTGTATGACCGCAGGGAGGAGAACGTCTCCAAAAGGTCTGTTAGATGCTCCTTGTCCCCCTTGCTCTTGACAATCGCATCATCGACATAGGTTTCCAAATTTCTCCCTTTTTGATTTTCAAAGACTTTGTCCACCAACCGCTGATAGGTGGCGCCTGCATTTTTTAGTCCGAATGGCATCATCTTATACATGTAAGTGCCGTGGCTGGTTATGAAGGCGCATCTTACCCTGTCTGGCTGCCAGAGGTACACTTGATGGTACCCTGAGAATGCATCCAGAAAGCTTAGCGTGGTGTATCCACTAGTGGCGTCCACCAGTTGATCTATCCTGGGCAGAGGGTAGCAGTCCTTTGGGCAGGCTTTGTTAAGATTTGTAAAGTCTACGCACATTCTCCATGCACCTGACGACTTTTTTACCATTACAACGTTTGCCAACCATTTAGGGTAGTTACAGACTTCAATAAAATCTGCCTTCAGGAGTTTGTCTATTTCTTCCTTTATCGCCGCGTCTTTTTCTACGGACATGTTTCTTTTCTTCTGCTTCACAGGGCGAGCCTCTGGATTAATGTTCAGCTTGTGAACAATAAAAGCCGGGTCGACCCCTGGCATCTCATCTGCAGAGTAAGCGAATACGCCCCTATTCTCTCTCAGGACCGCAATTAACTCCCTTTGGTAGGATTCCTCCAGGTCAGCCCCTATGAGGACTTGCCTTCCTGGCTCTAAGTCCACCAGCATGCTCTCCCCTTCGGGCTCTAGGTGGGCTGATTCTTGCTGGGCAGCCGGGATTTTGCCCTCCCTGCTGGGAGAGCTTTCGGCTTTTCGCTTTCCTTTCCTTTCCTTTCTGTCTCATGGGCTTGCATGGCCACGAAATAACAGTGTCTGGCCGACTCCTGATCCCCATGGACCTTCCCCTCCATGCCAAAGTCTGTCACATAGGCTATGGTGAGGGCCCTGATTGACACAACAGCTTCTATTTCATCTAGGGTGGCTCGCCCTATCAGGGCGTTGTACGCAGACTTGGCATCCACCACAACAAATGATGCCCTGATATTTCTGGCCGAGGCTCCCTCTCCGAATGTTACCGGCAGGTCGATAACTCCCATGGGTAACACACCTACCCCACTGAACCCATATAAAGATCCAGAGGCCGGCTTCAAATGTCTTTTTTCTAGATTCATTTTCTCAAAAGCGTCTTTGTACAGGAGGTTTGTGTAGGCGCCAGTGTCCACCATGCATCTCTTGACAATGTGATTGCTAATTTCAAGAGTTAAGACCAGAGGGTCACTATGCGGGTACACGACTGTCCCTACATCTTCAGGGGTGATGCTTAGGGTGGTGCCTCTTGGACTTCCTGCCCTCTCGGCGTAGCAAATTTGGTTCCGTAATTCGCGGATCTGCCTTTTCTGGCTTCGCCTGCTGGTCCGCCCCTCTGCATCTCCTGACACCACGTGGATAATTGTGCGATTTTGGGCTGAGCCCTCAGGCTTGTCCCCCGCCTCCTTTTGGGGTTTGTTCCTTGCTGCATAGTTACTCAGCCAGCCGTTCCTTATAAGTTTCTCTATCTCATCTTTTAAGTGTCGGCATTCCTCTGTGGTATGGCCTATGCAATCGTGGAACGTGCAGAATTTTTTGGGATCTCCCTTTGGGCTGCGCGGCTTGTTTGGACGAGTCCATTTCGCTGTTTCTTTTTCCAGCTCGAAGATTTCTGCTCTCGGCCTATTGAGGGCCGTGTAGCTGTTGAATCTTGGCTGGTATGTTGTGCGTTCTTTCTTGGGGGTGTCTCCCTCTTCTCTCTGCTTGCCTGGCTCGTTTCTGCCACGTCCACCCTGCGGTCCCCCTTGCGGCCTTGCTTGGCCTGCAGGGGTGTCCGGCAGGCTGTGAAACTCCTCCTGCAGAATAAATCCTTCAGCGATTTTCCTGGCCTTGGCCAAGGTTTCCGGCTGGGCCCTGATCATCTGGTTCTTCATTTCTCCTGGGAGCAGGGAGATTGTCAGGGCGTAATCAGCGGTGGAATCATCGATCTCTCTGACTTGCTGATAGGACAAGTCAAACCTCTTCAGGTACTCCCTGACGCTTTCGCCCTTCTTCTGTTTTAGGGTCATGAGATCGAAACGAGTGAGGCGTCTCCTTTTGTTCCCTGCATATTGCTCAAGGAAGGCCTCAGCTAACTCTATAAAGAAGCTGATCGATCCCTGGCGAAGGTCCCTGAACCATCCCTGTGCTAGTCCCACCAGGGTGGTTGGGAAAATTTTATACCAGATTGCGTCGTCCACGTCATACATGCCCATGTGACTCTCAAATGCCGCCAGATGATCCTCTGGGTCTGTGGTCCCGTCGAACATGACGGTAGGCATTTTTATTTTTGGGATGGGGAAATCTTGTACATCAGGATGAAGAGGGGTTTTTGTAGGCCTGCCTACCACTCGTGACCTGCTTTCCCCAGACTGGTTACCGTGAATATCCCATTGTCTAGGGATCGGTTTCCTAGTACTGGGGAAGCGGTGCCTCGGTGGCGGCCTACTCGCTGCTTCATCCTCTATCTCAGGGGAGATTTGTCTGGGTCTCTTCCTCTAAGACTGGCAGAGGTTGTCATCCTGGGGGTATCTAGACTCGAGTGGTTGCCCCCAGTTAAGCCTAGACTGCAGGCTTTGGGACAACCCTGGGGTTGGCTGTCCCTGGGCTGCCGGCGTTAACCTGGAGAAGACTCCACCCTGCTTTTCCCCCAGGCGCTTGGATGCAGGTTCCTTGTGCCTCATTCGCTCCCGCAACCCCTGGGACAGACCTCTCTGCTCTCCTGATGCGGATTCTGTTGTGTGAATGGAGAACGCCTGTTGTTGGGCAGGTGGCTCTGGGCTGCCTGTTGTGATACGCTTCTGCACCTGCGCATATACTTGAGCTGTCATTCTTGCTTTCCTCTGGGCGTTTATGGTGGCGGTTCGCTTCGTGCCCCCAGCTCCATCCCTGTTCATTGAGGGTGGCTGCCTGGGGGTCGTTGCGACCTTGCCTACCAAGTCCTCAGGAGTGAACTCCTGGTTTAGCATTGCAGAGAAGAAGGCAGCTGTCTGTACCATCTGAGCTGGGGTCAGGTTCAGAGTGTGCCCTGGGTGTGCCCCCAACTCTAGCGCTACAGCAGTATTTGGCATGCCCAGGAGACTGGTTCCTCCCATCCCCAGGATCGTGGTGGGAGGAGCCCTCTCTGGCTGTGGCATGCCGTATAGGGGGGTCACCGGTGGGACCGTCGGACCTACCCCTACACTGGTGTCAACGATTTTTGGCATAATTACTTTGATTGGTTTAGTTTTTGTAATTGGGAATGGTTGATTTTTTGTGGGTAATTCGTGGATACAACCAGATCTTCCCCACAGACGGCGCCAAATTGTTCCGGTCACGGAAACAATCAACCCGGCTCTGGATTCGGGTCGTATAATCGGAATGTTGGTAAGTAATGGATTGATTGATTTCTTTCAATCTCTTCTTTCTCCTTCTCCTATAATCGGACCTTCCCGGCGGAGTTGGCCTGCTCCCTGCATAATGAACGCACAGGGCCTCGGAGGTTGTCCGAGGGAACCCTCTCCGATGCCTAAGTTAGTCCGTGAAATGCCTTGATGAACCTAGCACGTGAGGAACTAGGTGGCGTTTTTAGGAGTGAGAGTCTAGAGAGAGAAAATCCAACCCCCTCTAAGTGGGAAATGAGTGGGTATTTATACCTTCCCACAAGAGGGAGAAGTGGAGAGGGAAAAGAGCGGGAGAATGGGTGGATTGCGAGGTGACACGTGGACCTGTTTCATCCACTCATCCCCTTTTACCTTTGGCAGAATGGCGGAGGGGCCCCTGGTAACCCCTGCCCTGCTTAGGGGAGAGGTCGCCTGGGGGCAGGTGAGCAGGGGGCGTCTGCAGACCCTCCCCAGCTGGTCGCCTTACCCTACTGGGCGGGCGGCCTTCTTGAAGTTACGTTCCTTTGGGGAAATCTGGGTGTCTTACTTCGACGGCCTGCTGGGCAGGCTCCTCGATTCCCCGGGTTGGGTCTTTACGGGGCCTGCTAGGCGGGCGACCCGATGCAGGCTCCTGACCCTCATCAATTATTATTATTATTATTATTATTATTATTATTATTTGTCATTAATAATAATATTTAGTATTATTATAATATAACAATTGTTGTTAATTATTATTATTATTATGATTATTATTGTTGTTGTTAATTATCGTTATTATTATTACTTATTTATTTATTCACTTCAGTTAAGTTAAGTTAAGTTCAGTTAAGTTCAGTTCAGTTCAGTCTCATTTAGTTAAGTTAAGTTCGGACTCATTCAGTTCAGTTCAGTTCAGTTCAGTTCAGTCACTTTCAGTCCAAAAGAACAAGGCCTATATCCCAAAAAGAGTATGCTAAAATTATAGGAAGTGTGATGTTTCTCATGAACTGTACTTGACCTGACATTGCTTATGTTGTTAGTAGGCTAAGTCGGTATACACATAACCCTGATAGTGAACATTGGAATGCTATTTGACGTTTACTAAGATACTTGAAAGGAACAGTTAATTCATGTCTGCATTTCAGTAAATATCTTGTTGTGTTAGAGGGATTTACTGATGCGAATTAGATTAAAGGTTTAAGTTTCACCCTAGGTTTCCATTTCTCACCAACCAATATCACATTAGAGAACCAGCCTTTTCATGTTTTAGTTTAGTGTAATCCATCCATCATCCATCTTTATTCTACCTTTTTCATTTTTAGTTTAATTATCACCTTCATAGTTGGGTAGCTTCCTTAATTAGATTATCATCCTTTGTAGTTTTGAAAACAAAAACTCGAGAATTAGATGAAGGTTACTCTTTTGATTTATGTTAATCATTTATTTTGGCAATCAAGTTATTATCTTTATTGAAGATTTGGGTTTTTATTGAAGATCAAGGAGTTTTGCAAGAATTTATGTGAAAAGATTCTTGTTTGGTGCCTTGAAGCTTTCTTATTCTTATTCTTATTATTTTCATCTTTCTCTTTTATGAATTTCTCCATTGTTGGTATTCTCTTATTCTCTCTCTCCTTTGTTTAGTACCTTTATTTCCTCTCTAGTTTATTGTTTCCCTTTATTTATCTTGTCTTGTTATTTATTTCCTTCTTAGTTGTGTTCTTGGTAGTGTTATTCCTTCAATTGTGTTAGATTACTTTTCATTCCTCTTGATCAATATGAATTACCTTTTTCTTAGCCTTCTTGTTACCTATTTTGTTATGCTAATTATGATGAGTGAGTAAATTTAAGTTAGGAGGTTAGGGGAAGATGAATTTGGGCTTCATGGGCCATTGATTTAAGGATGTTGTTGCATTTTATGGTGATTTATCTTGTATGAGATTGTTGTGTTTTGTTAACTTGGCCTGTTTGACTTAGTTAGCATTGACTCACCCTCACCAATATGGGGAAACTCGGGGTTTGGATAATCTTGTCTTGAGACTTTAGCTTTCTCGCCGCAAAAGCGGGTTTCAGTTAAGGTTGGGTAGGGAAACCGAAAGGTGGCTCCCCCTTTATCAACCTTGTGGTGATTTCCATGAATTTTGGATCCTTGGACTTAGTTTTGATTTCTCGACTCCCCCTAACGCCTTTCCTATCATTGTTTCTTCGTTCTAGCTTTTCAATTCGTTTACTTTAGTTTAGCTTACCTCTACGCAGAACCCCCCTTTTCTAGACCCCAACCGCAACTATTTCTAGACTTGACCTTTTACATTTGCCGCTTCTGAGGTTCGACTCCCACTTACCACTGCTATATAGTAGTTAGTTGGGATTATAAATATTCTTTGACCGTGGGTCACGACACCCGCGCGGTCAGTTCACTTGGACTAACAAGCAAGATCCCTCATCTAGAGTTTGGAGTAAATTGGATAGAGCCCTAATCAATCTCCATTGGGCTTCTAGGTTTCCAGATTCTTTTGCTCACTACTTGAACTATGGTGTGTCTGACCACTCACCTATATGGGTTACTACTTTCCTGTTTGACAAACCTTCTAAAAGGTTTAGTTTTCTTAATTGTTGAACTAAGCATCCCTTATATCAGCAAACTGTAGCCAGGGCTTTGAGTATGAAGGTTTTTGGTACCGAGGGTTATAAACTCTTTCAAAAGCTGAAAAAATGTCAAGGTTGGGCTGCAGGAGTTGCATAGAACTAGCTATTCTAATAGTAGAAGGCGTATAAATGTCTTGGAAAAGGAGTTGGATGTCTGTCAATCTGAGGTTAGAGAGTTGCCTTTCTCTGAGGAGCTCATTCAAAAGGAGAGAGCTGTTGCTGCAACCTGTCTGGAGCTTAAGAAAGCTGAGATTAGCATTCTTCAGCAGAGAGCCAAGGTGGAGAATATTAATTTGGATGATCAGGTAACTTCTTATTTTCATGCCAGGGTTAAGGAAAGAAGGATGCAACAAGTAATAGGTGTTATTATTGACCATGAAGGAAATGCCATGAAAGGAGTTCAGGAGGTGGCTATAGGGTTTAATATGCAACCTTACACTCATAATGGAGCTCTATCTTCATTATTCCCACTGCTGTTGTTAAACAAATTGATGCAATTTGTCGTAATTAGTTGTGGGATGGAGGAGCAGACTATCACAAAGTTCCAAATATTGCGTGGGAGAAGGTTTGTAAACCATATAAAGAAGGTGAATTGAACCTGATTCAGAGCTCTGAATGGAACAATGCGGCCATTGGGAAGCTCGCTTGGTGGATTAGTTCCAACAAAAACAAGCTTTGGGTGCAGTGGGTTCATAATGTTTACTTAAAAGTGCAAAATTGGAACTCGTATCAGCCTAATGCTAATTCTAGTTGCGCATGGAAGAAGATCTGCCAGGCCAAAAATCTATTGCAACCTGGCCTGCTAGCTGATCATTGGAGTATTCGAGCTGATAATCCGTATACGGTGGCGAAGGGTTATCAATGGTTAAGGGAGAAAGGACAAAATGTCCGCTGGCAAAATCTGGTCTTGAACCCATTGACGATACCAAAACATAGGTTTCTTGCTTGGATGATTCAACATAGCACGCTTAGAATGAAGGATAAGCTGCATCAACTACATATTACTACTGACAGTATCTGCCGCATATGCGCTTCTGCTACTGAGAACAATGAACACATATTTCAGGAATGCTACTATGTTCGCAGTCTTAAAGAGGCTGTAATTCGGATTCTTGAGTGGAATGATAAACTGGATTTTGATAATGATCGAAGACAGAAGTACATGGGATCAAAATTACAAAGGGCAGTGAAAAATGGAGTCCTCAATGCTATTAATTATCATGTTTGGACACAGAGGAACAAGAGTAGAATTGAACTACAACTAGTGTGGCCTGATTGCTTAGCCAGTTCAATAGTTCGTTAGTTTAGTTTATACTATAATGGCAAGTGTCATCAGAAATTTAGCATAAGAGATGAAGCATTCCTGTCTAGCCTTATGAGGCGACTCTTGTAAATGTTGCTAATCACATTACCATTTATAATATACTTACCTTTTACCAAAAAAATACTATTATATGCAGCTCTTGGGTGAGGAAACTCAGGTTCATGCCCTGGATAAGCATATAGTTTATTCTGGTGAGCTTGTTCATAGTTCTGACTGGCAAGATTTGCTCAGAGTGCCAGATGAAGATGAAATTAGGAGGGTGGTTTTCTCTATGGGTGTTGGGAAAAGCCAGGGCTTGATGGCTTTTCTATTGGGTTTTTCCAGACCTCTTGGCATATTGTGAAGGGTGATTTCTGTAAGGCTGTATTGGAATTCTTTCTCAAAGGGAAAATGGTGAAACAAACTAATACAACCATCATTTCCCTCATTCCTAAGAAACAGGTCTGTCAATTTGTGCTTGATTTTAGGCCTATCTCGTGCTGTTTAGTCTTATATAAAACGATAAGCAAACTGTTAGCTAACAGGCTTAAAATGGTGATTCATAAGCTGGCAGGGCCTGAACAGGGTGCCTTTATTAATGATAGGAGTATTCAGACAATATGGCTTTCTCTCAGTGTTTGATAAAAGGATATAGCAGGAAGCATCTTACTCCTAGATGCTTGATGAAGGTACAATGGTCTTTCCTTTCTGATATGTTGGTTGGTTTAAATTTTCCTAAGCAGTTTGTTAGTTGGGCTTGCTTGCATTAAAAGGTCTTGGTTTTCTTTGAAGGTTAATGGGGGGGGGGGGAGTGTATAGCTTCTTTAAAGGGAAAAGTGGGGTGAGACAGGGTGATCCTTTATCACCCTATCTTTTTGTTTTAAGCGTGGAAATGTTGTCTAGGAGATTAAGGATGGTTGGCTATGGCTCTTAGGTTTCTTGTCATCCTAAGTGTTGTAAGCTTGGGTTGAATCACTTAATTTTTGCTGATGATTTGATGGTCTTCATGAGGGGAGGTGATCCTTTAGTGGATATTGTTTTAAGGGCCCTTGACGATTTTGCACAGGAGACAGGATTGCATGCTAATAAACAGAAAACTGATATATACTTTGGTGGTACAGATAAGAATGTTCAGGAGCAGATTTTGGTGGCAACAGGATTTCATGAAGGCTCTTTTCCTTGAAGATATTAGGGATTGCCTCTGAATGATGTGACCAATCGATTGGAACATTATTCAGGGTTGATTAGTAAAATTCAGGGTCGGATTAGTTGTTGGTCTATTAATGTTCTTACATTTGCTGGCAGGACTCAGCTACTGAATTCAGTAATCTTTGGCCTGATGTCCTATTGGCTAGCAAATACTATGATCCCCCAGAATGTTCTTCTTTGCATTACAAAGTTGTGCAGGAATTACTTCTGGACTGGCTCTTTAAATAGAAGGGGAATGATCTTTAAGAGTTGGGGAAGCATCTGTCTACCATGGGATGAAGGTGGCTTCAACATTAAGGATCTTAGAGCCTGGAACAAGGCTCTACTGTGTGTTAAATTGTGGGATCTTACTCAGGAAGGGGAGGGACTTTCCCATTTGTGGATCAAGGCCTATGTTCTTGGTCCCAGAACCATTTGGGAAATTCACAACAAGGATCGTTTCACTGCTTCTGTCAAGAGTATCTTGGTAATAAGGAATGAAGTATTAGATTCTGAACAAACAGTAGTCAATGCAATGCAGCTTCTTTAGAGTTGGGTTTCTCTAAATAAGTTTCAAACCAAGAAGGCTTATGATTGGTTTAGGAGGAAGGGTGAGAAGCAACGTTGGTTGAGTGTTGCAGGGGAAGCAAATTATTCCCAAGCATGCTATGATTACTTCTTTAGCTTGCCAGGGTCAGCTTGCTACTCACGATGCAGTTCAGAAGAGGGGGATGCTGCTGGTTAATTGATGTTTCTTGTGTCAGTCTGCTTTACAAGATCATGAGCACCTGTTCTTTCTTTGTGCTTATTCTCAGGAGGTTTGGGGTCTTCTTCTTTGGATGAAGGTAAGGGGTAGAAGTAATGTGATGGTCTCAGAGTTGAAATGGGGTGCTCACAGGCGCCATAGGAAGCATTGGAAACAAGCCTGGTATAGGTTTGGCTAGTTGCAGCTACTCCTCATGTATGGATGGAAAGGAATAGGAGATTCTTTGGGGATACAAGCAGAACGTGTACAGTCTTACTAAAGTTGATTAAATTTGAGGTGCTTACTAAATTGAGAAACTTACATATTGATTTGAATAGAAGAATTATGCTTTGATTAAATGTACTTGTATATAGTAGGGGATAGACTTTGTAAGAAACTAGTCTCCCTCATTTGCCCTATTATGGATGAATAAAGAAGTCACAACATTCTCGCAAAAAAAATAAAAAAATAAATAATAATAATGTAATAATAATAATAATAAATAATAATAATAATAATAATAATAATAATAATAATAATAATAATAATAATAATAATAATAATAATAATAATAATAATAATAATAATAATAATAATAATAATAATAATAATAATAATAATAATAATAATAATAATAATAATAATAATAATAATAATAATAATAATAATAATAATAATAATAATAATAATAATAATAATAATAATAATAATAATAATAATAATAATAATGTTTTAGCTTACTTGGTATTGGCCCATCTTTGTGTGGCTATTTTGAGGGTCTTCAATTCGGGGTTGGTGTTTCTAGCGGGGGTGAAGCTATTCTGCACTCCTTGAAATGCCTTGTAGAGGACCGTGGCGCGGATGCGGGTCTTTCCATGCTACTTGTCGATTTCCAGAATGCCTTTAACTTGGTTGACCGGGCGAGTATGCTGCAGGAGGTTCGCCATCAGTGCCCTGCCCTCTCCCGCTGGGTTGAGTTTTGCTACTCCAGCCCCGCCAGGCTCTACTATGGGGAGCACAGTCTCCGCTCGTGTCAGGGGGTTCAGCAAGGTGACTCTTTAGGTCCCCTCCTTTTCTTTCTGGTCCTGCATCCCTTGGTTCGTAGGATCAGGGACTCCTTTGATCTTTGCTTTCAGGCTTGGTACCTCGATGACGGTACTATTGTTGGGGATACGCTTGTTGTGGGGAAGGTTCTTCAGATGATCATGGAGGAGGGCCCCCGTTCTGGCCTTCACCTCAATGTTGAGAAAACGAAGGTCTTTTGGCTTGTCGAAGATCCGAGAAGCAGGTGTGCTGGTGTTTTCCCTACCTCTATTGCCAGGCCCTTGCACGGTGTTAAGGTCCTGGGGGGACCGGTCAGCGCGTGCCCAGCTTTCAGTGGCGCTCTTGTCTCAAAGAAGGTCGCCCGTACTTTAGAGCTCATGGACTTGGTTGCTACGATTGAGGATCCCCAGTGTGAGTTACTTCTTCTCCGGGCGTGCACTGGTATTTCTAAATTATACTTTGCTTTGCGCACTTGCTCTACCCTTGCCTTTGGCTCGGCCCACCTTTCTTTCGACACTGCGCTCCGATCTAGTCTTGAGCGTATTGTCACGGCGTCTGGACCCGGTTTCGGGGAGTGGCAGTGACGGCTGGCCACCCTCCCCTTTTCCCTAGGGGGGCTCGGTGTCTTTGCCGCCGCGGATGCCCTTCACTTTGCCTTCCTTGCTTCTCGCCTCCAGTCTGCCGATTTACAAGCTACGCTGCTTCGTCCGTCCGAGATCGCCTCTCCTGGATTTGCCTTTGAGTCCGCCTTGAGTGGGTTTGTTGAGGCTACCGGTTCTGACTTCTTGGGTAACCCCTCTGAGATCGCTGCCCCAAAACTTATGAAGAAATTGGCAGATATATATTTCACGAGGGTTGCTTCAGCGGCAGAATCTGTTTTCTCCTTGACTCCTCGATAGGTTGCCCTATGGAAATCTCAGCAGGGGGACCATTCTTCTGACTGGTTGAGGGCTGTCCCTATTACTGGGCTTGGGCAAACCATGAACGGTCGAACATATCGCAGTGTGCTTAGTTACCGCATGGGAGTCCCTTTGTTTCCGATTTCCGGGACTTGCTCTTCCTGCTCCAGGGCCCTCAGAGAGGATATTTTTGGGGATCACGCGGTTTCCTGTGCTGGTACTGTGGGGATTAAACATCGCCATAACCTTGTCCGTGACACACTGTTGGATATTTGCTTCCGGACGGGGATCTCTGCTGGCAAGGAGGTGTTGATTGGCCTCTGCGATGATGACAACAAGCCCTTGCGACCTGCCGATCTCCTGCTCTACTCGTGGGACAGGGGGCGCGATGTTTGTGTTGACCTGACCGGGTCCTCTCCTTTGACCCAGTCCGGCTTGACTTCTTTTGAGCCCGAACGGGTCGTTGCTGATGCTGCTCGTCGTAAGTGTGCCAAGTATCAGGCACGTTGCACGGCGATTGGGCATGGTTTCCTTCCTTTCTCCTTCTCCTCTCTCGGCGAGCTCGACACGGAGGTTGTCTCTCTGCTCCAGCGGATTCGTAAATTCGCTATGTCACAGGATGCTGGAGCGCGTGCCGCAGTTCATATTTTCACTAGAATTAGTTTCGCGATTGCTAAGGGAGTGGGGGCCCAGATAGTATCTAGGCTCCCCTCTAACTTCTTGTAATTTGTTCTGGTGTTTAATGCAAGTTCCGTTTTTATAATAATAATAAAAATAATAATAATAATAATATCGGCTACCCACAAACTTCTTGTAATTTGTTTTGATCTTAATACATGTTCTGGTTTTTATGAAAAATAAAATAAAATAATAACAACAACAACAACAACAATAACAATAATAATAATAATAATAATGTAGACACCCGCATTTTGATTGCTTGTGTCTATAATAATCTCCAACAAAACACCCGATGATGATCGGACCTTAACATGCATTAATATGTTCGAATACGGGACTCGGAATCAATAGTATCAGATGTGAGCACTTAGGTACAAATCTCAAAAAACCGACCTCAGACCCTGACTCAGTGGGTCGTTTCCAATAAAATAAAGCTAATTTGAGCCAAAACCGTCACCGGGGGCAAAACCGTCTTTTGCGACCGAGTCAAAATCCGGTCAAAGTCGAAAACCCAAAATGAAACAGGCTTTACACTGCGTCCAAAATACATAATCAAATCAAGTCAAAAACAAATCAAAACCTTCCTTGTGTGTTCCGGATTTAACTTTGGATTGCCTAAGGGCACTCGATCGAGTGTCTGCGCCACTCGATCAAGTGACCCCCTAAAAACCAACCAGGGCATCTTTTTTGGGGCACTCAATCGAATCTAGCAAAGGGGCACTCGATCGAGTGACCTCAAACCGGGGTAATATCTATATATACCCTCCCATGCTCCATCATTTGGGAGCTTTTTTTGAACCCTTTCTCCCACATTTCTTCCTTCACATTTTGAGAGTTTCTCATACACTTACACACACAATAGCCATCCCCGAGACCTAGCCTCCCGAAAACCGAGAATACCGTCTCCCTAATCACAAACCCTAACTCACCCTAAATACTCAAACCGCTCTCGTGCCTACGCCGACACTCTCGAGCCCGCTATTCTGTGACTATTAACATGTAGGTAGAGGGTGTACCAAACCCCATTTTCAGATCTCTAACTCCCTTTTACTTTGTCTACTATACTAACAACGCTAACATTTACATCATCGTTACTAACGTTTAAGTTTTTTTCTACTAACATTTACTTTATCACAATCTAACACATTTATTATCGCATCTAACATTTTATTATTGTTCCTAATAATCTTACATTTATTTATCGCTTTTACATTACGTTATATATCAAATACCGTGTGTATTAAGATATAACAAAAACTATTTTCAAAATCGGTTCGAGCAAACGTCCGATGACACTAAATCGATCATCGTAGGCTTTAAAAGCCAAATTACGACGTCGAAATGCAAAGGACCTAAGGTTTGTGATGGCAAATCGAATTCTCCGATTGAGTACATTCGATAAAATGCCGCCTAAAGTCCGTATAATTCCTGAACAAGTCGTACTGGAGGTGGCGCCCCTCGAGGTGCGCCGCCCTAGGCACTTAATGGTTGAGGCGCTCTATGGCGTACGCATAACCGATCGAATTATAACGCGATCGCGGTAATTCATTATCGAGTGTATTCGTTATCATTTTCAAAATATCGCTCTAAAGGCCCAATGTCGATTCCGTAATCTAATGACGCGCGTAAAAGAGCTATCAACAATTGAATTAGCATGAAACCCGATGATGTCGAACCGATCGTCGTACGGTCCATAAGACCCGACAACGACATCGTGAAGCGGATGGATTTAATATTCATTCTAATTTGATTATTTTTGATCCCATAAATATCGCTCTAAAATGTTCGATATCGATTCCATAATCGAGTGTCGGATATGACGAGCCATCGAGAATCAGATTAATACAAAACCTAATGACGTCGAATCGATCGTCGCATGGTCCATGAGACCCTACAACAACATCGTATGGAGGGGCTCGATATTTGTATTAGTTCGGCCATTTCTCGATTTAAACGAAAAATTCACGAAATGGGTAATATTGAGCAAAACACCCCACCCGTTACAGAATGCACTCGATTGAGTGCCCGAGTCACTCAATTGAGTGACCTCCTCAAAAATGGGCAGAGATTTTTTCGTCAAGGGCACTCGACCGAGTCCACCTAATGACTCGATCGAGTGACCCCTGCAAGCCTTCAACGAGGATCAAAAGATGATATAAATTTCCGTCGAGTCATTTACGACTCTATGCCGGTAGGTGCTAGATCAATCACGTATTCGTCTTCCAATACCCACCTTATATCACTTCTAATTTATCATCATTCCATTTCTTTACGACTTTGAGCAATGTTTCATACGACTAACCTTATATTGACGACTCATTAGTCGATTTCGATATCCGATATGTCGAGGCAATTCCTATTTCGCTAGGATAAGTCGGGACAAGACTCCGAGGCCCAGGATCATGCAACAATACGCTTTGGTCCCGTGCGCTTGACGCGTACTAGAGCCTTTGTCCTCCGATAAATACACAACATAATGTGTAAGTGATCGGAGTTTGTCCTATCATTCGATTTAAGGTTTCAATTTTTGTTTTCTATTTACGGGTCCGTTTATAGATTACATCTACCGTTGCTAATCCATTTATTATTACACTTTGTCCAAGTATTGTGAATTCCGGGTTGGAGTCCGCCGTGTAATTTGTAATTTACATTTAAGTTGTTTATTTTCGTTGCGTGACATTTATCGTTTTCTAAATTGAACCCACATGCTAAAAAAGCTTTGACATATTGAAGATGCATTAAACGGCATGGCTAAACACGTATTTCGCATGCGTAGCTTAAAACGCTGTTTGCATATCATTTCACCACCTTACTTACGCGCGTTCACGAACACAGATCGATATCCTAGTTGAGGCCGCTAAGTGCGGGCGGGGTTAGATGTCCTTCGTGGGCATCCCAACACGTACCCTCACACTTTACTCAAAACCTTTGGTTTACGGATGCCCGAAACCTTGGGTTTGGTATCGTTATGCAAAGGGACGAACCACCATAAGTTCCAGTACTAAAGCGGGCCGTGCTTTGTGCACGATATGCCTAAAGCGGTCCGAACTCCCACAAAGTTCGATGGCAACTCCAACTTTGATTTAAATTTCGACCTGAGAACAAGCTTACCACGAGATTCATTCGCCTAAACAAATCCGCGCGTGGCCGCGTCGGGGTGGACCTATGTCATGTCCACAAATTGGCGACTCCGCTGGGGATACCCGATGTCCTACTTGTCATCGAAATTCTCAGGGTGAGACTCGAAGAGAAATCGATCGGCTATTAGTGTGCGCGTTTTAGTTCGATGATTCATACATAACCCCAATTTTGCCCGGGTCGGTTACTTGTGACCGACGTCCCACTATACCGCGGTGCATTCTTGCATGGGTGCGCTAAAGACATCTATGGTCGAACTCATATGGATTTCACGGCATGTTCTAAGTCCAATTCGGCTTAGGAAGTCCGTCCTGATTTACGTGAGAGCCATCGGTGTTGGTATAGACCCTATTTTGACCGACCGAGACTTAGTATAAAGCATACACGCTGTCCTCATAATGCTTGTTTGACTACGTGCTACTTGATTTCCGTGTCATTTTTAAAAAAATTGTCATTTAAAAAAATTCATCCTTTCAAAATATCCCATTTCCAAAAAAATCCGGAATGCTGCCGAAACATAGACTTATGATTTGACTCAAAAGTAGCCTATTTTTAGCCGGCATGCTGCCCATTTCGGAAGTCGCTTTTCAAAAATATCCAATTTCAAAAAACTCGGAATGGTGCTGAAATTTAGACGTATGACTTGACTCAAAATTATCCTATTTTAGCTGGCATGCTGGCCATTTATAAATTCAAAACTCTCGACTTTTCAAAAAATACGGTCCTGTCGGCAGGCTCCCAATTTCAAAAGTCAAGACCGCCTTCGATATTTTTTCAAGATTCAACCATTTTCAAAATCTTCCTTGTCCTAGGACCTACCGTCATCCGTGTGTCAGGTCTTTCATAGGTTCACCGAAGGTCTATAGCGTCGAAACTCCGTCGATCCTACATCATGGGTTTCTTTCCCATCCTAGTCCGCCTTATTCTAAAGGCATAACCAACCGACATGAGTCATACACTCATAAATGGAAGGTTCGTCTAAACACTCGAGTCCTAACTAGAAGGTCTCATGCGATCTTTCCCTCCGACAGGACGGTCCCCACGATCTTTCCTGAGGGAATCTCACTCGTCTTTCGTCATCCGTTAGTCGAATCATCTCAATTCAGGAACCCTTTAACTTAAGGGTCTACTCTAATCCTAAGGCCATCCTTATTCAAGTCTTGTCAAGGGTCTCTAGCATCGAAGCTCTGCCGATCTCACATCGCAAGTTTCTTCCCTTACCCCGTCTGCGTTTCCTCGAGACCGAGTAAACCTTTTACAAGGTATAGCCCTGTAGCAAAAGGTTTGTGATTCTTACATCCAAGGGTCACTCGTCCAACACTCGAGTCATAACAAAACCTTCGATCTCAGTTGGGGCCTACTCTTCAGCAGATGGATTAATCACGATTGCTCTAAGGGTCATCTCCTACACGTGTTGTCTCACGTGTACCACTTTCGAGTCACTTAGATGCCACATCATCTAAGTCCTATAAGAGTCTTCAGTCTCACTCGGGGTTTATCGTCCACCCGAGTAGTCGACCACGGTCATCCTAAGGGTACCCTACGTTCATCCTTCAACGGCGTTCTTATGATGCTTTCTTCGAGTCGTACATATGCTATGAACACACGAGTCTCCTAAAGGTTTAGGTTGCCATGGTTGGTCCATCACACGATGCGGTCAAACACGGCCGTCCAATTTTCGGACTCACCCTCATGCAGCTCAAGTCTCATGGTCAAGTCCAAGCCAGGATCGTTACCTTGTGTAAGTCAACTTCGAGTATCCCGGTCCAAGAATCTTAGTCGTTCTCGTCGCGTCGGGCCATGTCTAGGTTGATTCCCTCTCTTGCACTTGCGCAAAGCCGAGTTTAGGCGAGTCGTGGCACCTGTCGCTCTCTCCAATCAAGGACCTTACCTAAAAGAAACAACCAACTGAGCATCTAAAAGTCCGGATTTAATTCGACTCTAAGTCTGAGTCCGAGTCTAGGATACCCTACATCTTCGTTCATTTCCAAATCAGAGTCAGAGTCAGTTGTATACTGTCTTCTTCTCTAATTCAACAAAATCAGCCTTTTCGATCTCTCATATATGCTTCCCTATGTGTTTCCAAGAACATGATGAACACCATCATACACTGTGAGCACACGCATGTGACTATTATAGGCACATCTATAACAACTACAGGAAACAGAGCCCGTGTTTCCCTTTTACCTATTCCATGTCTTGTATAGAAAGCCACATAACTATTCTTAGCATGAGCGGTATCGAATCCTATGACAAATCTAGGTAGTCTCCTAGTTTGGGTTTAAGATGGAAGGTTAGCCCATTTCCCACAATAAACACCCCTCCAATAAGACTGACCTATCCCTACCTTAGGCGTTACTCTGATCGAAAAAACGGAAGCATCGTTGTTCTATACGCTCAACGCTAGGAAATACCCCCACTCGGGACGATGTTTCCACCAAGCTTGCTCAAAATTATACTGACAATCCCAAGATCCAAACCACCATACTTACTGTAGAGTACTCCACCAGGAGTGTTCACTCACATAAATACTAACTACCTTTACTCCTTACAAAGGTGTAACTCCAAAGGCCTAATCCAACCGATATGCCCAACTAGGGGTGAGCAAAACCAGATATCTGATCCGGTTTTGTAAACCGTATCGGATATCCGGTTTTAAAAATTTATAAAATTCTGATCCGTATCCGATCCGAGTTTTTTTTCGGATATCCAGTTTTTTCGGATATCCGGTATCCGGTTTTTTATTTTTCATCTATTTTTTTTGTAAACATTTTTTCATTTTTAATTAAGAGTAGTTAATTGATTTTTAAGCAACGTTACGTTTTACATAAATTGATATAATAAAAATACATAAAAAAATCCTCAAAAAATGGTATATATGTCTTACGGTACCATTATTCTAACAAAATATTACGTTTCATTACATAATATCATAAATTCACTAATAGTTTTGTTTTTTTACCTTTGAGAATAATTAATGAGTTTTGAATTCTTTAATATATAATGCATATTAGGATTATATTTTTCCTATTTTTTATTGTTTTTACAAAACCGGATCAGAAACCGGATATCCGGTTTCAATTTTGCCCGATACTTATTCGCTACGGTTTTAAAGAAAACCGTATTGTATATCCGGTTATTCGTATCAGATATCCGGAAATTCGTATAATTGAAAGTGTATACCGTATCGTATACGTATAATAAAATCGTATCGTATATTTTTGCTCACCCCTAGGCCCAACCCCAAATCCACCCACAAATGGATGTCACAGATTTGGGAATACTTGTGCATATTGCCAACTCTATAGGGGGTATAGCCGTGAAAAAAAGGCTGGACAAAAAAATTCAAAAGTCCAAGGAAAAAGCAAAAGGCCAAAATTAAAGAGTTGACCATGATAAAAAAAAATTCTCAACATCCCTCGACCAGATACGCTCATTCCCTCGACCAGAGCACGATCATTCCTTGACTGGGGCACGGTCAACTCAAATGAAGAATCCCATGACCAGGGTTAAGAGGTCAACAAAAAAAATTCGAAAACCCATGACCGTGGTTAGCCGTCAACTCAAGTGAATGTCCCTTGACCGGGGTACGGTCAATTCAAAAATTATCAATGCCCATACCATCAAATAGAAGGGTGACAAATAGTTTGGTCAGCTAACACCACATTTAGCCTTCCCTACATTACAACCCTCAAGACCTTCTCAAGACCTAGGCTAAGAGACAGCCCAAAATTTTGAGGATTCAAGCTCCATAGGACAACCTAACCATTAGGGCCAAACATGAAAATCAGATCCTGCATAAGCAAACCTACCAAATCGAAGTTCGAGTCAGTTTTTCTCAACTTCCCCCTTTCCTACCACATTACAATACCTTACCCTCGAAGCTTTAGCTCCACAAAAATCGAGCTCCAGATTTCAAATCATCAAAACCACTTACTGCCTGGCATCACATTTCCAAAAACATCCAAACCCGGGAACTTAACTTGCGGTCGGCATAGGACATACCCAAATAGTTCACACCCCCTCTGGGGGCTACCCCGGAGAACGCTCACAGTCAAACGATAAATATCCTAACTCTTCTAACCTTTTGATCGAGGCATCATAGGGAATGCACCTAGCCTACAGCGTCAATATGGCTAGTTACACACGAAGCCCTAATAAATTAGGCACCATAACATATCTTTCAATCTTCTGAACTACGGCTCGCTTTGATTTCACTACACGTGAATACGTAGGCAATCCTTCAACAAGGACACAACCACACACATTGGCACACATTCAAAAAGCACCATCATTCCAATCACGACACTGTCATGTTCTCAACCGTTCGCTTTGTCGTCTCGCGTGCTTCTTTTAGGCAGAAGTTGTCCATCCACTCAAAAAATACAAAAGACTTTCAAAAAAATTAGCCTCATTTATATAGTGTGTCCTAGCACTCGGTTCAGTTGAAGACAAGAATCTGTCAGGGACTTGAAGCAACACCTACTTTGGGAAAGTACCCCAAAACCAAAAATTCAAAAGAGCACTAGACTATAGCATTGCTACTGCTAAGTCATGTCACGCAGAAGCAGTCTCATTAAAGACTACTACAATCCCCCTATAACATATCGTTCCCATTTCGAGTTTCGACCGTGTTGCCACTCACCTAGGCTACGGAGTAGCGTGACTTAAAAGTCTTGTCATCATAAGTAACCCACTTCTTACCGAGTTGCGGTCTAACCTATCGAGAGTTCAAGTCATGTCTGTCAACTCGTCCTGTGGCGTTCAGAGTCGAGTTTGTCGATATGCCTCTCTCTTCAAATTCTTACTCTAAAATTTGCAAAACATAGCCATTTAAGAAAATCCTTTTCGACAAGGTCAAACTTTGGTCTATTATACTACAAATATTTTTCTAAGCCTTCAACTTTGAAAACCTATCTTCTAGCATGTCAGCTGCTCTCAGGACTTCGATTTCAAAACGAAGCAAAGATCATTTTCCCCAGCCCAAGCTAGCCTATGGATGTCTAACTGCATTTCCTATATGTTATCTTGCCATCTTCTATATCCATTTTTTCTGCTTGCGTATCTAAAATTTCAGGTACCAACATTTACTCCCCAGCGGAAGACCTGAGGTAGTGTTTCTCCTAAAATGCAACATCCAAGATATGATGTGTCTACATACAAGTAAACCCATGACTTCGAAGGCAAGTCCAACTCCCCACGGAGCTATCATTATGAAGACAGGTATGACCCTCTACTTATGGCTGGCGAGCCCTTCACGCAAGTCTAAAGGACTATAAATGACCCGACCAGAAGGTTGCCAGGTCGTAATCTTCGATTGGCCTGGTAGCTACTCTGACTTTCGCCTTGTCTAAGCCTCAGTCAGAGTGGGGGCTCCGTGGACACCCGCATTTTGACTGCTTTTGTCTATAGTAGTCTCCGACAAAACACTCGATGATGATCGGCCGTTGACATGCATTAATACGCTCGATACGGGACTCAGAATCAATAGTATCCGACGTGGACACTTATCAAAGTACAAATATCTCAAAACTGACATCAAATTCAGACTCAGTGGGTCGTTTCCAATAAAATAAAGCTAATTTGAGCCAAAACCATCACCGGGGGCAAAACCGTCTTTGCGACCGAGTCAATACCCGGTCAAAGTCGAAACCCGAAAACAAAAAAGGCCTTACGCTGCGTTCAAATACATAATCAAATCAAGTCACAAACAAATCAAAACCTTCCTTGTTTATTCCGTATTTAACTTTGGATTGCCTAAGGACACTCGATCGAGTGCCTGCGCCACTCGATCGAGTGACCCCCTAAAATCCAACCAAGGCATCTTTTTTGGGGCACTCAATCAAATCTAGAAAAGGGGCACTCGATCGAGTGACCCCAAATCAGGGTAATATCTATATATACCCCACCATCCTCCATCATTTAGAAGCTTTTTTTCAACCCTTTCTCCCACATTTCTTCCTTCACATTCTAAGAGTTTCTCATAGTGTGGTTTGTAGTGCCTATTTTGTAGCGTTTTGGTCCTATTTTCCTTGTAGAATCGCTCCTTGGGAGCGGTTTAGGGGCTTCTTATGCTTGCTTTAGTTCGTTTCAGGTTCCCGAGACCGATTTGGAAGAGTTGGAGCGATTCCGACTCGATACATACACATTTTGGAGCCAACGAGATAAAGGAACGATGACTCGATGCTTTGGAATCGACCCCGAGACCTACGAGACCCGATCCCGAGTCCCGAGAATCGATGAGAAGTCCATGTGAGGCAAGGAGGAACCAAAAGGGTCATATTGGAGGCCTACAAGACTCATCCCCGACGGGTATGCACCTCATCCCGTCGGGGATGAAGTGCACTTTGGAGGAGGCTACTGCAGGGCCGTCCCGGTCGGGACCAACCCGTCCCGGTCGGGATGGTGGGTCCGTCCCGGTCGGGATGACCCGTCCCGGTCGGGACCAAGTGCTGGAAGTCCGCATTTCCTTTCTTTCTTCTCCCTTCCATTTGTAACCCTATATATACTCTTCCCTTGTTTTGTAAAGCTTATGCACTACATTAGACATTAAACCCTAGACTACTTTAGGTTAGATTAGATTAGATTAGAGTAGATTAGTCGGTAATTAGTTCTTAATCCTAGTTTAGTACTTGTATTAAGGGAATTCTTCAAGATCTTCACCAAGCTTGACAACCTTGGATGTTTGTTTTGGGTTTTCTTCATTAATGCAAGATTTCATCTTTCCTCTTTACTAGTTGGTATAATCTTCTTCTCCTTTTACTCTTATTCCTTGTTTGTTCATCCAAATTTTAATCTTTGTTCATTTTATTGTTCATATTTCATTGTTTTCACTAGTTTCATTATGGATGTTTTGTTGTTTGTGTGGATTCATCTTGTTAGTGTTAGTTTTAGTTTAGATATGTTAGAGTAGTGTTCTTGCTAGGGTTAGTAAGGTGATTAGGGTGTTAATTGGATGATTAAGGGTTTGTTGGAGATGTTGGTGGAAGATTTGAGGTTTCTTCTTGAGTGATGCATATTACATGTTTGTTGGAATGCTTGAATGACTAAGTAGGTTGGAATGCTTGTTTTTCTCGCCTTCCTTTGTCGTGTGTGTCGCCGGATGGGTTCCATGAGAAACCTCTAGGTCGTGTGTCCTAGATTACCCTACTACCGCTTTCACTCTAACTCCTCCTTGGCCATTCCGTTACCCCTTTGACCCCGACCTAATCCTAGCCCGTTTTCCTTGTTGTTCTCCTTAGTCATAGTCTAGATCTCTCCCCCTTATCATTCTTGTTTAGGTCGACCTAGTCTAGACGCCTCTTACCGTCCCCGTGGATTCGACCCGACTTACCCTAGCTACCCTAGTTAGGTTTCGCCGGTTTTATTTGACGGTTGGGATCCACGACAAATCCTTCCCATCAATTCCGTATTTAACTTTGGTTTGCCTAAGGACACTCGATCGAGTGCCTGCGCCACTCGATCGAGTGACCCCCTAAAATCCAACCAAGGCATCTTTTTTGGGGCACTCAATCAAATCTAGCAAAGGGGCACTCGATCGAGTGACCCCAAATCAGGGTAATATCTATATATACCCCCCCATCCTCCATCATTTAGAAGCTTTTTTTCAACCCTTTCTCCCACATTTCTTCCTTCACATTCTAAGAGTTTCTCATACACTCACACACACAATAGCCATTCCCGAGACCTAGCCTCCCGAAAACCGAGAATACCGTCTCCCTAATAACACACCCTAACTCACCCTACATACTTGAATCGCCCACTATTTCGAGACTATTAACATATAGGTTGAGGGTGTACCAAACCCCATTTTCTAATCTCTAACTCCCTTTTGTTTACTATACTAACAACGCTAACATTTACATTATCGTTACTAACTTTTCACTTTTGTTCTACTAACATTTACTTTATCGCAATCTAACATTTATTATTGCATCTAAAATTTTATTTTTGTTCCTAACAATCTAACATTTATTCATCGCTTTTACATTACGTATTATATATTAAATATCGTGTATATTACCATATAACCAAAAACTATTTAATTTTCAAAACTGATTCGAGCAAACGTCTATGACGCTAAATCGGTCGGCGTATGATTTAAAAGCCAAATTCGATATCATTTTCAAAATATCGTTCTAAAGGCCGGATTTCGATTCCGTAATCGAATGACACACGTAAAAGAGCTATCTACAATTGAATTAGCATGAAACCCGATGATGTCGAACCGATCGTCGTACGGTCCATAAGACCCGACAATGACATCGTGACGCGGATGGATTTGATATTCATTCTAGTTTGATTAATTTTTATCCCATAAATATCGCTCTAAAATGTTCGATACCGATTCCATAATCCAGTGTCGGATATGAGGAGCCAACGAGAATCGGATTAATACGAAACCTAATGATGTCGAATTGATCGTCGCATGGTCCATGAGACATGACAACGACGTCTTGACACGGAGGGGCCCAATATTTGCATTAGTTCGGCCATTTCTTGATTTAAACGACAAATTCACGAAATAGGTTGTTTTGAGCAGAACACCCCACCCGTTACAGAAGGCACTCGATCGAGTGCCTTAGTCACTCGATCGACTGACCGTACCCCCTCAAAAATGGGCAGGGATTTTTTCATCAAGGGTACTCGACCGAGTCCACCTAATGACTCAATCAAGTGACCCCTGCAAGCCTCCAATGAGGATCAAAAGATGATATAAATTTCCGTCGAGTCATATTTACGACTCTATGTCGGTACGTGCTAGATTAATCACGTATTTGTCTTCCAAAATCCACACATTATATCACTTCTAATTTATCATCATTCCATTTCTTTACGACTTTGAGCAATGTTTCATACGACTAACCTTATATCGACGACTCATTAGTCGATTTCGATATCCGATAAGTCGAGGCAATTCCTATTTTTCTAGGATAAGTCAGGATAAGACTTCGAGACCCGGGATCAAGCTAGCATTACGCTTTGGTCTCGTGCGCTAGACGCGTACTAGAGCCTTTGTCCTCCGATCAATACACAACATAATGTGTAAATGATCGGAGTTTGTCCAATCATTTGATTTACGGTTTCAATTTACGTTTTCTATTTACGAGTCCGTTTATAGATTAAATCTACTATTGCTAATCCGTTTATTATTACTCTTTGTCCAAGTATTATGAATTCCGGGTTGTATTCCGTCTGTGTAATTTGTAATTTACTTTTAAGTTGTTTATTTTCGTTGGGTGACATTTAACGTTTTCTTAATGAACCCACATGCTAAAACAACTTTGACATATTTAAGATGCATCAAACGACGTAGCTAAACAGGTATTTCGCATGTAAATGTTGTTTGCATATCATTTCACCGCCTTACTAACGCGCGTACACGAACACCGATCGATATCCTAGAACAGACCGCTAAGTGCGGGCGGGGTTGGATGTCCTTCGTGGGCTTCCTAACACGTACCCTCACCCCTTACTCAGAACCTCTGGTTTTTGGATGCCCGAAACCGTTGGCGAACGAAAGTCATTCGATATACGATATTTGGTAATTTGATATGAGTATCGTCATGCAAAGGGACAGACTCCCACAAGCTCTAGTACTAAAGCGGTCTATGCTTTGTGCGCGATATGCCTAAGTATAGCGTGGGTTCAAACGGGTCCGAACTCCCACAAAATTTGGTGGCGACTCCAAATTTAATTTAAATTTCGACCCGAGAACAATCTTACTACGAGATTCATTCGCCTACCCAAACCCGCGCGTGGTCGCGTCGGGATGGTCTTATGTCTTGTCCACAAATAATGATGATGATGATGATGATGATGATGATGATGATGATGATGATAATAATAATAATAGTAATAGTAATAGTAATAGTAATAGTAATAGTAATAGTAGTAATAATAATAATAATAATAATAATAATAATAATGATAATAATAATAATAATAATAATAATAATAATAATAATAATAATAATAATGGAGTGGGGGCCCAGATAGTATCTCGGCTTCCCTCTAACTTCTTGTAATTTGTTCTGGTGTTAATGCAAGTTCAATTTTTTTTTTTAAAAAAAAACAAAATAATAATAATAATTGTAATAGTAGTAATAGTTGTAATATTACGCTTAGTGAGAGAAACGCTTTCTCTCTCTGGAATTCAGTTAGAAAAGGCGATTTCGGTTATCTTCTTCGCGCGCGTCAACCATGGCTTCCTCCTTTAAATTAGTGAAGCATAGTCATGGACGTCCGCCAAAGAATGCTCGTCACTCCATTCCCCCTCCCAATGCGGGTCATTTTGAAGCTAAATTGTAGACAAATGGCGCAGAAATGGCTTCTCAATCTGAAATCCAGGGTTCTTCGCAGAAAGTTTCTTTGAATGATGTAGTCCTCAAGGCTATGGCTTCAGTTGGTAAATCTCCTTCACTTGATTCTTCTTTCATTGCTAATGATTCTAGTGCAAATTCGGCTTATAATTAAGATCTTAATACGATTGATCCACCTATGGTAAACCCTATTTCTAAGCCATGGGCATCAATTGCCTCTTCTACACAACAATTAGGGATGAATCTTCAGTTTATTGAACAAGTTAGGGAGTTTCCTGAAATTACGATTGAAATGAATGACTTTGAGGATGAATTGAAAAACTGGCAATTCACTCATGGGGAATGTAATTTGTTCAAAACCCTCATTGCAGCAGATTAAAATGTTTGTTCAGGATAAATAGAGTACTCTAGCAACTCCGGTTGTTCAGTATTTTACACGAGGGTGGTTCTCTTTTAGATTTGACTCTAAAGAAGCCATGGAGAGGGTTTTTTGGGGTGGTCCTTTGAAAATGGGGATGTACACCTTGATTCTTAAGGAATGGTCACCCTCTTTTTCAGCTGAGATGGACAGGGTCACTAGTGTTCCCATTTGGGTGCTAGTTCCTGACCTTGTTCCAGTTTTATGGTCGGATGTGGTGTTAAGCAAGCTTGCCAAATTCTACAAGCAAATTCCCCACAAGCAAATTTTACACGCACTACTTTTAAAAAAAAACTTTTTTTTTGAGGGCCATCACCTTGGCCAAAGCAAAACTCGTAGTTTTCCAACAACAAGGAGGACCGCTAATAAATGCCAAATTCTCAATCAATGAGACCGAGGCACCTGAAGCGGTTACATTTTATTTTTGCACTGATAAGTGTGTTTTGTAGTGCTTATTCCTTGTGTTTGGTCCCGGTAGAATCGCTCTTTGGAGCGGTTTCGAGGCTACTTACGCTTCTTCTACTTTGTTTTAGGTTCCTAAGACCATTCTTGGAGAGGTGGAACGATTCCAACTCGTTTCCGACACATTTGGAGCCAACGAAGAGAAGCAACGATCACTCAGTAGCTTAGACTCGATCCCGAGCCATTGGGACCCAATCCCAAGCCCCTTAGACTCGATCCCGAGCACCGAGAATCGATGAGAAGCCTATGAAGAGCAAGTAGCGACCCTTTAGATCTCATTTGAAGCATACAAGACCCATCCCGGTCGGGATTGCATCCATCACGACCGGGATGAAGTGCAAAGGAAAGCATTGATTCTGGGCAGCCATCCCGGTCGGGACCACCCATCCCGGTCAGGATCACCATCCTTCCCGGCCGGGAAGGGCCAGCTGCATCTCGTGTTACTTCTTTTCAATTCCTTTACTCGTGAACCCATATAAATACCCTCCCTTTGTATTGTTTAAGCACCTTACATTACTCTACATTATTCTAAACCCTAATTAGACTTTCTTCATCCTTATCTTAGTTTTACATCAATCTTTCCTTAATCTTTTGTTAATCCTAGTTTAATTTAGATAGTTAATCTTGTATTAAGGAATCTCTTGAAGAATCCATTCAATCTTGACATCATTGGTGGAGATTTTGGGTGTTCTTATAATACAAGTTTTCATCTTTTCACCCTCTTGTTAGTTGGTATAATCTTCTTATTCTCTTTTCTCTTAATCTTTGTTCAATCATTCAAGTTTTAATCTTTGCATATTGTTCTTTGTTCTTGCTAGTTTCATAATGAATGTGTTGATGTTTGTGTTGATTTCTCTTGTGTATGTTGATGTTAGTTTAGATATGTTTGATTAGACTCTTGTGGGGTTAGTAGGGGGATTAAGTGTTGATTATGGGTAATTAGGGTTTGATTGTGGGTAAAGGTGAATTCTTTGTTACTGGTCACATGTTAAGCACACTATGTGTTTGTTGAATTGCTTGTTTGAGTAGTAATGGCCATGCTCCTCATGCTAGTCTTCCTCTTCTCATTGTGTGATTGATTTGTGGTTGAATCCTTGTGTATTGGGTAGCATCTTGCATGAGTATTCGGGTTTTGTCTTTGACGCGAGAGCGCGGGCCGACCTTAGTAACTAGGTGAAACCTACCCCCTCGATCTCCTAACTATCCTACTACACTTATGAACCCAAACTAACCCTACTCTTTCCCAATTTGATTTCTCCATCTTGTTAGCATTTTCTTATCTAGTTAGTTGATTGATTTAGCTTTAGTTGCTTCAATTAGTTCATGTTATATCTAGTTCATCGATAGTCTAGTTTCATTCTTTCCCATCATCATAATTAATCAATTCTTGTTAGTTTGTTCCCCTTTTGTGTTGTTTTGGTAACATAGTCTTGATTTTGAGTTGACCTTAGTCTAGACACCTATTACCGTCCCCGTGGACTCGACCCGACTTACCCTAGCTACCCAGTTAGGTTAGTTGGTTATTATTTGATCGGTGGGACCCACGGCAAGTCTCACCATCATGCACATACCGTTGGCACAACCAAAGCTTCGATTAATGAAGTCTAGGAATCCGAAACGGTTACATTCACAAAACAATTTTTTTCACGCCACTATCGAAATTCTAATCAATAGGATAGACAAATGTGGCCACACATTTTAAAAGCTTTCCCAAAAAAAACACTTTCACTACCTAAATTCGGTAATAGAGATTTTAGTCACTTTTTCAAAAGCACCGTCACCAAACATCACGGCCCGTCATGGGCACTGTCTACACCAATTATCGAACTACCTTATCTATAGTAGTCTCGATAAAAGCACAATGTCCCTCTTTCAAAACCGGTTCCCTTGAGAATCGAGCTTCCTTTGAAAAAAACGTCATTTACACTTTCGCTATTATCGGATTCCCGACGCACACGTAGCAACCCATTTTCACGTCACATCGTCACACCGATTTTACAAACCTCCTTTTTTTTCGAAGGAAAAAGGTTTACTTTTCAAGATCTCGATCATTTTCAAAAAACAACATCAAAACTCCCTGATCCTGAGCCGGGATCGCGATCAACTTCTTACGTCGTACAACCGTGTGATTAACTGTCTGTGTTAGTTACAAGGGTCGCCTCTACTCGAGGTCTTATATTTTTGCTCGTCTCATCTCGAGAAGTCCTCTTGAATCTCACCTCCGAGATTTGTGTCAAATCGTCTTATTCTAGAGACATAGCTTCACTAGGCGTTCTGCCGAATACACCAAGAGTCTAAAGCACCTGAGTCCCTGATTCGATGGCCGCAAACATGCGCAAATCGAGGGTCTCCTTTCCGTGTCACTTGACTACAAGCATTCCTCGAATCTCTAGGCCATCTGATAGATCCAATCTCATCTTCAGTTCTGTCTCGCAGATCTAGAGATGTCTTCCAACAACAACCTCAAACCACTCAACACCATGGTAGGACTTGTTAAAGAACTCCAAAACAACATGGCCCAAATAACTGTCGCTCATGACAACATCCTACTCCAACTCGGCAAGCTTGAGAGTGCGGCCAGCGAAACAGGAGACCTCCCCCAGGAGGAGGCGGATGAAAAGCCCTTCATCCCTAGAAACAAGATGAGGCTTAGGCCAGCTAGGTTTGTCCCGCCCCTAGGGGGCGTCCCTTCAGAAGCCTGACAGATCTGGGGATGACCTACGCCAAGGCTTTAAGAGTTGCCAACGATGACTGGCAGCTGTCGCAACTCGTCCCTACTCTAGACCCACCTCGCGAAGCCCGAGGTGCGAACTGGGACCCTAGTGCCTACAGCCAATATCATCAGGGTAGAGGGCACGATACAGAGGACTGCGACCGCCTCTAACACGACATTCAAGACCTGGTGGATGCCGGAACCTTCCCCCCAGTGAAGGCGCAGACGGCGCAACTCGCCATCGAGGAGACTAGTAACGAGGCAACCACGTCTATGGTGGTAATGACGAGCAGCACCATCAAAGTGATATTTCCTGGGGGGGAGCATCGATGTTTAGAAGCGAAGTCGGTCTTAGTCAAAGTCTAGTGTGTCTAGTCTCCTCATCCCCCACCAAACTTAATCACGGGTATCTAGGCCGTTTATTATTATATCAATAAAATAACTTTTCTTTTACAAGCATGCCTCGACAATCGCTCGACTTCTTTTAATGACATACTTTATTTCTTGAAACTCGACACTATGCCATTTATCGATAACAATTAACTAAAGCGCGAGGGCTTCAACAAACGACCCACTACAACTTCACCCTAAAAAGAGATTAGGAGCAACTACCCTAAGTTCAACCCACAACTGATCCCCCTAACCAAACAACAATACGACCACATACCCATATCAGTCAAACTAGATTTTCCCGTTACCAACAACGCACCCGAATACGAAGCTTGCCTAATAGGACTAAAAGCCGCCGTATGTATCTCTAGGAGTTAAGAACCTTAGAGTACACGGAGATTCATCCCTAGTAGTCAACTAAGCCACAGACATCTGGAAGGTTTATAGCGAAAGACTAGCTCCATACCAAACCGAAATAGAAACAACGGGAATTCACCGAAATTCAGTTCATACACATACCTCGCGAAGAAAACCAATTCGCTGACGCCCTATCCAAGCTAGCCTCACTAATAAACATGCCTGACCATCTTTTCTCTATGCCTATCTGTGTAGAGAGAAGCGAACAACCGACCTACATCCATAACCTCGAAACCGACGATACCCCCAAAGATCCCTGGTACAAAGCAATCCTGGACTTAAAAACCGACGGATCATACCCACCCAACACGAATACCAAGAACAAAAGAGCCTTAAGAATACAAGATGCTCATTACGTCCTAAACCAAGAGCTACTATACAAACGAACCCCACAAGGAATCCTCCTTAGATGCATAAATAAAACCCAATCCGAGAGAGACATGGAGGAAGTACTTGACGGGGAATGCAGACCTCAAATGAGTGCACATCTATTAGCCCGAAAAATAATGAGACTAGGTTACTACTGGATCACCCTAAAGGCAGACTGCCGACGTCACGTCCGTCACTGCCACAATTGCCAAATATTCGCCAACATCCATCACCTACCGCCATATCCTCTCCATACTACAGCCACACCCTGACCCTTCTCTACTTGGGGAATTGACATCATTGGAAAAGTACACCCATCCGGGACCGGCGGACACTGTTTTGTGCTAGTGGCCGTCGATTACTTCACCAAATGGGTAGAAGCCGTCTCTTACACCGTACTAACCTCCAAACAAGTAGTCAAATTCGTACAAAATAACATCATCTGCTGCTACGACGTACCTCATGAGATTATCAGTGATCAGGGGGCTCATTTCAGGACCGATACCCAAAAACTCTTAGAAAAATACCAAATACAAAGACACAAATCCTCACCCTATATACCTTAGACAAACGGGTCGTGGAAGCAACAAACAAAACCATCACAACGATCCTTAAGAAAATGATAGACAACTACCTGGATTGGCCAAGCAAAATACCCTTCGCATTATGGGAATACCGAACTTCCTACCAAACACCCATCGGAGCCACACCGTACTACCTAACCTACGACTCTGAAGCCGTGCAACCCGTAGAGCTAGAAATACCCTCACTAAGGATACTAGCCGAAAGCGGCATCCCCGAAGAAGGGTGGAACAAAAAATGTTCCGATGAGCTAGTACTCCTAGATGAGCATAGAATACATGCACTATACAACGCAGGCCTACCAACAGCGTATACAACGAGTCTATAACAAACGAGTGAAATCCTGAAACATACATGAGGAAGACTTAGTAGTCAAATCCATCAGAGCACCCCTTCCCGTCGACCCTAGAGGGAAGTTCAAACCAAACTGGGCGGGCCCTTACCTCGTCAAGAAAATACTCTCGCGGAGCGCCGTAATCCTCACCGACCTAGATGGCCGAGCGTTCTTAACCCCGACCAACATGGACCAACTTAAGCGTTACTACCCATAAACATCATAACAACCTCATCCTAATCTTCAAATAAGGGCGAAGACCCGCGCAAAACAAAAAAAACAAAAAAGAAAATTCGCATCGATAATTGGCATAGCGAGTCTAAAGCAAAATCACTCACACTTAAAAGAACTACGAACATGGTTTGATTCCGTCTAAACACGGATACGTAGGCAACCCTTCTTTGGGTACAACCAACCAAAATAACGAAATCGATTACTCGATTCACATAAAAACCGGAACTTCTCTCCGCACTCCGGTTAACGAGTGATTCCAATAACGAAGCACAAACGACGAGCCGAGGACGGAGTGAAAACCCGAAATGGTGGTCCGGGCAAAATGAAGAAACGAGTTGTGAGCCGCCGTTATAAAAAAAAAAAAAAAAAAATTGATGACGAGCCGAGGACGGAGTGAAAACCCGAAAGGGCGCTCCGGGCAAAATGAAGAAACGACTTAGCAACCCATTTATTTTTCTCTCACATGTCTAGGGAAAATAATCTTTGCATATCATTCAACCGTCGAACTAACCCGTGTACATAAAAAACGAACGATATCTTAGTAAAGGCCGCTAAGGGCCTGGTAAACTGCTGGTTTAAGATCCCGAAAGTCCACGCATACGCGCACCTTACCGTCCTTTTCAGGAACCGACACGATGTTCGCGAACCAGTCCGGATATTCGGACACTTGTATGAAGCCGGCTTTGAACTATTTGTCGACCTCTTCTTTGACTTTGAGAGACCATTCGGGCCTCATTCTACGGAGTTTTCGCTTAATCGGTTTGCATCCGTCTTTGATTGGTGTAGTGATTGACTATTTTTCGGTCTATCCCTGGCATGTCCTTGTAGGACCATGCAGAGACGTCTTTGAACTCTTGGAGGTGGCTTGTGAACTGTTGTCTCTCCTCGAGATCTAAGGATAACCCTATCTTAAGCATTTGGGTCTTTAATGTTGTTCCCACATTAATGGATTCGGTTTCTTCGATTACCGAATTCCGGGATTCCCTTTGCTCTGACTGCTCGATCAGATGAGGAGGTAGGGGTACCTGTTCGTTGGGTTTCTCAATGTCATTGCATAAAATATTTTTGAAACCAGAATTGTAGTTAAATAGAGACAAGTTGTAAGCAGAATGGTTGTTGTTATTGATAGAAAATTTTGAAAACAACTCAAAGAGAGCAGCCATCTGATCATTGTTCAGTGGCAGGATAAGTAGAGCACTCGGGACAGACCCCGAGGCACCAGCATAAGTAACTAAAGGGAGAGGGGTTATATGTGTGACTCTAGCACCGGACTCCCCAGACTCAACCTTAGACTCAGACTCAGACTCCGACTCGGACTCGGTATTAGAATCAGTATTAGTCATGTCCCCTTCACCGGCGACCAACTTGTATATCCTCCCTTAACTGTCGGTCCACTTTACAGTCTTGCTCCAAGCTCTGTTTCCCGTCTCAAAGCCAACTTTCGAGATCAGGTGGACCAACCTATTACTGCGAACCTGTTACTGCGAAGGATGAGGTTGACCAAGTTTTCCTTTGAAGTCGGGGCTATCGTCTTCCTCGAATAACAGCCCTAGCACGGGCTCAGCATTGTCAGCATCCTCGGACTGGATGAGAGTTAACACATCGTCCAGGATATAGTTGCAGTCCCGAGCCAATTGGGTCCCGGGGTGCACAGTGTTTGGTTGGAATAGACCAACTTGGACGGCCCCAAATACCAGTGTGACGAAGTAATTAGTCAGCTGTGGTCTATAAGGGCGCAAGTGGATACCCTTAATGAGATTACAGGCCTTCTCGATACCTGCTCGGAAAACATTGCCCAGTGTCGTGGCGTACCCTAGGCCGAAGTGAGAGTCTTCGTCCTTTAGGACTTCGATAATCTTCCCAGCTAGAAGATATTGCCTGGAGGTGGCCCCCGGGGAATATCCCAAATTTTGCAGCATTGTGTCGATGCCGGTGGTGAAGTAGGGCTTGAAAAGGTAATCCTTCTCGATCATTCCCACGAAATGGAATCCCCAAAGATCCATGTCGAGGCAGATTGTGGTATTGCAGCTAGCCACGGTCATAGAGGTTGCCTCTAGGGTGATAACACTGTCATGTAGAGGCAATTTGATTTTTTGGTGTAGGGTGGAAGACACCGCTTTGATAGCATGAATCCACGGGCGCCCCAAGAGCAAATTGAAAGAGGATGTGACGTCGATCACCTTGAATTCCAACACTTTTTCTATTGGGCCCGTTATGATTGTCAACTTAATGGTCACAGCTACCGACTTTGTTTACCCATCAAAAGCCATGATGGTCTGAGCAGTCAGGATGTAGTTGTAGACACCCGTCCGAATCGCCTGACGCCCCACGCGTGCCCGCAAGGGACCTCTGGTTTGTTCTGGCAGCCACCCACACGGCCCCCTCCCGTCGGGGGCCGGTCCGATCTCGCGTACGGGATGATGAGTTGGACCTCGATTTGGTTGACGATTAGGATAGTACTGGACGGATGCGGACACCCGTGTTTCTGTTAGAATCGATCGAGAAGTGGTTGTAAATGTTTAAAGGAAGATATGTTTGGTAAGACGACCTTTTTAGTGAACCGAATTCGTTGCCGATTTGTGGAGTCACCCCCGAGTCAATTATGGGGACTCGGAAACCGTTCAAGTCAACTTTGATCCTTAGCCGGCTCAAAGTTGAGTGGCAGGAGGATCTAAAGATAAAGCCTTGTACCCTTAAGCACTCCATGCCTGGAATGACTCTCATTGCCAATGATTTCGGACATCCGAAAACCGTCAATTCTGAGTAATGGGTGAGGGTACGTATTGGGAAGCCAATGTCCGATAGACATCGACACCCAATCCCCCCCGCACGTAGAGGCCTCTACTAATCAATCGGTGGGCTGATAACTTTGTTCTTAAATTGTGGCGGAAGTACGATAACATTTGTTATTTTAACCTTATGCCTTTGCTATGTCAGTTGTTTTAGGACAAGTTTTTGTCATCGAAGTAGTTGTGTTTACATTCTTTGCATGCGATTTCACGTGACAAGCAGGCCATGAAAAGATGCACGTAGGAGAGTAGAGAGTACTAAGTATTATACGTATTAGCAGGTCAGGTTTAACGTGATAATACGGATATTAGTCATTCTCATGGTATACCTTACCTGGTATTCTGCCTAAGATGCGTCGGTTCAATATTAATAGGGATGCATCGGACCACGTACAGTGAGCACCGAGATTAATATGGAACCCGACCATCGATTTGTTCAATTTTAGGTTGTTTACGTTTTGAATTCCGTGTTAGGTGATTTAGCATGCGATTATAAGGTCATAAAAGCGGTAAATCATAAGAAAGCTGTAAATGCGAAATATAAGTAAATCATATAGTGAGGAGTTGTACCCTCGGAGTATACACTAAACGAGACACGATGCGTAGATGGTTGAGAATGGATCTCGGAACTACTCGGATTTAGTAAGGGTGTTTCAGTGCTTATGGTTGAAGTTGAGGATGTTACGTATGTTTATAACGTGCCATGGACCTAGTGTCCATACTAGCCGGACTTGACATTATCGAAGTGCATAATAAAAGTACAGAATTTAATGTTTTGTTTAGACGATAACCTAGTGACGATACGTCTTCGAGGCGGATCCTTCTTGCTTGTCATGCGATGAATCCGACAGAGCTTAGCTACTATAATGGGAGGCGGCTAGTCGAACGCAGGTGCCCCTCTATATTCTAATCGAGTGGGGTGCTCGAGGAACGACGAGGAGTAGCGTCAATTCGCGTATGGAGACAATGATCGAGTGGATCGTACTTATTGTCGAAGTGCGACCTAAGTTAGAGAGGAAGAGCAGGAGAGCGAATTGTGAGAGACTACAAGAAACAAGTCTCATTCCTAGGGACCAAATCCGTAGGAACCATGGTCTTTTTCGTCGGAATAAACACTTTCCTACGGATTTTCCGTGGGAACCAGTCTGTCGGTATATTTCGTCGAAAATAAATTGTTTCCTACGGTAGATTTTGTAGGAAGTAAGTTTCCTACGGAATATTCCGTCGGAATGGTTCGTCACACGGATTTGTTGACAAAAACAATGGTCCTACGGAACGTCGTGAGAAAGATCTAAGTTTTCTACGAAGATTCTGTAGGGTAATACTTTTTCTGTTGGAATTAAAATTTGATTATTACTTTTTCATAACCATAGATTTCACTACAACAAATCCCTTACTTTCTCGACGGTTTTAGAGTTTATCTTGTCGTTCAAATTAAAAGCGTCGGTAATTAATTTCTCGACACTTTATCTAAGCGTCATTTTTTGGGCGTCAGTAATTCTCGACGCATATTCCTGTCAAGCTCTGTAACACTTTTAACTGTCATGTTTTATGTTTGACACTTTTTAGCATCACCACTTTCTAACAAATGAAAGCGTCGAGGCTTCCCTCTTAAACTATTAAGGATATGAAACTTGACACAAAAAAGCGTCGAAAATACATTGATCAAGGGAAAAAAAGTAGGCCTAACAAATATTCAAATCCTTGAAGATCACTGTATTTAAAAAATCGAGGAACAATATATAATAGAATAGAATGCGATAAATATATCCTAATACAGAGTTCACTAAACTTAATACAAATGTCTAAGAAATTTCTTAAAATATTGATTCTATATAATGTAGCTTCATCCTGAAGATCGCTCGTTTCGTTTTGCTGCAGCGACATCATTTGCGAACTAAAACCTACAGGAACCAAAATCAAAATACTTAATTAGTAATTCACAAAAAAATTATATTAAAACTATAGGAGAAAGTGAGGACTCCTACATCTTTCTTTGTTAGCTTGCATTAAGATATAGCAATCAAGTAGACATTTGAGAAAATGGTCGACAAATAGGTACATGTACAAAATATATTAAACCAGTTGAGAAATCAACTAAGCATAATGAAAATTTTAGAACTGTCCTTAGCTTGATAAGGTCTCTAGGACAAGCATATTCATCCAAATCAACTAAGCGCTCTATCTTTGTAAGCGGGTGAATTTTCAAACTAATTAAACAAAGAATGAGGACGGTCAGAGTTCCCTTTGGCCTTCCTAGTTAAAAATTGGTACCTAATTTAACCTACCTACCTATGGGTGAAGAAGTTGGCGAAGATGCTGAGGCTCCACCATTTTAATGACAGTGCGAGTGTCAACAATTCCCTCATTCACCAAGTCAACGGTTATCTTCATCGCACCTTTTCCTGTTCTCTTACCAGACTGACCAACATCCACAGACTATTTTCTTGAATTGTGAATTCAATATCCTATTTTAACATAAAATGACCGCCCATATGATCATTCTAACAATCTCTATCTCCGCCTTGTAATCGACTTTCTGGGCTAAGAAACTATGTCATGTTTATTTCCAAGCTTTTCAGTCCAATAGATAAAACAAAACAATAAGATAATTAAAGGATAGATTACCATCATATCCTTGTAATAGCGCTCAAGAATTTCACAATTGTCGACAAGTTCTCTGTAAGCTTCAGGCATGCAATCCTTCATCATGTCCAAGTCTTGGGGTGTTTTTATGCCCGAGACAACATTTCTCCCTAGTAAATATTATCAATGGATTTATGTAAATGGCATTCTCATAATCATATAGACAATGTTGCTCCAAATGTTCCGTACATTTGAAAATAATATTCCACCCAATACTATGAGGGTTGTGTAAAAAAAATGGATGAATTCCCTCAAGTGCCACGTGAAAAGATGAATTTAATGGCAAATGTTAGGCGAATTAGATGAATAGTGCATGACAACTGGTAATTAATGTGCACTCATATAATAAAATGTGTGGACTACGCCAATGGACTGAATCTTATATAATTGTTGATTTGGAATTGCATCTGCTGCCAACGGAAATACATATGGACTGCACATAAAACGGAAGTGCATGTGGTCCTTCCACTACTAACTGAGAAGGAACAAATCAAAGCCAAAGCAACAACTTAAAACCAAGCAAACTCCAGTCTGATTCACGACTAAATTGTAGCCTCAGTATCAGGTCCTGGTGCTTAAAATAATAGATTATAATGCAAAATTTTGAACAACTCACAGCGCATGATCAACTAATTTTGGAGGGATTGGGAACATAAAAAATAATGAGCAACACGACTGTTAGGGATGCGATCAGCCATCTAAAGCAAGTTTAGTATAGATGGAGGAGCTCAATGAGTTATTCACTTGTTCCTGCACAAAAATAACTTTATTAATGTCTTTACACGGGTGAAAATAGGACAATAATCGATGGACAAGGCGAACTTTGGTGGCTAAGTTAAAAATATGAAGCATCATCTAACCTGTACATTAGAAAACACTACTGCAAATGAGAAATACATATAAGAGACTCGTGCCTTGGGAAAAATTAAAAATGAATAGGAAAAATTAGAAACAGATAAATGGAAAGACGCTTAGTTTGGCTCGAAGAAACTCTGGAAAATACTCTATGTGGTATCATACTTCAATACTTTATATTGTTTACTTGAAATTGAATTAAAAAGACTAGGCAAGGAGGTATGCTTAGTATTTTAGTGATACTCCGTATATTGTATCACTAGCTACCTAATTAGCAATGAGAACACAACGAGTTAAACCCAATGAGAATCAATTATCAATATCAAAAAAATGCAAATTCGACATTCAAATTCAAAATAGTTGATTAAAAAATTATACCAGTGATTATAGCTATTAAAAAACATTCAAAGAGGCATTTAACGAATGTAACTGCACAAACACGACATTAAACAAGAAACCAGCCATCCCAACTAATCAACAGTACATCCAATCTAATGAATGAACATAAGCAGTTGAGTGAGTCAGTCGTGTTACGAATGAAGGTCGTACATACAAAATTAACCATAGAAATCTGATATAAAACTTTAACGCTAAAACTGATGTCAAACCTTTAACACAAAAGAAAAAAATGGTATCAAATTTCTAAACCCTAGAAATTTGAAAACGAAACAGTGGAGTGATGTACCTCATAATGGGTATCCTTCATGACAAGAGGTGAACAGTTTGACACTAAACCAAATCACCAACAATTTCCACCAAATTTGAACAACTTGACATTTAGATCTGAATGCAAGCAGAAATCGAAACCGAACAGCGACACTAACAGCAAGAACGGTCGCGGCAACAACCACAAAATGGCAGTAGCGAAATCAGTACAACAATAAGAAGAAGAGACCGATAGCACAAAACAATAGCAGCTACATCGACTCAGAACAGACAACACAATCCACAGCAAAAAACGTACATCCACAGTGCGAAAACAACAACAACGACATCAATAACAAAGATAAAGACCGCAGCAATAGCACACGCAGTGTACAAAGAAGAGGAAGAGGAGAAATGAGAAGAGGGTCTACCTCGTCCTATAGCAGTAGTGACGCATATCGGACCGAGAAGGAGAACCAGGGACTCGATCTCGCAACAACCCATGGCACAGGCAACAACACGAACACAAAGGAACTGGTTAAGATTGATGATGATGGTGGTAGATCGATGAACGAGGAAGGAGGCAAGTGTGAAAGAGGAAGAGAGAGTAAGGTTTAACAAATGAGAAGTATAACGTGTCAGGTGATAGGTAATATCGGGATACAAGTTAATCCACGAGAAAATCGAATTAAAATCCGGTTGAAAATAAATGATTTGACCAAATATAAATATCGAGAAAAGGAATATATTTCTCGAAGCTAAAATAAATATTCGGGACACAAACGAAACTTAGAGAAATAAATAATTAGCTCGAAAGGAAAATTAAAGTAAATCTCGAGAATAAAATAAACGTTTGAGACGAAAAAAACTGAATGATCTTTCGAAGAAAATTGATAAATGTTTCTAGGAAATTTAATTACAATAAGCTTCGAGTTGAAAAATATAAAACCGAGTTTAAATAAAAGAATTCAGAAATCAAATCGACGAAACAAAAATTCGATAAGAATGAAATGATTAGCTAGATCAAAATAAATAAAATAATCATGAAATTATTGTTTCGTACCGGAACAATATTAAAACGAACAAAATATTAATATTAGAAATAATTTTTTGACATAAAAAGCGGTAAATAAAATAGTCATTCAGAATATTTTTGACTCGTATTCTGACCCGAATCGGACCCGTGACTCATATAACACGCTCGTATTTGACCCGACTCGTATACGACCCGACCCATATGACATGATCCGCTTGACAAGTCTTCATGTTGTAAAAGTGAAAAAATAATCGACTTCATATCATGTAATCAATGATAAAATCACTAGACATATTTAGAGGATTCTACTAAGTGATATACATAAGGATAAAACAATTTCATAGGGGGATTTCATTCGTGTTTCCGATTCGTTCACTTTGAGTGCGGTTATTTCAGGTTCGGTAAAATACGAAGAAAGTATAAACTGAAGTACACTGTCAGGGAAAAAGAGGACAGTTAATATATGCATAAACATTTGTTAAATCGGTCATGAAACTAATTTTTTGGACCTACAAATTTTCCTATGGAACATTTCGTAGTCCAAAACATTTCCTAACACAGAGCCGTAGGAATTCCGTAAGGATGCTTTAAAGGACCGCTGGATAGGGATTCCGCAGGAAATATCTGTAGGAACTATTTACTTTCCTACGCCTTTCAAGATCCGTAAGAATTATTCCGTTTGAATTAGCTCTAATTCTAGTGGTGAGAGAGAGTTCACGAATTCGTGTTCTGTGTCGAAATGAGTGAAATGAGGTGGGTATTTATAATTGCTCGCGCAGTTCAAATTGACTTTTAGGACGCTTGACCTCTTGCGCACCAGAACTCAGTCGCCTGGTGTCATGCGCATCGGTATTGGGATGCCTGGTGTAAGGCGACTGGAATTTTGAAGATCCGATTTTGAAACTTTCCAAAACAGAGAAGATGCGTGTATTAGCGTTGCTTGGGAATTAAGAATTCCCGTTAACCCTAGTGCGTCGAGCGCCAGGTGGGCCTCGGGCACGTGTCTCGAGGTTTGCTCGGCCTAATGCGCTGACTCGGGTTTGACTTTTCATATTTTGGGGTCGATTCGGGGCCCCGGCGTGGGATTTGACTCTAATTAGTGTCGACGCTACCGTAATGACATGACTAAAACCGTTTGGATGTTGAATTAATTTTTCCGAGTAATTATTTGATCCGTTCTATAGAAAACTATCTAAAACATCGTAATCTCGCATTGCGTTGCAGTCCAATCGTCATCGGGTGTTTATCAGGCACCCCTGTGGCCACCAGGTCAAAATCTGGGTGTCTACAGAAGCCCCCACTTTGATTGAGGCTTGAACAAGGCGAAAGTCCAAGTATAGCCGCCCAGGTCAATCGAGGATTACGACTAGGTGCCTGTCTGTTCGGGTCGTTTTAAGTCCGTTAGACTACGCATTTGAGGCTCGTCAGCCAAGGCTTAGAAATCATACCTGACATCTTTGCCTGCAGTTGCTCGTCTGAGTTCGGGTCCGGGCTTGCTAGCTTGTCTCGGGTTTGTTGTCTTAGTAATTTCGGTGTTTGATATGGGCCTTTCGCTTTAGTCTTTTACTAGTGTCTTAGTTCTGGTTTTTATATCCTTGGCGGATGGTTGTGTTGATTTGCTTTTTGCTTTAGGTATTCCTCTGGGGGGGCGTGAATTAATGCTTAGGGACTTGTTTTGGGTTGATTTGATTGCTCTAAATGTTTTAGGACTTGTTTAAATTTTGAATTGAATTGAATTGAGTGCTACAGGGATTCGTTTGAAATTGAATTGAATTGAGTAGAGTCGGATTGAATTGAAATTGAGTCGAATTGAATTGAATTGAAAGGTGATTGAGTTGAATTGAGTTGAATTGAATTGAACTTAAATTGGATTGAATTGAACTTGAATTGAATGGAACTTGAATAGAATTGAGTTGAGTTGAATTGAATTGAATTGGGTTGACTTGACTTGAATTGAGTTGAGTTGAACTTGAATTGAACTGAATTGACTTGAATTGAATTGATTTGAATTGAATTGAACTTGAATTGAATTGAATTGAATTGAATTGAATTGATTGACTTGAACTTGAACTTGAATTGAATTGTCTTGAATGAGTTGAATTGACCTTGAATTTGAATTGAATTGAGTTGAGTTGAATTGAATAGAATTGAACTTGAATTGACTTGAATTGAATTATTTTCAGAATGCTTTGGTATTTGTTAGGCTCACGGATTTAAAATTTATCTTCAGAATGCTTTGGGATTCGTTAGGTTCACGGGTTTGAAATTTACCTTCAGAATGTTTTGGGATTCGTTAGGCTCACGGGTTTAAAATTTACCTTCAGAATGCTTTGGGATTCGTTAGGCTCACGAGTTTAAAATTTGTTTTTCGAATGCTTCAGGATTCAATCGAATTTTTTTTTCTTCAGATATCATGCTTGGGTTGTCATGTGCTTTGGTATGAGTGCTCTTGTTAGCTAGAGATTTTCATGTTCGTTTTTTTTGCTGGGTTTGATTTCGATTAGAGGAGGCCTTGGGGCTTGCTTTATCGGTTGGAGGTAGTAAACGGTCCCATCCCTGTTTATCACGTTTGGTATAGGAGGGTGCGTCTTGCGGCAATTGGGTACCACGTCCAATTTATTTCTGCCTTTGCTTTGGGCTGAATAGTCAGGCGCTAGTCTTGGGGCGCTTTAATTCACGGTAGCCTAGCCCCAGCAGCCCAATATAGGGACGCTTGACATAGGGCGCCTGGGATTTTGAGGGGCAGATTTGTTTAAAATCAGCGAAGGAAAGGGGGATGGCTCATTCATCTCAAAAGTGAAGCGCGAGACCCTTCGACCTAATCCCGCATTCTCGACTTCGCTCAACCGATTTCCGTCTCGATTTTAGCCATATACGATTATGTCGACCTCGGGTAAGTGTTCATTACTCGTCTATTGTCGATTTGTGCTTAGCTAGATTGATTGTGGGTTGATTTTGCTTAAACCCTAGAAATCGATTTGGGCATTTTGTGTTTACTATGTTTCGACATTTATTCTCGGTCCCATTGTCAAATTAGGGTAGAATAGAGCTTGATAGGGTAGTTATTAGCTTGATATGAGGTTTTGAGGTGCTGTAATGGCTTCCTATGGGTGGAACTCAAAATACTTGGGTTTAGGGATCGTTTTCCTAGTTATTCCCCTATTTAACCTTTGTAATCTCGCTCAATTAGTGTTTCATTATGGATGTTTTATTTCTTGTTTTGATTCCTCTTGTTCTTGTTAGAATTAGTTGGATAATGTTTAAGTAGTGTTCTTGCTAGGGTTAGTAGGGTGATTAGGGTGTTAATTGGATGATTAAGGGTTTGTTGGTGATGTTGGTGGAAGATTTGGGTTTCTTCTTGAGTGATGCATATCACATGTTTGTTGGAATGCTTGAATGACTAAGTAGGTTGGAATGCTTGTTTTTCTTGCCTTCCTTTGTCGTGTGTGTCGCCGGATGGGTTCCATGAGGAACCTCTAGGTCGATCTAAGTTAGATTACCTAGATTACCCTACTACCTCCTTCACTCTACTTCCTCCTTGACCATTCCGTTACCCCTTTGACCCCGACCTAATCCTAGCCCGTTTTCCTTAGTTGTTCTCCTTAGTCTTAGTCTAGATCTCTCCCCTTCTATCATTCTGAAGCTTAGCTCGTTGACTTGGTCTCGTATTTGGGCGAACTTGGTCTAGACGCCTCTTACCGTCCCCGTGGATTCGACCCGACTTACCCTATCTACCCAGTTAGGATTAGCCGGTTATTTATTTGACGGTTGGGATCCACGACAAATCCCTCCCATCAATCTAGCACAAGAGTCAAAAGGGAGTTTAACCTTCTTCTTTTGATCCACCATTCCCAAGTCATCAACAAGTTCCGGCCCAATATTTCCAAATCCTAAAACATCATTCTTCCCCACATCATCAATAAGAAGAGATTTAAAACTCATACAAGCGGTTTCAACCTCTTCTAAACCAAGATCCTAATTACACACAAGGGTTTCACAATATTTTATTGGATTATCACATATGGGCGACTTGATTTCATCATTCATATCCCATGACTTCACAACTTCTAATACCTCACTCAACTCATCTCAAAGATTTTCTTTCCCAACTCCTTCTTCCTTAATAATAGGCTCATTAGAAGCGGCATGAAGGTCAAAAGAAGGGCAAGTGAAGGGGATTGAAGGTTCAACAAGAATGGAGGGGGTAAACTCTTGAATTTCCTCTATTTTATCGATGTTTTCATCAATGAAACCCTTCAAATTCCCACTAACATCTTCCAATTCTTCACCAACAATGCCTTCATCAAGGGTTATTTCCTCATTCGTCTCATCTTGGGTAGACAATCGATGTTCTTCATAGCAAGTCTCGCTTCTCAAAGGGAATTCATTAGCGGCTTCATCATTGGGTTGTTCCCCTTCCCCAAATGCACATCCTTCATCAAGTTGTGAAGTTCGAGTTAAAAACATTAAGGTTTTAGCCGCTATAGCATCTAATCTAGCCTTACATGCCTCGCTTTCCCTTTGACATTGGGCCATGAATTCATATTGTTCCTTTTGCATTTCTTGTTCGCTCCTTTGCAATTGAAGAATCGATTGATATAACTCCAAGTTGGGCATTTGGTGGTCATTGGGGTTTTGGAATGTTCCTTGAAAACCTTGATGATGCCCAAGGGGTGGGGCATCATATGGTTGGTAATGAGGTTGAGATGATTGGTAGTTTTGTGGGTTTTGGGGCTCATAATGTGGTTGAGGTAAAGGGTAATATGGTGGGTTTTGGGGAGATTGGCTTCCATGTGAAGAAGCATGATGAAACATGGTGGGCTCACAATGGAAATTTGAGTTATAACCACCATGATCATAGGATTGATAAGCATTCACTTATTGGAAGCCGTTTCCATGTCCTTGAAACTCGTATCCACGGGTTTCTTGATTACCCCATGAAGCTTGATAGTAGTTAGGAGACGTCATGGCATAGTCTCGATTAATAAAGGGGGAAGAGAAATTCATGGTGGCCTCCATAGGTGGGGAGTTTAGATCAATCTTCAAGTTTTTCTCAAAATCGTTGCTTGTACCCGGTTGAGAACCTCTAATCTTACAACCGTTCGTTGACGAAGGCTTCGAAAAAAAACCTTCTAGCTCAAAGTTGTAAAGAAGATGATGGTCACCACCTCTAGGCATAAACTGTAGACTAGGAGCAAACGTGAGAAGTCTAGTGCTTTTTGGGCAGTAGAAAAGAAGGAAATAAACTTCACACACACAAGAAGCAAAGGAAAACAAAGAAAAAAACAAAAACAAAGACAAAGTCAAGTAAATAGTCAAACAAAGTCTAAACTAGCACCGTCCCCGGCAACGACGCCAAATTGATGGTAGGGATTTTGTCGCGGATCCCTACACAAAATAAAACCAACTATTCCTAAGCTTGGTAGCTAGGGCAAGTCGGGTCGATCCACGGAGACGGAAAAGAGGGTCTAAACAAAGGTTCACCTAAACACAAGACTATGTCAACAAAGGTAAACAACTAAAACAATGAAGGAGGATAAAATTATGACTAAGAATAAGCTAATTAAAACAACTAAAGCTAAAAGATTAAACTAACTAGAGGAATACAAGCTAAGATGAAGAGGAAATCAATAAGAAAAGAACTAGGATTAGGTCGGGTTCAGGGGTGATGAGATGATCAAGAGAGAGCAAGAATGAAGGGGTAGTCAAGCTATCTACGCCTAATCCGGGTTCTCGCTCCAAAACCGACCTAGAGGTTTCCCGCTCTCGCGCAAAACCCATCCTAGCAACATACATGGTCACAAGAAGAATGCATGAAAACATGCACTTGCAACTACAAGTTATTCAAACATTTCATCAAACATGATCTATGCATACAACTAAAAAGCAACCAAAACTTCCACCAACAATCTAAACAAACCCTTAATCACCCATGAAGACACCCAATCCCCCTACTAACCCTAGCAAGAAGACTACTCACACATATCTAAACAAAAACTAACATAAATAAGAGAAATTAACATAAGAACAAAAACATTCATTATGAAGGTTAAACAAGGATGAACAACAAACAATAGATGAAGATGAAAACTTTAATAACTATGAAACATTAATAGAAAAGAGAGGAGAAGGATTATACCAAACTAAAAAGGAGATGAAAAGATGAAAACTTGCATATATAGAGAAAACCCAAATACATCCACCAAGGTTGTCAATCTTGATAGAATTCTTCAAGAAGTCCAATAATACATGGATTAAACTAAGATTAAGGAGTAATTAAAGAGAGATTAAACTAATCTACACTAATCTAAGCTAATATAACCTAAAGTAGTCTAGGGTTTAGTGAAAGTAAAGTAGTGTCTTAAAACAATACAAGAGAGGGGTATATATAGGGTTCCATGGGTAAGGGAGGCGAAAGAAATGAAATCGAGCAGAACTGGGTCCTTCCTAGCCAGGAAGGAGCTCATCCCGGTTGGGAAGCGGCCCATCCCGGTCGGGAAGGTCATGATCCCGGCCGGGAGCACCCTCCAGCAGCTCGTCTTTCCTTGTCTTCTTGTCCCGGTCGAGATGGGTCCTTCCCGGGCGTGATGGGTCTTTATTTGCTCTTCCTAGGCTTCTTATCGATGCTCGGTGCTCAGGATATCATCAAGTGGGCTCCATGAAACTCGGGATCGAGTCTAAGCCACCGAATCATCGTCGCTTCTCATCGTTGGCTCCATATGCGTCGGAAACGAGTCGGAATCGTTCCATTTCTCCAAGATAGGCCTTAGGAACCTAAAACAAGCTAGAAGAAGCGTAAGTAGCCCCGAAACCGCTCCAAAGAGCGATTTCACATGAGAAACTGGGACCAAAGACAAGAAATAAGCACTACATAACACACTTATCAGTTTTCAACATATTGTACTCGGTTGTTAACAAAGAATCAAACTTCACTACGCTCTTACTTAATATCTTTGAGACTTCAAATTTCAGGTGAAGCGTTGGAAAGGTGGGTAGCCAACCACGAGATCCCAGATTTCAAGAAACGATCGGAACGGGCGAGCAAGAACAAGATGAAGAACGCAGAGAAAGAGGGGAAGACAAACCCCATCCACCACCGTGGTTCTCAGTCATCTTACCGTAGGGCTTTGAGGGTATGATTTCTGCTATTATATTATATTATTTTTGAAGTTCTCGTAAATTATGTTTACATAGTAGTTGCCTAACATTCAACTGCATTTATCAGATCCAGAAAGAAACAGGAAAACTGCCCACCGCAGCCGAGCTTTTCTTGGACATGCATGCGAAGGAAGACGATGATGGGGGGCAAGCTTCATCACGAGGAAGGACCAGGCAATTTCGGTGAGCACTCCCTACTTCAAATAATGCACTTCGTCTTATTCTTTTTGGTTAAGTAATAAATTTATCATTTTGTTCATATAATATCTAAAACTGAGGTAACACTTGTTTGTTGTGTATGTAGGATGCCTACGTCGAGAAGACCGCCAACTGTACCGACCCGACCCAAGATCCGAATGCTGCATTCTTTGAAGTCGTGGACGGGTACAAGAAGGGAAGTGTGCATGGCGTACGGAATGATGCGCCTATTTTTTTCACGTCTCCCCCCGAGCGTGTTGGAGGCTCCTCATCACAAATGGAGTACACCCCTGCCGCTCTGACCTAGTTGCTGTCTAGGTATGAGGCTGACAAACAAGAAGGCGCTGGAAGAGAGCGAGAAATGAAAGAGCACATGGCGCGGTAGAACAAGGAGATTAGGAGGATGTGTGAGGAAATGCAAAGGTGGAGAACTTTATTCGCTAACCTCAACCAAGGACCTACTCCTCGTCCTCCAGATGACAGAGACTCCTTCAATGGGGGTGGTAGGAATTCAAGTCCCTCCGCTAGCTTCCCAGTTTTCTGATGTACTATCGATGTTGCTTGTAAGCTTAACTACTTACGATTACATGGATTTAGTTCGAACTAACTTATTTTATGTACTTTAACTCTATAGTTTTTATGTACTTGCATTTTATGACGACGGATTTTTAATTATTTTTTTATATTATCATCATTTCGTCTTCAATGGCGTGTTGTGAAGTGGGCGTGGTGGTGTGGATGGCGATGTCCGATTGAATGTGTGTGGTATTGTGTTTGGATGTTGCATATTGTGTTGTGAATGTTGCGTATTGTGCTTCGAAGAAATTTGTTTTTTGGCAGATTTTGGATAGGCCGTAAACGAATATTTACGGCCTTCCAGGACCTGACGCGAGTTCATTTTGCAGCGTTGTTTTGATTGGTCCATATCTCGAGTTATACTTGGAATTTCGTAGTCATTCAAAATGGAGGAGATAGATTTCGAGCTTATCTTTCCAATGACTGCTCATGAAGGTTCATTGAACAAGTATTGACGAAGTTATGCCCCAAACAAGTCAGCTGTGCATTGAAAAACGCTGCTGTTAAATTCTTTGACGGAATTGTTTCTTTTGCCTAGATTTTCTTTAAAGCTTTCAATAAATTCCCGAGGAGAAGAGCTGCTGTTTTCAAGTCCGTTTAATCAAAACTACTCGAGCAAACAAAGAAGCATGCATCTGAAATGGAGCAAAATAGTGGCTGCTAGTGTTCACACTTGTTCATTGTATCTAGTTGTCTAAATTCTTTTCCCTTTCTTTGTTTGTATCACCCACTTTAAGAGGCTTGACTATTCTGGTTGGCCTCTCTTTGGGTCGTTTTGTAGGCAATAAATAGCGAAGTACTTGATGAATAAAAAATTCAACCTTCATCAAACAAAATCTAAGTTAAGCTTTGCTTTCCTTTTCGTCTTTGTAGTTCAGAAGATAGACAAAGTATTAGAGTAAGTCGCGTTACAAGCTCTATACTCGCTATTTCAATCGAGTGTTTGAATTAGCACCCGCTTTGTTGAGGTATAGGTCTATCTCACTTAGCACACTATCCTTGGTTACGTTCCATCATCACTTTACAACAACTATTTCAATCTGATTTCGTTGCTTGTTTCCGTTTATCTCAAATTACTATCAATCTCCAAATAACTTGTTCGAAGTTCATTCTAAATCACATCATTAGTGGTATCAGAGCTACAACTCTTGATTTTTCTTAAAATCAAGACGGTCGAAGGAGTGTCGAAGCCAAGTTCTTAGTTGAATTTCTGATTGCGATTAGAATTCAAAGGTTAAACTCGAGCGAGGTAGTTCGAGGGTTAATCGGTTTTGATGATCTCGTGGTTCTTGTTGAAGTTCGATTTTTCAAAAAAAAAACTGTTCACGAATTAGTACTGTTCACGTAGTACTATTCAAAAAAAGAAGATGGCTGGAATTTTCTCGTTGGAAAATACAAGCGAGGAAAGTTTGGTTTTTGATCCGTCGTTACCTCCAATTTTCGATGAATATGAAGATCATTGTGAGCCAAATGGGTTGCGCATGAAGAAACAAATTCTGATCTTAGCCAAAACAAACATGGAGAGTAAAGGGATTGTGCTTGTGGAATACTTTGAGGAGCAACAAAAGATACTTGATCCATCCTTATTCACATGCAAAGTAGAGTTCACAAGCATTCAAAACAGCACCTATTTGAAAAGGAGTCGAGCTTTTGGTCTAGCCATAATACCAACGTTACCCACACTTATGTCTATTTGGAGTGAGGATGCGTTGATCCTAACAAATTTTGTATTTGATCCAGGTGGGATACTCGGTACAAGAATTGAGGACAATTCTTTTTCAAAGAAGGAGAGTATGACGCGAGTTCATTTCGCATCGTTGTTTTGATCGGTTCATATCTCGAGTTATACTTGGAATTTTGTAGTCATTCAAAATGGAGGAGATAGATTTCGAGCTTATCTTTCCAATGACTGCTCATGAAGGTTCATTGAACAAGTATTGACGAAGTGATGCCCGAAACAAGTCAGCTGTGCATTGAAAAACGCTGCTGTTAAATTCTTTGACGGAATTGTTTCTTTTGCCTCGATTTTCTTTAAAGCTTTCAATTAATTCCCGAGGAGAAGAGCTGCTGTTTTCTAGTCCGTTTAATCAAAACTACTCGAACAAACAAAGAAGCATGCATCTGAAATGGAGCAAAATAGTGGCTGCTAGTGTTCACACTTGTCCATTGTATCTAGTTGTCTAAATTGTTTTTCCTTTCTTTGTTCGTATCACCCACTTTAAGAGGCTTGACTATTCTGGTTGGCCTCTCTTTGGGTCGTTTTGTAGGCAATAAATAGCGAAGTACTTGATGAATAAAAAATTCAACCTTCATCAAACAAAATCTGAGTTAAGCTTTGCTTTCCTTTTCGCCTTTGTAGTGCACAAGATAAAGTATTAGAGTAAGTCGCGTTACAAGCTCTATACTCGCTATTTCAATCGAGTTTTGAATTAGCACCCACTTTGTTGAGGTATAGGTCTATCTAACTTAGCACACTATCCTTGGTTACGTTCCATCATCACTTTACAGCAACTATTTCAATCTGATTTTGTTGCTTGTTTTCGTTTATCTCAAATTACTATCAATCTCCAAATAACTTGTTCGAAGTTCATTCCAAATCACATCAGAACCAGTGGTGGCGTCCTCTTGCAGACGCCAAACTGAACACATCGCAGGCTACAGCACAGCAACCACGCAGCGAGGCGGCGTCTGAAAGTGGACGCCATTTCGCGCCTGCGGCCTCCCTAGGTGGACGTCCTGTGACTCAGGTGGCGTCTACCTGTAGACGTGAATAGCTTTTAAATGGTGTCCAAACTTGGACGCCATTCTGGACGCCCGTGTACGGCTTCCAAATTTGGATGCCCACTTTAATAAATGGCTACCACTACAGGCTTCCTCTGCCAGGCGTCTGACGAGGGACGCCCATCTTCAAAAGGCGTCCACAGACACAGGCCATCTATGGACGCCCCAAGCCTCATTTCTTGTAGAGTATCAAGTCAGAATCTGGGTGTCTGCAGAAGCCCCCACATTGACTGAGCCTTGGACAAGGCGAAAGTCAAAGTATAGCCCCCCAGGTCAATCGAGGATTACAACCTGGTGGCTGTCCGCTAGGGTCGTTTTAAGTAAGTTAGACTACATATTGAGGCTCGCCAGCCATGGCTTAGAATTCATACCTGACCTCCTTGCCTGCGGTTTCTTGTCGGAGCCCAGGTCCAGGCTTGCTGGTTTGCTTATCGTACTTTGGGTTTGTTGTTTTAGTAGTTTCGGTCTTTGACATGAACCTTTTTCTTAAGTCCCTTATTGGTGTCTTAGTTCCGATTTAATATCCTTGACGGATGATTGCACATGATTTCGGGTTTGCTTTTTTGCTTTAGGTACTCCTCCGTATATGAATTGAGTGCTTAGGGACTTGCTAAGATAATGGGTTTTGCTTTAGAGTGATTAGGGACTCGCTATGATAACGGATTTATGCTTGTCTTTTTGAGTGCTTTGGGACTCGTTTAGGATTTAGGATTTATGTTTACCTTTTTGAGTGCTTTGGGACTTGTTTAGACTGACAGATTGGTTTGAGTGCTAAGGGACTCGCTAGGATGATTGCTTTGAGGGCTTAGGTACTCGCTAGGTTAATGAATTTATATTTGCCTTTTGAATGCTTTGGGACTCGTTAGGCTCACGGATTTAAATTTGCCTTTTGAATGGTTTGGGACTCGTTAGGCTCACGGGTTTATCTTTGCCTTTTGAATGCTTTGGGACTCGTTAGGCTTGAGTGCTTTGTGACTCGTTGTAAATAGCCCCATCCTTGCTTACTTTGTTTAGTATGGGAAGGTGCATCACGTGGCCATCGGATATTGGGTCTAGGTTGTTTTTTTCTTTGTTCTAGGCAGTAAGATCAGACATGAGCCTTGGGGCGCCTTGAATCTCAAACGCCTAGCCCCCAGCGGTCCAATATTCGGAAGCTCGTGTAAACACCCAGATTTTGACCTGGTGACTGCATGGGTGCCCGACAAACACCCGATGACAGTCGGACTGCAACGCGACGCGAGATAACGATGTTTTTGATAGTTTTCCAATACGGATCAAATAATTACTCGGAAAAGTTAATTCAACATCAAAACGGTCTTAGACGTGTCATTACAGTCGCGTCGACACTAATTAGAGTCAATTCCGACACCGGGGCCTCGAATCGGTCCCTAAATATGCAGAGTCAAACCCGAGTCAACGTATCGGGCTGAGCAAACCTCGAGACACGTGCCCGAGGCCCACCTGGCGCTCGACACGCTAGGGTTAACGGGAATTCTTAATCCCCAAGATAACCTAATATACGCATCTTCTCCGTATTGGAAAGTTTCGAAATCTAATCTTCGAAATTCCAGGCGCGTCACACCAGGCGTCCCAATATTGATGCGCATGACACCAGGCGACTGAGTTCTGGTGCGCAAGAGGTCAAGCGTCCTAATGGTCGATTTGAACTGCGCGAACAACTATAAATACCCCCCTCATTTCGCTCATTTGACACACCAACTCGAATTTGTGAACTCTTCTCTCACAATTCGCTCTCCCCCTCTTTCTCTTTAACTTAGGTCGCACTCCGACACTAAGTACGATCCACTCGATCGTTGTCCTGACACGCAAATCAACACTACTCCTCCTCGTTCCTCGAGCACTCCACTCGATTAGAACATAGAGGGGCACCTGTGTTCGACTAGCCGCCTCCCAATACAGTAGCGAAGCTCTGCCGGATTCTCCGCAAGACAAGCTAGGAGGATCCGCCTTGAAGACGTATCGTCACTAGGTTGTCAACTAAACAAAACTTTACTTTTTGTACGTTTAATTATGCATTTCGATAATGTCAAGTCCGACTAGTATGGACACTAGGTCCATGGCACGTTATAAACATACGTAACGTCCTCAACTTCAACCATAATCCCTAAAATACCCTAACTAAACCCTTGTAGTTCCGAGATCCGTTCTCAACCATCTACGCATCATGTCTCGTTTAGTGTACACTCCGAGGGTGCAACTCCTCACTACGTGATTTACTTACATTTCGCATTTACCGCTTTTGTATGATTTATCACTTTTATGACCTTATAATTGCATGCTAAATTACCTAACAAGGAATTCCAAACGTAAACAAGCTAAAACTGAACAAAGCGATGGACGGGTTCCATATTAATCCCGGTGCTCGCAATACGTGGTTCGATGCATCTCTATTAATATCGAACCGACGCATCATAAGCAGAATACCAGGTAAGGTATTGCACGAGAACGACTAATATCCGTATTATCGCGCTAAATCTGATTTGCTAATACGTATAATACTTAGTACTCTCTACTCTCCTACGTGCATCTTTTCATGGCCTGCTTGTCACGTGAAATCGCATGCAAAGAATGTAAATACGACAATAAGGTTACTTGTCCTTAAACAACCGATATAGCAAAGACATAGGGTTAAAACAACGGATGTTATCGCAGTTTCACCACAATTAAGGAACAAAGTTATCAGTTCACCGATTGATTAGTAGAGGACGCTATGTGCGTGCGGGATTGAGTGTCGATGTGTATCGAACATTGGCTTCCCAATATGTACCCTCACCCCTTACTCAAAATCAATGGTTTATGGATGTCTGAAACCATTGTTAATAAGAGTCATTCCAGAATTGGAGTGCTTAGGGGTACAAGTCTTTATCTTTAGGTACCGTGCCACTTAACATTGAGCCGGCTAAGGATCAAAGTTGAGTTGAACGGTTTCTGAGTCCCCATAATTGACTCGGTGGCGACTCCACAAAACAGCAATGAATTCGGTTCACTAAAAAGGTCCTCTTACCAAACATATCGGCCTTTAAACATTTACAACCATGTCTCGATCGATTCTAACGGAAACACGGGTGACCGTATCCGTCTAGTACTCTCTGAATCGTCAACCAAATCCACTACAAGAAAATCAGTCCCGGGCGTCCACCTGGTGGGCGTCCTGGGCATATGGGCGCCTACATGGCGTCTGAAAAGAGAAACGGGCGTCCACTGTTAGACGCCATTTAGTTGAATATGGCGTCCACTGTCGGACGCTATTTAGTTGAATATGGCGTCCACTGTCGGACGCCCGTTCGCTAGACTCGCTTCAAATACACGCCGAGCCCCTTCGCCCCATTCATTCGTAATTTTTTTTACTCTATAACATCTCTCTACACACCGACGCCCATCCTCTCTTCCATTTTCCCTTCTTCCTAATTTTTGGCATGTTTTCTTACTTTAATAAGTTCTTATTCATTATAATTAGTTCTATAAGATAAGCGTAATCAACACATCACAGGGTTTATAACTGAATCATGAAACAAGCAATCCAAGTACCTTGCAGAAGTAGATTCTTCCAAAAACATCTGCAATAATATTGAATCATTTAATGAAAGAGAAGTTGCAAACTCAAGAAACCCAACATCCTTGTCAAAAGATTGAAGTAGATGCTGCACAAAAAAAACTACGTGAAACCAAACTTTTTCAAAATAACAACCTTAAAGAGGAATAAAGGACATAATCCTAAAAACTTTATAACATAGATGGCAGAGCTTTATCCTCCGATGAACACCAAGTTGCTCTTTAATAAGTGATTCGCCATTCAAATGCAACAAATCGAAAGCAAAGACTCATACATTGATCTCGATATCATCTATATCAACTCCTTTACGCCGGCGGGTCGTAAGTTTCGAATAGGCGATTGAGTGCAGAGCGAAGCAATAACGCAAGGAAGAAGCTTAGAGAGCAAGGTTCGAAGCTTAAAATCATCGAAAAAAGATAAACTAGTGAGCATTTTTTCCAGCATTATGTTCTGCATATCAAGGAAACACGTCGAAGAAACAGCAAAACACACACAATCAAAAGCCTTAAAATCAATAAAAAAAACTAAAACCTGCAAAATTAAACCACGAACAAACAGAAACACGAAATGAAAACCGGTATCATACGGAAAAGAAGAGAATAAGCTGAATTATACCTTACTCCCACCTACATGCGGTTACAAAAATTAATCGATGACTACAATTCAATAAAATTGCTAAAACCTAGAAAAACGCAATGGAAACCAGAAAATCAATCCAAAAACACTCACACTTCCATAATCAAATCACGAAAAAACACAAGCACGGACAAACGAGATCCAAAATCGTGACGAACAAACTGAATTTCGACCTAATTTCAAATTACAATCGATTGCGAAATTCTAATCAACGAGTACAGTCTAATAATCACCAACACAACAAATGAAAATCGAAATCAACCACAAAAAATAAAAATAAAATAAACTAAAGTGCGACCTTATTCCGAATAATTGGCGATTGATCAGAGAGAAGCAATGGCAGATTGAAAGACGTTAAGGCAGATTGAAAGCAGAAATGTTGATTGATGTTGATTAGGACTGTTCGAGAAGGCAAATTGATGTCGATTGAAGGCAGAGAAATGATGTGAGCGTCGATTGAAGGGAGAGGAATGACGAACGTGGGTCGCCGGCCGAGCGGTCACCAGGCGAGTGTGGGTCGCCGGCCGGTGGTCGCAGATTGAGGAGCGCTGCGTTATTTTCTTAGGGTTTGAAATTGACGTCGAATTGGGTTTCTGTTTGCCTGGGTTTGAAGACCAACAATTGGGTTTTTTTGGGTTTCTCAATATACGTGGGCGAAAGGGTTGGTTATGTTTTTATTTCAATAATATAAATAAATGGATTTTTCATGTGCCCATGTCTACTAATATATTATACACATGGATTTTAATTTGCCCCATGTCTATACTTTATAGACATGGATTTTAATTTTGACCTATGTATATTCTCTTTGATATACATAGGTTTTTTTAATAACCTATGTCTATTAAAAATAGACATGGGTTTTTCTTTTAACCCATGTCTTTTAGGTCATGTCTATGACTAATTTTGTAGTAGTGTCAAAGAATTTAACAGCAGCGTTTTTCAAAGCACAACTGACTTGTTTGGGGCATAACTTCATCAATACTTGTTCAATGAACCTTTATGAGTAGTCATTGGAAAGATAAGCTCAAAACTTATCTCCTCCATTTTGAATGACTACGAAATTCCAAGTATAACTCGAGATATGGACCGATCAAAACAATGCTGCAAAATGAACTCGCGTCATTGCCTGATCTTTCCTCGTGACAAAACTAGTCGTCCCTTCATCATCGCTCTTCGCGTGCATGTCCAGGAACAGCGCGAGCACGGTTGGCATCCTCCAGAGTTCAGCTTGTATCTATTAAACGAGTATGAATGTTAGGTGAATATTATGCGAACATAGATTATGAGAATTTAAGTAATACTATGATATTAATAAAAATCATACCTTTAGGGCACGACGCTACGAAGACTGAGAACCCCCATGATGTGTCGGGTCCGCCTTCCCCTTTTTTTCGCAGTTCTTCATTTTGTTTTTTTGTCCCCTCTCCGACCTGACCTTAAACTCCGGGCTGTCATGGTACGCAACCCATCTCTCCAACGCTTCCTCTGAAATATGAAGATACTAATATATTAGTTAATACAGTAAAAGATTGATGTTAGATTGTTTGTTAAAACTGAGTACTATTAAAAAACTACACCTTTAAGGTCTTTGAGCACAGTTCCCCGCTTGTGGCGTTTGTTCATGACGCAAGCGAAACGTCGTGTGCAGGTCTCGTTATATCGGTCCCACACCCTTCCTTCTAACTCCTTATCCCAAGTGAACTTCAACTACACAATCAAAGCGGATTATTAATTAGTAGCGAAAATATTTACGAAGTCTACAGTCTAAAATAAAAACTTGATAACAATAACAATCCATGTACCCAGAAGTTGTTGAACCACCACTGTCGTACGTCCAACGACACCATACTCCAGCAAGCATACCCCTGCCCTTTGTCGACCATGTAGCTGCTAGTACAGCCTCGGGTGACCTTCTCATGCAGAAACCTGCACCGAGTCGAGAAGCACATATATGTATGAAATCTTAAAAGATATAGCCGAAGAATTCATATTTTACAAAAGAATCGACATGTTAGATTATATTACCAAACGTGACCATGGTCAATCTTCACCCGGCCGTTCTCGTCTTTTTCCAGCTCCTGTTGTTGCCCTTGCTGCTGCTCATTCTGCTCCGGTCCGGTTTCGGGGACCCGTTCCTCCTCCTTCTACTGCGTGGTGGATGTCTGAACAGACCTACTTCCCCCACCACGTCACCTGGTGGATCTACCGCCTGTCATCTTAACCTTGCAACAAATTAAACAATGTCAACAACAATTAGCAATTACAATCTAACTTGATTAAAATAATGTCACTAGTACAAAAAGCACTAGTGGCTTCGGTTAAAAAGGACATATGGCTTCGGTTATATGGGCGTAGTAAATCAAGGCGTAGCATTAAGTTTAGGAGTTTTGGTTTCGGTTATGAGACGAAGCAAAAAATATTTATGGCAACGGTTATTTATATGAACCGAAGCCAAAAATGAGTAATGACATCGGTTAACTGCAACAACCGAAGCCAAATATGAGGAAGAGGCTTCGGCTGTTTCAGTTGAACCGAAGCCAAAAGTCAATTAACGGCTTCAGTTGTTACCAAAGAACCAAAGCCATTTCCGAATTTAAAAAAATTTACTCGTATTATATATACATACTCAGGATTCAAAATATATAAGTTGCCTCACATGATACCATGTTACTCATCGATGATTTCTTATGAAGAACTAACAAAGCAATATGTACAACATCCAAAACAACACCACATTGAAATAAATTGTAATAACAAACTATTTTCAATGAAGTACATCGTTTACAATGCTACCCAAATAGAAAATTAAATTACATCATTCCAAGATAAATTGAAAATTGAAGTACACCGTCTTAAATACACATTAAACAAAAATCCTGACATCTTGAGTTCCACTGAACTAGTTTCAAGAAGTGTCTTCTTTCCTACAAAATTGAAGAAAGAATCAATTCAATGGCAAACAGTGACATAAAAATAATGGTTCTAACAAAGACTAGGATCTTACTATCCCGATTTTATTTTGAGTGACATAAGTGGTTCTACAATTTACACAGAAAAATTAAGCAAAAGTGTGCAATCCCCTGGTTTTAGACGCTCAAGCATTTTGAGGCTATAATAAAATCCAAATATTATCAAATGACATTCTAAACAACCAAACATCAACTTTATTTGATGCATATTTTCAGCATCTTCTTATTTCATGAAGTCACTTACCTTATACAATACTTGAAAGAACCAGTACACTTCCAATGGTAATGTAATAGAGCTCCTAGATACAAATTTACCTACCGTGAGTGAATTTACTATTACCTGTTTCAAACACATTTCACCAGTCATTAACACAAACTCCAAATGACCTGAACAATCAATGGAGAATGAAGATTAGAGGCAGCAATTTGAGGAAGGCGATCATCAATAGCGTTATTAATGCAGTTGTATACCATGTGTGGAGACAAAGAAACCAAAGCAGGATTGCAAATACTATCTCATGGATCAAGACCCGAAGCAGTTAGTAAATTAATGAAAAAAGAGCTTATAATGTACTATGCTAGCCTTAAGAAAGGAAAGATGTCTACGAGAGATTCTAATCTCGTAACTAGACTAACGAACTGATGGACATCATTTTTTGATCTATACATACTTACCTTTAACAAAAAAAACACAAACTCGCACCTTATATTCAAAAACTCACAAATCAATGAAAAAGTGACATCAATTTAATTATTAGCAATTACCTGAACTGCTCGAGTAATGTCATAGTCACCATTAGGGAAGGGCGAAAACCATTAGTCATCATTTTAACCTCTTTCTTGAGGGCCGGTGGAGAGAATCTATGAACAGATACACGTAGATCAGTCTTTGATGTGGAATCGTCTTCTGCTAAAAAACTACGCAATTTAGCTGTACACAGGTATGATGCTATAGCTGACAAATTAATATCCATCTAGTTTTCTTGTTTGTCTACAAAAAACCTACTTGGATCAGAATAGGAAAATAATGTCTGAATATTATCATTGAGAAAAAGTTATGTCGAAGATCTAGCTTTGGACTGGGAATTAGGATGTTATATGCAGTATGGGTTAACTCTACCGGAGATATAAATGGTGTGCCACACAGCAGAATTAGTTCATTTGCTTTTACAAGTGAAAACTATTCCAACTTTTCCCAAAAGCTAATGAATATAATAACTCAATGTATCTGGCCAATTCCTAATATTGCCTTTTAAACCATTCATTATCGAATTCACTTGCATATATTTATATTTGACAAAAGATATTACACTCGATATAATACCAATCATACTTGATCAATCTCTTTTTATGTTAATTATAACGGAATAGTAAATGATATAGCATCAGGTAATGGCTAGAACAACCAGATAGGTTAGACATTTGCATAACAATAGAAATGAAAGCAATGTCATGCAAACATGTGAGTAGTGTTTTAAGTGTAGAGGAAACGATCTTAAACAGAATATAGACGACCATAATAAAAGTTGTGCTCAACCTTCATCATAGAACTTTCTTACTATGTCCGGATGTGGAAATAAATTGATACTTTCTCCCATTAACCTTTGTAAATCAATTTATATAGAGTATCCATGATAAATTGATCTGTAAATCAATTCAAATTAGCTCATTTCAAACTGATTCACCAGAATTGCTCAACATAAGGAATTGGAAATCAGTTAAACTAACTATTCTATGTGTATAGCCAGTATAAATGAAAAAAAATTAAACTATGATAATTAGCAAAACACCATACCTAAGAAAATTCAATTGAAAAAAACACTTCAAATCAACGATGATACATCGCAAATACAATAATTCGGTCAAATTTTCACATCAAACTTTCAATTAAACCAAATCATAAATATAAACGACAGATCCAAATCGATCAAATTCACCTTGCCTAACAACAATATCAATAGCAAAATCGGTAACAAAAAATTCCAATTGAAAATCATAATCTCGAACATGACAATTTCATCAAATTTTCACATCAAACTCAAATCGGCAAATTTAAAATAAAAGCAGGGCAATTAAAAACAGTATACATACCTAACAACGAGAATATCAGTAACAAGATCACTATGAACGAAAGGGGATAAATGAGTGAGTACTGAGTAGATATTGGAGACGGCGGAATTTAGGGTTAGTTTGGGGTTATAGGAGAGGAGGGGTATGCGATGGTGAAGGAGGCTGTGGAGTATGGTGGTGGTTGTGGTGGTAGTCCTTTTGGCCACCATTTTTGACCGAGAGACATTGTCGGTTTTTCTGTTTTTATCTCGCTAGGATATTGCTTAAGAACAAGGAAAAGGACAAATCCATTGTCGGATATTGCTTATCAAGCGTCGAGGAGAGGTAGGCTCTCAAAAGAAAGATGGCAATGTATCACTTAGAAGATCTAGGGTTTTAATTCGATAGGAAAGATGGAGTAAGAATTTTACAAAGAGAATGAAGACGGCGGATCTTGAACTCTTGTTAGTTTTTAATTTGTTACGGTTCTATTCTAGAACCGTAGCCGTTACTTTTTGCTTCGGTTATATAAAACAACCGAAACCTATTATAGATACTTTTGGCTTCGGGTCTATTTTAGAACCGTAGCCATTTATTTCTGGTTACGGTTATTCAAAAACATTCGAAGCAATTATGTAGATCCTATTCTCTTCGCATAAATGGCTACGGTTATTAACAACAACCGAAGCCTTTTCTATAAGCCAAATCTACTTTCTCCACTAGTGTTAGTATGAGGTGTGATTATTATGAAATATGAATCCCTCAATAATTTGGCAAATTGCTCTATTTCCTGTCCTCAAAATTCAAGCGTAAATTGATTCATAACCAAAGCAAATCAATGGGTTCTACCTTACATAGTGTTTGAGATATATTGCAGCTGTGAGGGTCTGATATTCAAATCTTTGGGTAATCGCTTGCCTTAAGAACATCCCAAATTAAATCGTAAAAAGTGATAATTTTGAAGGTAGGATTATTTAATTAGTACTCAGTGCTACTATTAGAGGGAAAAATAGATCATGTGGGAAAAACTACTATTAGTTGACGATTACGATGCTGTTTTTTTTCGTTTTTGTCATTGATTGTGAAGTTTGAGAGTTGTAGATGGAGGAGTAATTAATTGGCTTATGTATCCTACGCCAAATCCTGGCATGTTTTCACCTAGCAAAAAAGACGGGGGTAGTGTCATGACAGAATTGTTTCTTTCGCCTCGACTTTCTTTAAAGCTTTCAATAAATCCCGAGACTTATTCAACCATGCAAAGATGGAAGCATCAAGATCATCTCGTGCAACGAAATATATTGTACAACCGTGTACAATGTATGTGGCAGATTAAAAGAAGTGCTTAGTTCTTTGTAGTGTGATTAATAAGTCTTAGTTCCTTGCACTTGTTTTCTTATTCTTTGTTCCTTCATTAAATAGCTTGACCAAGTAAGGCTTATTGTATTGATCTTTTGCCTCGGTTCTAACGTGTGGGATGGTTATTTATAGTCTCCTATATTGTTTGTAACAATTCAGATTTTAAAGAAAGAAAATTGTAAGCTTTTGCTTGTTTAATTTTAATTGTCGAGTTACAATTAAGAGTCTTAAAGTTCGACGTGTTTTCGAGTTCTAATTCCCATGTATTCAATCGAGTGTTTGAATAGCGACCCGCTTTGTTGAGGTATAGGTCTATCTCACTTAGCACACTATCCTTGGTTACGTTCTATCATCACTTTACAACAACTATTTCAACCTGATTTCGTTGCTTTGTTTCGTTCATTTCCATTTACTATCAATCTCCAAATCACTTGTTCGAAGTTCATTCCAACTCACATCATAAGTGGTATCAGAGCTACAACTCTTGATTTTTCTTAAAATCAAGACGGTCCAAGAAGTGTCGAAGCCAAGTTATTAGTTGAATTTCTGATTGCGATTGGAATTCAAAGGTTAAACTCGTGCGGGTAGTTCGAGAGTTAATCGGTTTTGATTGTTTCGTGGTTCTTGTTGAAGTTCGATTTATTTTCAAAAAAAAAACTTTTCACGAACTAGTACTGTTCACGTAGTACTATTCAAAAAAAAAGATGGCTGGAATTTTCTCATTGGAAAATACGAGCGAGGAAAGTTTGGTTTTTGATCCGTGGTTACCTCCTATTTTCGATGAATATGAAGATCATTGTGAGCCAAATACCAACGTCAGTTCACAAGCATTCAAAACAACACCAATTTGAAAAGGAGTCCAGCTTGTGGTCTAGCCATAATACCAACGTTACCCACACTTATGTCTATTTGGAGTGAGGATGCGTTGATCCTAACAAATTTTGTATTTGATCCAGGTGGGATACTTGTTACAAGAATTGAGGACAATTCTTTTTCAAAGAAGGAGAGTATGACGCGAGTTCATTTTGCAGCGTTGTTTTGATCGGTCTATATCTCGAGTTATACTTGGAATTTCGTAGTCATTCAAAATGGGGAAGATAGATTTTGAGCTTATCTTTCCAATGACTGCTCATGAAGGTTCATTGAACAAGTATTGACGAAGTTATGCCCCAAACAAGTCAGTTGTGCATTGAAAAACGCTGCTGTTAAATTCTTTGACGGAATTGTTTCTTTTGCCTCGATTTTCTTTAAAGCTTTCAATAAATTCCCGAGGAGAAGAGCTTCTGTTTTCAAGTCCGTTTAATTAAAACTACTCGAGCAAACAAAGAAGCGTGCATCTGAAATGGAGCAAAATAGTGGCTGCTAGTGTTCACACTTGTTCATTGTATCTAGTTATCTAAATTCTTTTCCCTTTCTTTGTTTGTATCACCCACTTTTAGAGGCTTGACTATTCTGGTTGGCCTCTCTTTGGGTCGTTTTGTAGGCAATAAAAAGAGAAGTACTTGATGAATAAAGCATTCAACTTTCATCAAACAAAATCTGAGTTAAGCTTTGCTTTCCTTTTCGTCTTTGTAGTTCACAGGACAAATTATATATTAGAGTAAGTTTCGTTACAAGCTCTATACTCGCTATTTCAATCGAGTGTTTGAATTAGTACCGCTTTGTTGAGGTATAGGTCTATCTCACCTAGCACACTATCCTTGGTTACATTCTATCATCACTTTACAACAACTATTTCAACCTGATTTCGTTGCTTTGTTTCGTTCATTTCAATTTACTATCAATCTCCAAATCACTTGTTCGAAGATCATTTAAACTCACATCATAAGTGGTATCAGAGCTACAACTCTTGATTTTTCTTAAAATCAAGACGGTCCAAGAAGTGTCGAAGCCAAGTTATTAGTTGAATTTCTGATTGCGATTGGAATACAAAGGTTAAACTAGTGCGGGTAGTTCGATGGTTAATCGGTTTTGATTGTCGTGGTTCTTGTTGAAGTTCGATTTATTTTAAAAAAAAAAATTGTTCACGAATAAGTACTGTTCACGTAGTACTATTCAAAAAAACAGAGATGGCTGGAATTTTCTCGTTGGAAAATACAAGCGAGGAAAGTTTGGTTTTTGATCCGTGGTTACCTCCTATTTTCGATGAATATGAAGATCATTGTGAGCCAAATGGGTTACGCATGAAGAAAAAAATTCTGATCTTAGCCAAAACAAACATGGAGAGTAAAGGGATTGTGCTTGTGGAATACATTGAGGAGCAACAAAAGATACTTGATCCATCCTTGTTCACATGCAAAGTAGAGTTCACAAGCATTCAAAACAGCACCTATTTGAAAAGGAGTCGAGCTTGTGGTCTAGCCATAATACCAACGTTACCCACACTTATGTCTATTTGGAGTGAGGATGCGTTGATCCTAACAAATTTTGTATTTGATCCAGGTGGGATACTTGTTACAAGAATTGAGGACAATTCTTTTTCAAAGAAGGAGTATGACGCGAGTTCATTTTGCAGCGTTGTTTTGATCGGTCCATATCTCGAGTTATACTTGGAATTTCGTAGTCATTCAAAATGGAGGAGATATATTTCGAGCTTATCTTTCTAATGACTGCTCATGAAGGTTCATTGAACAAGTATTGACGAAGTTATGCCCCAAACAAGTCAGTTGTGCATTGAAAAACGCTGCTGTTAAATTCTTTGACGGAATTGTTTCTTTTGCCTCGATTTTCTTTAAAGCTTTCAATTAATTCCCGAGGAGAAGAGCTGCTGTTTTCAAGTCCGTTTAATCAAAACTACTCGAGCAAACAAAGAAGCATGCATCTGAAATGGAGCAAAATAGTGGCTGCTAGTGTTCACACTTGTCCATTGTATCTAGTTGTCTAAATTCTTTTCCCTTTCTTTGTTTGTATCACCCACTTTAAGAGGCTTGACTATTCTGGTTGGCCTCTCTTTGAGTCATTTTGTAGGCAATAAATAGCGAAGTACTTGATGAATAGAGCATTCAACTTTCATCAAACAAAATTTTAGTTAAGCTTTGCTTTCCTTTTCGTCTTTGTAGTTCACAGGACAAATTATATATTAGAGTAAGTTGCGTTACAAGCTCTATACTCGCTATTTCAATCGAGTGTTTGAATTAGCACCCGCTTTGTTGAGGTATAGATCTATCTCACTATCAATCTCCAAATCACTTGTTCGATGTTCATTCCAACTCACATCATAAGTGGTATCAGAGCTGTAACTCTTGATTTTTCTTAAAATCGAGACGGTCCAAGAAGTGTCGAAGCCAAGTTATTAGTTGAATTTCTGATTGCGATTCGAATTCAAAGGTTAAACTCGTGCGAGGTAGTTCGAGGGTTTATCGGTTTTGATTGTTTCTTGCTTCTTGTGTAAGTTCGATTTATTTTTAAAAAAAAACTTTTCACGAATTAGTACTGTTCACGTAGTACTATTCAAAAAAAAGATGGTGGAATTTTCTCATTGGAAAATACGAGCGAGGAAAGTTTGGTTTTTGATCCGTGGTTACCTCCTATTTTCGATGAATATGAAGATCATTGTGAGCCAAATGGGTTGCGCATGAAGAAATTTTTTTTTATCTTAGCCAAAACAAACATGGAGAGTAAAGGAATTGTGCTTGTGGAATACTTTGAGGAGCAACAAAAGATACTTGATCCATCCTTGTTCACATGCAAAGTAGAGTTCACAAGGATTCAAAACAACACCTATTTGAAAAGGAGTCGAGCTTGTGGTCTAGCTATATTACCAACGTTACCCACACTTATGTCTATTTGGAGTGAGGATGCGTTGATCCTAACAAATTTTGTATTTGATCCAGGTGGGATACCTGTTACAAGAATTGAGGACAATTCTTTTTCAAAGGAGAGTATGACGCGAGTTCATTTTGCAGCGTTGCTTTGATCGGTCCATATCTCGAGTTATACTTGGAGTTTCGTAGTCATTCGAAATGGAGGAGATAGATTTCGAGCTTATCTTTCCAATGACTTCTCATGAAGGTTCATTGAACAAGTATTGACGAAGTTATGCCCCAAACAAGTCAGTTGTGCATTGAAAAACGCTGCTGTTAAATTCTTTGACGGAATTGTTTCTTTTGCCTCGATTTTCTTTAAAGCTTTCAATTAATTCCCGAGGAGAAGAGCTGCTGTTTTCAAGTCCGTTTAATCAAAACTACTCGAGCAAACAAAGAAGCATGCATCTGAAATGGAGCCAAATAGTGGCTGCTAGTGTTCACACTTGTCCATTGTATCTAGTTGTCTAAATTCTTTTCCCTTTCTTTGTTTGTATCACCCACTTTAAGAGGCTTGACTATTCTGGTTGGCCTCTCTTTGGGTCGTTTTGTAGGCAATAAATAGCGAAGAACTTGATGAATAAAGCATTCAACTTTCATCAAACAAAATTTGAGTTAAGCTTTGCTTTCCTTTTCGTCTTTGTAGTTCACAGGACAAATTATATATTAGAGTAAGTTGCGTTACAAGCTCTATACTCGCTATTTCAATCGAGTGTTTGAATTAGCACCCGCTTTGTTGAGGTATAGGTCTATCTCACTATCAATCTCCAAATCACTTGTTCGATGTTCATTCCAACTCACATCATAAGTTGTATCAGAGCTGTAACTCTTGATTTTTCTTTAAATCAAGACGGTCCAAGAAGTATCGAAGCCAAGTTATTAGTTGAATTTCTGATTGCGATTGGAATTCAAAGGTTAAACTCGTGCGAGGTAGTTCGAGGGTTTATCGGTTTTGATTGTTTCGTGCTTCTTGTTGAAGTTCGATTTATTTTCAAAAAAAAAAAACTTTTCACGAATTAGTACTGTTCACGTAGTACTATTCAAAAAAAAAAGATGGCTGGAATTTTCTCATTGGAAAATACGAGCGAGGAAAGTTTTATTTTTGATCCGTGTTTACCTCCTATTTTCGATGAATATGAAAATCATTGTGAGCCAAATGGGTTGCGCATGAAGATTTTTTTTTTATCTTAGCCAAAACAAACATGGAGAATAAAGGAATTGTGCTTGTGGAATACTTCGAGGAGCAACCAAAGATACTTGATCCATCCTTGTTCACATGCAAAGTAGAGTTCACAAGCATTCAAAACAGCACCTATTTGAAAAGGAGTTGAGCTTGTGGTCTAGCCATAATACCAACGTTACCCACACTTATGTCTATTTGGAGTAAGGATGCGTTGATCCTAACAAATTTTGTATTTGATCCAGGTGGGATACTTGTTACAAGAATTGGGGACAATTCTTTTTCAAAGGAGAGTATGACGCGAGTTCATTTTGCAGCGTTGTTTTGATCGGTCCATATCTCGAGTTATACTTAGAATTTCGTAGTCATTCAAAATGGAGGAGATAGATTTCGAACTTATCTTTCCAATGACTGCTCATGAAGGTTCATTGAACAAGTATTGACGAAGTTATGCCCCAAACAAGTCAGTTGTGCATTGAAAAACGCAGCTCTTAAATTCTTTGACGGAATTGTTTCTTTTGCCTCGATTTTCATTAAAGCTTTCAATTAATTCCCGAGGAGAAGAGCTGCTGTTTTCAAGTCCGTTTAATCAAAACTACTCGAGCAAACAAAGAAGCATGCATCTGAAATGGAGCCAAATAGTGGCTGCTAGTGTTCACACTTGTCCATTGTATCTAGTTGTCTAAATTCTTTTCCCTTTCTTTGTTTGTATCACCCACTTTAAGAGGCTTGACTATTCTGGTTGGCCTCTCTTTGGGTCGTTTTGTAGGCAATAAATAGCGAAGAACTTGATGAATAAAGCATTCAACTTTCATCAAACAAAATTTGAGTTAAGCTTTGCTTTCCTTTTCGTCTTTGTAGTTCACAGGACAAATTATATATTAGAGTAAGTTGCGTTACAAGCTCTATACTCGCTATTTCAATCGAGTGTTTGAATTAGCACCCGCTTTGTTGAGGTATAGGTCTATCTCACTATCAATCTCCAAATCACTTGTTCGATGTTCATTCCAACTCACATCATAAGTTGTATCAGAGCTGTAACTCTTGATTTTTCTTTAAATCAAGACGGTCCAAGAAGTATCGAAGCCAAGTTATTAGTTGAATTTCTGATTGCGATTGGAATTCAAAGGTTAAACTCGTGCGAGGTAGTTCGAGGGTTTATCGGTTTTGATTGTTTCGTGCTTCTTGTTGAAGTTCGATTTATTTTCAAAAAAAAAAAACTTTTCACGAATTAGTACTGTTCACGTAGTACTATTCAAAAAAAAAAGATGGCTGGAATTTTCTCATTGGAAAATACGAGCGAGGAAAGTTTTATTTTTGATCCGTGTTTACCTCCTATTTTCGATGAATATGAAAATCATTGTGAGCCAAATGGGTTGCGCATGAAGATTTTTTTTTTATCTTAGCCAAAACAAACATGGAGAATAAAGGAATTGTGCTTGTGGAATACTTCGAGGAGCAACCAAAGATACTTGATCCATCCTTGTTCACATGCAAAGTAGAGTTCACAAGCATTCAAAACAGCACCTATTTGAAAAGGAGTTGAGCTTGTGGTCTAGCCATAATACCAACGTTACCCACACTTATGTCTATTTGGAGTAAGGATGCGTTGATCCTAACAAATTTTGTATTTGATCCAGGTGGGATACTTGTTACAAGAATTGGGGACAATTCTTTTTCAAAGGAGAGTATGACGCGAGTTCATTTTGCAGCGTTGTTTTGATCGGTCCATATCTCGAGTTATACTTAGAATTTCGTAGTCATTCAAAATGGAGGAGATAGATTTCGAACTTATCTTTCCAATGACTGCTCATGAAGGTTCATTGAACAAGTATTGACGAAGTTATGCCCCAAACAAGTCAGTTGTGCATTGAAAAACGCAGCTCTTAAATTCTTTGACGGAATTGTTTCTTTTGCCTCGATTTTCATTAAAGCTTTCAATTAATTCCCGAGGAGAAGAGCTGCTGTTTTCAAGTCCGTTTAATCAAAACTACTCGAGCAAACAAAGAAGCATGCATCTGAAATGGAGCAAAATAGTGGCTGCTAGTGTTCACACTTGTCCATTGTATCTAGTTGTCTAAATTTTTTTCCCTTTCTTTGTTCGTATCACCCACTTTAAGAGGCTTGACTATTCTGGTTGGCCTCTCTTTTGGTCGTTTTGTAGGCAATAAATAGCGAAGTACTTGATGAATAAAGCATTCAACTTTCATCAAACAAAATCTGAGTTAAGCTTTGCTTTCTTTTTCGTCTTTGTAGTTCACAGGACAAATTATATATTAGAGTAAATTGCGTTACAAGCTCTATACTCGCTATTTCAATCGAGTGTTTGAATTAGCACCCGCTTTATTGAGGTATAGGTTTATCTCACTTAGCACACTATCCTCGGTTACATTCTATCATCACTTTACAACAACACTATTTCAACCTGATTTCGTTGCTTTGTTTCGTTCATTTCAATTTACTATCAATCTCCAAATCACTTGTTCGAAGTTCATTCCAACTCACATCATAAGTTGTATCAGAGCTACAACTCTTGATTTTTCTAAAAATCAAGACGGTCCACGAAGTGTCGAAGCCAAGTTACTAGTTGAATTTCTGATTGCGATTGGAATTCAAAGGTTAAACTCGTGCGAGGTAGTTCGAGGGTTTATCGGTTTTGATTGTTTCGTGGTTCTTGTTGAAGTTCGATTTATTTTCAAAAAAAAAAAACTTTTCACGAATTAGTACTGTTCACGTAGTACTATTAAAAAAAAAAGATGGCTGGAATTTTCTCATTGGAAAATACGAGCGAGGAAAGTTTTATTTTTGATCCGTGTTTACCTCCTATTTTCGATGAATATGAAGATCATTGTGAGCCAAATGGGTTGCGCATGAAGAATTTTTTTTTATCTTAGCCAAAACAAACATGGAGAATAAAGGAATTGTGCTTGTGGAATACTTCGAGGAGCAACCAAAGATACTTGATCCATCCTTGTTCACATGCAAAGTAGAGTTCACAAGCATTCAAATACCAACGTTACCCACACTTATGTCTATTTGGAGTAAGGATGCGTTGATCCTAACAAATTTTGTATTTGATCCAGGTGGGATACTTGTTACAAGAATTGGGGACAATTCTTTTTCAAAGGAGAGTATGACGCGAGTTCATTTTGCAGCGTTGTTTTGATCGGTCCATATCTCGAGTTATACTTGGAATTTCGTAGTCATTCAAAATGGAGGAGATAGATTTCGAGCTTATCTTTCCAATGACTGCTCATGAAGGTTCATTGAACAAGTATTGACGAAGTTATGCCCCAAACAAGTCAGTTGTGCATTGAAAAACGCAGCTCTTAAATTCTTTGACGGAATTGTTTCTTTTGCCTCGATTTTCATTAAAGCTTTCAATTAATTCCCGAGGAGAAGAGCTGCTGTTTTCAAGTCCGTTTAATCAAAACTACTCGAGCAAACAAAGAAGCATGCATCTGAAATGGAGCAAAATAGTGGCTGCTAGTGTTCACACTTGTCCATTGTATCTAGTTGTCTAAATTCTTTTCCCTTTCTTTGTTTGTATCACCCACTTTAAGAGGCTTGACTATTCTGGTTGGCCTCTCTTTTGGTCGTTTTGTAGGCAATAAATAGCGAAGTACTTGATGAATAAAGCATTCAACTTTCATCAAACAAAATTTGAGTTAAGCTTTGCTTTCCTTTTCGTCTTTGTAGTTCACAGGACAAATTATATATTAGAGTAAGTTGCGTTACAAGCTCTATACTCGCTATTTCAATCGAGTGTTTGAATTAGCACCCGCTTTGTTGAGGTATAGGTCTATCTCACTATCAATCTCCAAATCACTTGTTCGAAGTTCATTCCAACTCACATCATAAGTGGTATCAGAGCTACAACTCTTTATTTTTCTTAAAATCAAGACGGTCCAAGAAGTGTCGAAGCCAAGTTACTATTTGAATTTCTGATTGCGATTGGAATTCAAAGGTTAAACTCGTGCGAGGTAGTTCAAGGGTTTATCGGTTTTGATTGTTTCGTGCTTCTTGTTGAAGTTCGATTTATTTTCAAAAAAAATAAATTTTCACGAATTAGTACTGTTCACGTAGTACTATTCAAAAAAAAAAAGATGGCTGGAATTTTCTCATTGGAAAATACGAGCGAGGAAAGTTTGGTTTTTGATCCGTGGTTACCTCCTATTTTCGATGAATATGAAGATCATTGTGAGCCAAATGGGTTGCGCATGAAGAAAAAAAAATTATCTTAGCCAAAACAAACATGGAGAGTAAAGTGATTGTGCTTGTGGAATACTTTGAGGAGCAACAAAAGATACTTGATCCATCCTTGTTCACATGCAAAGTAGAGTTCACAAGCATTCAAAACAGCACCTATTTGAAAAGGAGTCGAGCTTATGGTCTAGCCATAATACCAACGTTACCCACACTTATGTCTATTTGGAGTGAGGATGCGTTGATCCTAACAAATTTGTATTTGATCCAGGTGGGATACTTGTTACAATAATTGAGGACAATTCTTTTTCAAAGAAGGAGAGTATGACGCGAGTTCATTTTGCAGCGTTGCTTTGATCGGTCCATATCTCGAGTTATACTTGGAGTTTCGTAGTCATTCGAAGTGAAGGAGATAGATTTCGAGCTTTTCTTTCCAATGACTGCTTATGAAGGTTCATTCAACAAGTATTGACGAAGTTATGCCCCAAACAAGTCAGTTGTGCATTGAAAAACGCTGCTGTTAAATTCTTTGACGGAATTGTTTCTTTTGCCTCGATTTTCTTTAAAGCTTTCAATTAATTCCCGAGGAGAAGAGCTGCTGTTTTCAAGTCCGTTTAATCAAAACTACTCGAGCAAACAAAGAACATGCATCTGAAATGGAGCAAAATAGTGGCTGCTAGTGTCCACACTTGTCCATTGTATCTAGTTGTCTAAATTCTTTTCCCTTTCTTGGTTTGTATCACCCACTTTAAGAGGCTTGACTATTCTGGTTGGCCTCTCTTTGGGTCGTTTTGTAGGCAATAAATAGCGAAGTACTTGATGAATAAAGCATTCAACTTTCATCAAACAAAATTTGAGTTAAGCTTTGCTTTCCTTTTCGTCTTTGTAGTTCACAGGACAAATTATATATTAGAGTAAGTTGCGTTACAAGCTCTATACTCGCTATTTCAATCGACTGTTTGAATTAGCACCCGCTTTGTTGAGGTATAGGTCTATCTCACTATCAATCTCCAAATCACTTGTTCGATGTTCATTCCAACTCACATCATAAGTGGTATCAGAGCTGCAACTCTTGATTTTTCTTAAAATCAAGACGGTCCAAGAAGTGTCGAAGCCAAGTTATTAGTTGAATTTCTGATTGCGATTGGAATTTAAAGGTTAAACTCGTGCGAGGTCGTTCGAGGGTTTATCGGTTTTGATTGTTTCGTGCTTCTTGTGTAAGTTCGATATATTTTCAAAAAAAAAAATTTTCACGAATTAGTACTGTTCACGTAGTACTATTAAAAAAAAAAGATGGCTGGAATTTTCTCATTGGAAAATACGAGCGAGGAAAATTTGGTTTTTGATCCGTGGTTACCTCCTATTTTCGTTGAATATGAAGATCATTGTGAGCCAAATGGGTTGCGCATGAAGAAAGTTTTTTTGATCTTAGCCAAAACAAACATGGAGAGTAAAGGAATTGTGCTTGTGGAATACTTTGAGGAGCAACAAAAGATACTTGATCCATCCTTGTTCACATGCAAAGTAGAGTTCACAAGCATTCAAAACAGCACCTATTTGAAAAGTAGTCGAGCTTGTGGTCTAACTATAATACCAACGTTACCCACACTTATGTCTATTTGAAGTGAGGATGCGTTGATCCTAACAAATTTTGTATTTGATCTAGGTGGGATACTTGTTACAAGAATTGAGGACAATTCTTTTTCAAAGGAGAGTATGACGCGAGTTCATTTTGCAGCGTTGTTTTGATCAGTCCATATCTCGAGTTATACTTGAAATTTCGTAGTCATTCAAAATGGAAGAGATAGATTTCGAGCTTATCTTTCCAATGACTGCTCATGAAGGTTCATTGAACAAGTATTGACGAAGTTATGCCCCAAACAAGTCAGTTGTGCATTGAAAAACGCTGCTGTTAAATTCTTTGACGGAATTGTTTCTTTTGCCTCGATTTTCTTTAAAGCTTTCAATTAATTCCCGAGAAGAAGAGCTGCTGTTTTCAAGTCCGTTTAATCAAAACTACTCGAACAAACAAAGAAGCATGCATCTGAAATGGAGCAAAATAATGGCTGCTAGTGTTCACACTTGTCCATTGTATCTAGTTGTCTAAATTCTTTTCCCTTTCTTTGTTCGTATCACCCACTTTAAGAGGCTTGACTATTCTGGTTGGCCTCTCTTTGGGTCGTTTTGTAGGCAATAAATAGCGAAGTACTTGATGAATAAAGCATTCAACTTTTATCAAACAAAATCTGAGTTAAGCTTTGCTTTCTTTTTCGTCTTTGTAGTTCACAGGACAAATTATATATTCGAGTAAATCGCGTTACAAGCTCTATACTCGCTATTTCAATCGAGTGCTTGAATTAGCACCCGCTTTGTTGAGGTATAGGTTTATCTCACTTAGCACACTATCCTTGGTTACATTCTATCATCACTTTACAACAACTATTTCAACCTGATTTCGTTGCTTTGTTTCGTTAATTTCAATTTACTATCAATCTCCAAATCACTTGTTCGAAGTTCATTCCAACTCACATCATAAGTGGTATCAGAGCTACAACTCTTGATTTTTCTTAAAATCAAGACGGTCCAAGAAGTGTCGAAGCCAAGTTATTAGTTGAATTTCTGATTGCGATTGGAATTCAAAGGTTAAACTCGTGCGAGGTAGTTCGAGGGTTTATCGGTTTTGATTGTTTCGTGGTTCTTGTTGAAGTTCGATTTATTTTCAAAAAAAAAAAACTTTTCACGAATTAGTACTGCTCACGTAGTACTATTAAAAAAAAAAGATGGCTGGAATTTTCTCATTGGAAAATACGAGCGAGGAAAGTTTGGTTTTTGATCCGTGGTTACCTCCTATTTTCGATGAATATGAAGATCATTGTGAGCCAAATGGGTTGCGCATGAAGAAAAAAATTTTGATCTTAGCCAAAACGAACATGGAGAGTAAAGGGATTGTGCTTGTGGAATACTTTGAGGAGCAACAAAAGATACTTGATCCATCCTTGTTCACATGCAAAGTAGAGTTCACAAGCATTCAAAACAGCACCTATTTGAAAAGGAGTCGAGCTTGTGGTCTTGCCATAATACCAACATTACCCACACTTATGTCTATTTGTAGTGAGGATGCGTTGATCCTAACAAATTTTGTATTTGATGCAGGTGGGATACTTGTTATGAGAATTGAGGACAATTCTTTTTCAAAGAAGGAGAGTATGACACGAGTTCATTTTGCAGCGTTGCTTTGATCGGTCCATATCTCGAGTTATACTTGGAATTTCGTAGTCATTTAAAATGGACAAGATAGATTTCGAGCTTATCTTTCCAATGACTGCTCATGAAGGTTCATTGAACAAGTATTGACGAAGTTATGCCCCAAACAAGTCAGTTGTGCATTGAAAAATGATGCTGTTAAATTCTTTGACAGAATTGTTTCTTTTGCCTCGATTTTCTTTAAAGCTATCAATAAATTCCCGAGGAGAAGAGCTGCTGTTTTCAAGTCCGTTTAATCAAAACTACTCGAGCAAACAAAGAAGCATGCATCTGAAATGGAGCAAAATAGTGGCTGCTAGTGTTCACACTTGTCCATTGTATCTAGTTGTCCAAATTCTTTTTCCTTTCCTTGTTTGTATCACCCACTTTAAGAGGCTTGACTATTCTGGTTGGCCTCTCTTTGGGTCATTTTGTAGGCAATAAATAGCGAAGTACTTGATGAATAAAGCATTCAACTTTCATCAAACAAAATTTGAGTTAAGCTTTGCATTCCTTTTCGTCTTTGTAGTTCACAAGACAAATTATATATTAGAGTAAGTCGCGTTACAAGCTCTATACTCGCTATTTCAATCGAGTGTTTGAATTAGCACCCGCTTTGTTGAGGTATAGGTCTATCTCACTTAGCACACTATCCTTGGTTACATTCTATCATCACTTTACAACAACTATTTCAACCTGATTTCGTTGCTTTGTTTCGTTCATTTCATTTTACTATCAATCTCCAAATCACTTGTTCGAAGTTCATTCCAACTCACATCATAAGTGGTATCAGAGCTACAACTCTTGATTTTTCTTAAAATCAAGACGGTCCAAGAAGTGTCGAAGGCAAGTTATTAGTTGAATTTCTGATTGCGATTGGAATTCAAAGGTTAAACTCCTGCGAGGTAGTTCGAGGGTTAATTGGTTTTGATTGTTTCGTAGTTCTTGTTGAAGTTCGATTTATTTTCAAAAAAAAAAACTTTTCACGAATTAGTACTGTTCACGTAGTACTATTCAAAAAAAAGATGGATGGAATTTTCTCATTGGAAAATACGAGCGAGGAAAGTTTGGTTTTTGATCCGTGGTTACCTCCTATTTTCGATGAATATGAAGATCATTGTTAGCCAAATGGGTTGCGCAAGAAGAAAAAAAAAAAATTTGATCTTAGCCAAAACAAACATGGACAGTAAAGGGATTGTGCTTGTGGAATACTTTGAGGAGCAACGAAAGATACTTGATCCATCCTTATTCACAACAAGCAAAGTAGAGTTCACAAGCATTCAAAACAGCACCTATTTGAAAAGGAGTCGAGCTTGTGGTCGAGCCATAATACCAACGTTACCCACACTTATGTCTGTTTGGAGTGAGGATGTGTTGATCCTAACAAATTTTGTATTTGATCCAGGTGGGATACTTGTTACAAGAATTGAGGACAATTCTTTTTCAAAGAAGGAGAGTATGACGCGAGTTCATTTTGCAGCATTGTTTTGATCGGTCCATATCTCGAGTTATACTTGGAATTTCGTAGTCATTCAAAATGGAAGAGATAAATTTTGAGCTTATCTTTCCAATGACTACACATGAAGGTTCATTGAACAAGTATTGATGAAGTTATGCCCCAAACAAGTCAGCTGTGCTTTGAAAAACTATGCTGTTAAATTCTTTGACAGAATTGTTTCTTTCGCCTCGACTTTCTTTAAAGCTTTCAATAAATCCCGAGACTTATTCAACCATGCCAAGATGGAAGCATCAAGATCATCTCGTGCAACGAAATAAAATGTACAACCGTGTACAATGTATGTGGCAGATTAAATGAAGTGCTTAGTTCTTTGTAGTGTGATTAATAAGTCTTAGTTCCTTGCACTTGTTTTCTTATTCTTTGTTCCTTCATTAAATAGCTTGACCAAGTAAGGCTTATTGTATTGATCTTTTGCCTCGGTTCTAACGTGTGGGATGGTTATTTATAGTCTCCTACATTGTTTGTAAAATTTCAGATTTTAAAGAAAGAAAATTGTAGGCTTTTGCTTGTTTAATTTTAATTCTCGAGTTACAATTAAGAGTCTTAGTGTTCGACGCGTTTTCGAGTTCTAATTCCCGCGTATTCAATCGAGTGTTTCAATAGCGACCCGCTTTGTTGAGTTATAGGTCTATCTCACTTAGCACACTATCCTTGGTTACGTTCTATCATCACTTTACAGCAACTATTTCAACCTGATTTCGTTGCTTTGTTTCGTTCATTTCCATTTACTATCAATCTCCAATTCACTTGTTCAAAGTTCATTCTAACTCACATCTGGCAATCTGGGTGAGTACTAACTATTTCAAATTATTCAACTTTGTCTATACTTTAGGTGGTAGATAACTATCTTTAATGATTTCATCTAATAATAACTTGAATTGAAATCATTGTTGTGTACGCAGGATGCCTACAAAAAGGACTAGGCGAACCTCGAGACTGCTCCTGATGCTACCCAAGTCGACCCGAATAAAACTTTCTTCAAGGCCGTCTCGGGGTACAAGAAAGGAAGTGTGTACGGTGTAGGAAATGCACACGGGATGTACTTCACACCTCCCCCACCGCGTCTCGACACCTTTACACAGATGGAGTACACGCCGACAGGATCTCAGCAGCCTGACCAGGAGAAGGAGCAAATGAAGGAACAACTGACACAGCAGCAGGAGCAAATGAAGGAACAGCAGGAGCAAATAAAAAAAATGCTGGAATAGATGGCCATGTTTCAGGCCATCTTTGAGAGATGCAACCAAGATCGTCCCTCATTCCCTCCAGACAACAAAGACCCCTTTAACGGGGATGGTGGTAACTCTGGTGCTTCAGCTAGCTTCGCAGTGAGCTGATTGTTTTTTTGTTGTTGTTGTAACTGGATTTATGGATTATGTATCTTCGAACTAGTTTAGATTTATGTACCTTCAAACCGTATGTTAAAACTTTTTTATATGAATGTTTTTTCAGCATAAATGTGTCAAGAGATGAAGTGTTTTCGTTGATTGAGAGTGAATGAAGTTGAGGTATTGTGGATGGTGGACAGTTGTGGTTGGTTGAGAGTTGTGGATGTGGTTTATTTTGCAGGTTTTGGCTAGACATCAAACTCATGTTTACGGCCACGCAACAGCATACATGGCGTCCAATAACGGACGTCATGGCATACGCCAGAGGAAGCTAAAATCGACGAAAAATGGCAGATATTCAGGGGAGGTGGCGTCTGACAGTGGACGCCAGGTGCCCCTGGATGGAGTCCACTGTTGGACGCCAACCTAAACCAGATGGCGTCCAACAGTGGACGCCATCCAGGAGCACCTGGCGTCCACTGTCAGACGCCACCCCTGGCGTCCACTGTCAGACGCCCGTTTTTTTGGCGTCCAACAGTGGACGCCCGTTTAAAAATATGCGACCGGTCGTGGCTTCCACTTTATGGCGTTTGTTTGTGGACGTCCGTCCCCATATAGCGTCCACTGACGCAAGCCATTGGGTGGACGCTCGGGGCTGCTATTCTTTTCAAAACATTCGCACACATAACCACCATTACTACCGCCGAATTCCTGACCAATGGGACCAAGGCGAGTAAAACAGTTACATTTCTCAAAACACTTTTTAGCACATACGGTTAACATACAAAAACTTCAACTAATGAAGTCAAGGAATCCAAAACGGTTATACCCATGAAACATTTTGTTACACACACCGTCACCACCATCAAAATTCCAATCAATGGAATAGACAAATACGGTCGCAGTTTTAAAAGTTTTTCTAAAAAGCACTTTCACCACCAAAATTCTGTAATAAGAATTTGGTCACACCTCCAAAGCACCGTCACAGACACCACATTCTCTCACGACCAATCTTTACATCGCAAACTTCAAACTCCTAATTAATAGTAGTCTCGATAAAACGCGATGTCACAACTTTTTTTCAAAACCGGTTCTTCCACAACCGCACTATTATAAAACCACAACTTACACTTTTGCTATCGTCAAATCTTCGACGCTCACATAGTAACACTTTTCGACACATCATGAACCGAGTGCGAAATGAGTGTGACTAGAATCTCGTCCAGGTGCGTGCGAGTATGTAGCTACACTAGCAAGATTACGTTCTATCTTGAGAAGATGTGAAGAATCTTACAATCTTCACAAAGGTAGTAAGCAGATAAAAGAATCCCCAAGATACGGCCCATATATTATGGGATCACGTCCAAATCGCAATAAAATCAATGGGGATGTCGTGATCTCCATAAAGAATAAGATAAAGTGGATTGTTGCCAAATCAAGAGTGTCATGATCTCAAGAAGATATCAAGGGAATCAAGCATCTCGCATATTTGGCAACAATATACTAGAGTAGTATTATTAGTTTATTTTGTAGTATTTGTTTCCCTTTTAGCATAGTATTATTTAGGAAATAATATCACTCGAGATATCGAGTTGATCTTCACATGTAGGCTATTTATATGCCACACGACAATAATGTAAGAACAAAATATGAATTATGAATTGAAAGAAAAACACGGTTGCATTTTGATCTTGTGATCATGGTGTTTACTAAATTCGAGAAGGTACTTCGAATTGGCGATAAAAAATTGTGCTCCAATCTCTTTCGTGATTAGTTCAGGGTTCAAGGTCGAACTACGGGCTAAATATCCCTTTATATTTATCGTTTATTTTTGTTCGTCAATAAACTTCAAGGTTTCATTAACCTTTGTTCCAAAAAAAATACAAAAACAATTTTGCATTGGAGCTTCCACATTTTTATTTCGTATCAGAATGGTATCAGAGCTACAACTCTTTATTCTTCTCAAAATCAAGACGATCCTAAAGGTCTGTCGGAGCCAAGTTATTGGTTGATTTTCCAGTTGCGGTTGGAAGTCAAAGATTAAACTTGAACGAGGTAGTTCAAGGGTTAATCGGTTTTGACTAACTTTTTTGTTCGTTGTTGAATTTGTGATTTCTTAATTGTGTAGTTTTTATACCCAAAAAAAAGAGAAAAAAAAAGAAGAAAAAGAAAGGGGATATCAAATACAATCTTGATTTTTCTTAAAATCAAGACGGTCCTAAAGTTGTGTTAGGCCAAGTTTTTTTTGTTGATTTTCCGGTTGCGGTTGGAGATCAAGGGTTAAACTTGAGCGAGATAGTTCAAGGGTTAATCGATTTTAACTATCTTTTGGTTCGGTGTTGAATTTCCGATTGCAGTTGCGGTTGAAAGGTTAAACTCGAGCGAGGTAGTTCGAGGGTTAAACAGTTGTTGATACCAAAAAAAAAAAGTGTACTGTTCACGTGGTACTATTCACGCGGTACTGTTCACAGGAAAAAAAGGATAATGCGATTCCGGCCATATTGTTATGTCGGACAATTCTTGCTAGTGTAGCTACAGGAAAAAAGGACAATTCTTTTTGAAGAAAGAGGGGATGAACCGAGTGCGAAATGAGTGTGACTAGAATCTCGTCCAGGTGCGTGCAAGTATGTAGCTACACTAGCAAGATTACGTTCTATCTTGAGAAGATGTGTAAAATCTTAAAATCTTCACAAAGGTAGTAAGCAAATAAAATAATCCCCAAGATATGGCTCATATATTATGGGATTTCGTCCAAATCGCAATAAAATCAATGGGGATGTCGTGATCTCCATAAAGAATAAGATAAAGTGGATTGTTGCCAAATCAAGAGTGTCATGATCTCAAGAAGAAATAAAAGGAATCAAGCATCTCGCATATTTGGCAACAATATACTAGAGTAGTATTATTAGTTTATTTTGTAGTATTTGTTTCCCTTTTAGCATAGTATTATTTAGGAAATAATATCACTCGAGATATCGAGTTGATCTTCACATGTAGGCTATTTATATGCCACACGACAATAATGTAAGAACAGAATATGAATTACGAATTGAAAGAAAAACACGGTTGCATTTTGATCTTGTGATCTTGGTGTTTACTAAATTCGAGAAGGTACTTCGAATTGGCGATAAAAGATTGGGCTCCAATCTGTTTCGTGATTAGTTCTGGGTTCAAAGTCGAACTACGGGCTAAATATCCCTTTATATTTATCGTTTATTTTCGTTCGTCAATAAACTTCAAGGTTACATTAACCTTTGTTCCAAAAAAAATACAAAAACAAGTTTGCATTGGAGCTTCCACATTTTTATTTCGTATCACATCACAAGCGATGTCACTAAACCATCGTAATGTCGGTTTCACAATGACTCCCACTTTCAAAAAGTTTACTTTCAAAACACATCCATTTTTGAAAACATCAAAACTCTTTGATTCCGAGCTGGGATCGAGATCAAGTCTTTTCGTCGTACATCCGTGTGGTTAACTGTTTGTGTTAGTTACTAAGGTCACTTCTGCTCGAGGTCTTACATTTTGGGTCATCTCGTCCTGAGAAGTCCTCTTCTTTAAATCTCACTCCCGAGATTTATGTCAAATCGTATCGTTTTAGAGATACAAGTCTATTAGGCGTTTCGCCGAATACAACAAGAGTCTAAAGCACCTGAGCCCCTAATTCGATGACCGCAAACACGCGTTGACCCGATTGTGGAGCTCGAAAGGGTAGTCAACGGACTAAAAGAATCAACCAACCACGGACTTGGATTAATCAATCCCAAGCTACTACGGATAGGCGTATCGTGGCTCATACATGTCCAGGTTCATGCAAGTACATAAAGGATCACGTTGGAGAATATTGTCTATCCTAGGAAGATATGGAGGATCTCGTGGGGATGGCATAATATCCATGATAGTAATGGGAAAATAAAGAGAGATATGGGTGATATCTCTCATGATAGGCTAATTGTGAATAAAAGGCAACAAGAGGGTCTTCATATATTTAATATATCAATCAAGGATTTCGTGATCTCCAATATATGGAGAATAGATCATGTTGATTGTTGTCAACTAAGTGAAAGTGTTGGTGATCTATCCAAGAAGTGGGTGTCCAGATTCATTACACCACCTAGCCACATTCACACGTCATTTACAATCACAATCAACCAAGAAAATCATACTTATTTTAAGGTGATATGGAGAATTAAATCCAATCGAATAAAATCAAGTGGATAATCCTTAAAGGTGGCGTGATCTCATGGAAGTGGAAAGAGTATCAAACATCTCACATCTTTGGCAAGAATTACTCGATAGATATTAGTATATTATTTTATATTGGATTGTTTCCAAATATCGTAAGAATATTGTAGGGTAGAATATCACTCGTGATCACGAGTTGATTTCTTGCATGTAGGCTATATAAGCCATAGTTGTTAATTCAATAAAATGATCGAATATTTATGAATTTACAAACAACTTGTCAAACTCTGGATTAATTTGTTAATCACGTGTTTAAACTTCGAGAAGGTACTTTGAATCGTTTAGAGGGTTGGTTTCCAAACTCTGAGCTATTAATTCCGGGTTCAAGGTCGAACTACGGGTTAAATATCCTTTGGATACTCACCGATTAGCATCAGATCACAAAATACAAAAAAACGAAGCGTCTGCTTCCCAAAAATAGCAGAGCCACAAAACTCAAAATCCTCACGGACCTTAACCACGAACCAGGGTTACATTAACCTTAGTTCAATTTCACTCCAAAATCCACGTCATCAACCAAGGTTACATTAACCTTCGACCCAATCTTCATTTCTTATTCTAAACCGCTTCCGCATTCGCATCATTTTGGTATCAGAGCCGTGTTTAGCGACATGGGAGATAACGATATCAACAACAACAATGTCAACAACGACGCAAGCAGCATCAATACTGGAGGGGGTAACGACGAGAATCTCATCCAACAATTGCTTCGTGCCTTGCGTAATTTACCTGAGAACCGAGCAGGAGGAGGAGCTAGGAGATTCGTGGACGTGCCAAAGCCTCGAGATGAATTCAAAGTCACAGAATTTCCGGAGTTTGAAGGAGTAGTCGATCCAGAGGAATACTTGGATTGGTAACGCAAGATGGAAAGAATGTTCGATTTCAAGGACGTTCCTGACGAAAAGCGTTGTAAGTATGCTATACTTAGACTCACAAAAACAGCATCTTTATGGTTTGAGGGCATGAAATTGAGAAGGGCTAGAGAGGAAAAGCCAAAGGTTAAAACTTGGGATGACCTTAAATGTAAGTTACGCAAGAGGTATGTGCCCAAGAGTTATAAAGTCGATTTGTATAGGAGAATTGCCGAATTAAGACAAGGGAGTCTAAATGTTAGTAGTTACATTTCAGAGTTTGAAAAAGCGTCTTTGATGTGCGAGTTAGACGAGTTAGAAGAACAAAAAATGGCTCGATTTTGTAGAGGTTTAAATCGTGGTATCGCGGATGTCGTTGACTTACATCCCTACGAATCATTCGATACACTTTGTTCTTTGTGTCTTAAGATCGAAACTCAACAAAAAAAGAAGTCTACCCCAAAGACGGATACTTGGGATAAATCCGAGGAAACTAAGTTTGAAGGGTCAAATTTGCATGTGACACCTAAGACTACCCCTATTTCCAAAATGACACCCAACACGCCCTATAAGGCCAAGGACATGTCTAAGGTCCGTTGTTTCAAGTGTCAAGGGTTCGGTCACTATAAAACCGAGTGTCCCAATCAAAGAATCATCACCTAAAGGGAGGCGATTACATATCGTGATGATTTGTGGAACAAGAGGAAAGTGACGAGAAGGGAAAAGTTTATATGACAAAGGGAGGAGAGGAAGAGGTGGAAGAAGTTTTAGAGTTTGAGGCTCCTACACACGTTGTGTCACTAGTCTTGCGTCGTACACTACACACACTTGCTAAATCGTCTATAATGAAGCAAAGAAACCAAATCTTTCATACTAAATGTCAAGTGAATGATAAGTGGTGTAATGTGATTATTGATGGGGGGAGTTGCACTAATGTCGCATCCCAAGAATTGGTGGATAAACTTGCCTTGACCACTACGCCCCACCCAAAACCCCACACACTACATTGGCTTGATGACGGAAAGAAGGTGAAGGTCACAAAGCAAGTGCGAGTTGGATTCACGATGGGTCCGTATAATGATGAAATCACGTGTGACGTGATTCCCATGGATGCGTGCCACATTCTTTTGGGCAGGCCGTGGCAATTCGATCGTGATGCACGTCACCAAGGGAGGACTAACCAGTATATTCTGATGGTGAATGATAAGAAAATCGTCCTAAGGCCAATGGCACCGAAGGATGTTCGTTCTATGCATTCTAACCGGACTACCAAGCCTAGTTTATCTGTGTTTGCTAGTGAGATGGTGTTAGCAAACAAAGAGAAGAGGTATGCCCTTAAAGCGTCCAGCATGTCCGTAGTTTCAAGAGGGAACGACCTTGACCAAGGTTACATTAACCTTGACCAAGTTTACCCTAACCTTGACTCTAACGAACTTATGCAACCGCTAGTAGGTGGGTCTGATCAAGATGTATTTTCGAGTGACCTTGAGCCTAGCTTGTCTACAGTTGTTAGTCAAAACAGAATTAAACCGGTGATTGACCGGAAAGAAAAGATGAATACACTTATTGCGTCAAAGCAGCCCGTTCTTCAAGAGGAGCAATCCGGGCTCATACAGCCATCAATTCAAATGAGGGATAATTACTAGGGGGTCCGTATAACTTCCGTGGAGAACTTAGCTCCAAATTTAAAATTTGACGGCCTTACGGAATTGAGGTCAATTCCTTTTGAAGAGGGAGGGGATGACCCGATTGTGGACCTCGAAAGGGTAGTCAACGGACTAAAAGAGTCAACCAACCACGAACTTGGATTAATCAATCCCAAGCTACTACGGATAGGCGTGTCATGGCTCATACATGTCCAGGTTCATGCAATTACACAAAGGATCACGTTGGAGAATATTGTCTATCCTAGGAAGATATGGAGGATCTCGTGGGGATGGCATAATATCCACGATAGTAATGGGAAAATAAAAAGATATATGGATGATATCTCTCATGATAGGCAAATTGTGAATAAAAGGCAACAAGAGGGTCGTCATATATTTAATATATCAATCAAGGATTTCGTGATCTCCAATATATGGAGAATGGATCATGTGGATTATTGCCAACTAAGTGAAAGTGTTGGTGATCTATCCAAGAAGTGGGTGTCCAGATTCATTCCACCACCTAGCCACATTCACACGTCATTTGCAATCACAATCAACCAAGAAAATCATACTTATTTTAAGGTGATATGGAGAATCAAATCCAATGGAATAAAATCAAGTGGATAATCCTTAAAGGTGGCGTGATCTCATGGAAGTGGAAAGAGTATCAAACATCTCACATCTTTGGCAAGAATTACTCAATAGATATTAGTATATTATTTTATATTGGATTGTTTCCAAATATCGTAAGAATATTGTAGGGTAGAATATGACTCGTGATCACGAGTTGATTTCTTGCATGTAGGCTATATAAGCCATAGTTGTTAATTCAATAAAATGATCGAATATTTATGAATTTACAAACAACCTGTCAAACTCTGGATTAATTTGTTAATCACGTGTTTAAACTTCGAGAAGGCACTTCGAATCGTTTAGAGGGTTGGTGTTCCAAACTCTGAGCTATTAATTCTGGGTTCAAGGTCGAACTACGGGTTAAATATCCTTTGGATACTCAACGATTAACATCAGATCACAAAATACAAAAAAACGAAGCCTCTGCTTCCCAAAAATAGCAGAGCCACAAAACTCAAAATCCTCACAGACCTTAACCACGAACCAGGGTTACATTAACCTTAGTTCAATTTCACTCCAAAATCCACGTCATCAACCAAGGTTACATTATCCTTCGACCCAATATTCATTTCTTATTCTAAACCGCTTCCGCATTCGCATCATTTCAAGGGCCTCATTTCTGTGTCACTAGCATACGAGCATTCCTCAAGTCTTTAAGCCGTCTGGTGGATCTAGCCTTATCTCCGGTTCTGTTTTGCGGTCTCGGAGATGGCATCAAACGACAACGAAAACAGCCTCGACCAACCCAACGCCTTAATGAACGTCACGTGAACAGTACACTTTTTTTTTGGTATCAACAACTGTTTAACCCTCGAACTACCTCGCTCGAGTTTAACCTTTCAACCGCAACTGCAATCGGAAATTCAACACCGAACCAAAAGCTAGTTAAAATCGATTAACCCTTGAACTATCTCGCTCAAGTTTAACCCTTGATTTCCAACCGCAACCGAAAAATCAACAAAAAAAACTTGGCCTAACACACCTTTAGGACCGTCTTGTTTTTAAGAAAAATCAAGATTGTATTTGATATCCCCTTTCTTTTTATTCTTTTTTTTCTCTTTTTTTTTGGGTATAAAAACTACACAATTAAGAAATCACAAGTTCAACAACGAACAAAAAAGTTAGTCAAAATCGATTAACCCTTGAACTACCTCGTTCAAGTTTAATCTTTGACTTCCAACCGCAACTGGAAAATCAACCAATAACTTGGCTCCGACAGACCTTTAGGATCGTCTTGATTTTTAGAAGAATCAAGAGTTGTAGCTCTGATACCATTCTGATACGAAATAAAAATGTGGAAGCTCCAATGCAAACTTATTTTTGTATTTTTTCTGGAACAAAGGTTAATCTAACCTTGAAGTTTATTGACGACCGAAAATAAACGATAAATATAAAGGGATATTTAGCCCGTAGTTCGACCTTGAACCCGGAACTAATCACGAAAGAGATTGGAGCCCAATCTTTTATCGCCAATTCGAAGTACCTTCTCGAGTTTAGTAAACACCATGATCACAAGATCAAAATGCAACCGTGTTTTTCTTTCAATTCATAATTCATATTTTGTTCTTACATTATTGTCGTGTGGCATATAAATAGCCTACATGTGAAGATCAACTCGATATCTCGAGTGATATTATTTCCTAAATAATACTATGCTAAAAGGGAAACAAATACTACAAAATAAACTAATAATACTACTCTAGTATATTGTTGTCAAATATGCGAGATGCTTGATACCCTTTATATCTTCTTGAGATCATGACACTCTTGATTAGGCAACAATCCACTTTATCTTATTCTTTATGGAGATCACGATATCCCCATTGATTTTATTGTGATTTGGACGAGATCCCATAATATATGGGCCATATCTTGGGGATTCTTTTATTTGCTTACTACCTTTGTGAAGATTGTAAGATTCTTCACATCTTCTCAAGATAGAACGTAATCTTTCTTGTGTAGCTACATACTCGCACGCACCTGGACGATATTCTAGTCACACTCATTTCGCACTCGGTTCATCCCTTCTTTCTTCAAAAAGAATTGTCCTCAATTCCAAAAGGTAATTGAGGCATAACAATATGGCCGGAATCGCGTTATCCTTTTTTTCCTATGAACAGTACCGCATGAATAGTACCACGTGAACAGTACACTTTTTTTTTGGTATCAACAACTGTTTAACCCTCGAACTACCTCGCTCGAGTTTAACCCTCGAACTACCTCGCTCGAGTTTAACCTTTCAACCGCAACTGCAATCGGAAATTCAACACCGAACCAAAAGCTAGTTAAAACCGATTAACCTTTGAACTATCTCGCTCAAGTTTAACCCTTGATCTCTAACCGCAACCGGAAAATCAACAAAAAAAACTTGGCCATACACACCTTTAGGACCGTCTTGATTTTAAGAAAAATCAAGATTGTATTTGATATCCCCTTTTTTTTCTTCTTTTTTTTCTCTTTTTTTTTTTTGGGTATAAAAATTACACAATTAAGAAATCACAAATTCAACAACGAACAAAAAAGTTAGTCAAAACCAATTAACCCTTGAACTACCTCGTTCAAGTTTAATCTTTGACTTCCAACCGCAACTGGAAAATCAACCAATAACTTGGCTCCGACAGACCTTTAGGATCGTCTTGATTTTGAGAAAAATCAAGAGTTGTAGCTCTGATACCATTCTGATACGAAATAAAAATGTGGAAGCTCCAATGCAAACTTGTTTTTGTATTTTTTTGGAACAAAGGTTAATGTAACCTTGAAGTTTATTGACGACCGAAAAGAAACGATAAATATAAAGGGATATTTAGCCCGTAGTTCGACCTTGAACCCGGAACTAATCACGAAAGAGATTGGAGCCCAATCTTTTATCGCCAATTCGAAGTACCTTCTCGAATTTAGTAAACACCATGATCACAAGATCAAAATTCAACCGTGTTTTTCTTTCAATTCATAATTCATATTCTATTCTTACATTATTGTCGTGTGGCATATAAATAGCCTACATGTGAAGATCAACTCGATATCTCGAGTGATATTATTTCCTAAATAATACTATGCTAAAAGGGAAACAAATACTACAAAATAAACTAATAATACTACTCTAGTATATTGTTGCCAAATATGCGAGATGCTTGATTCCCTTGATATCTTCTTGAGATCATGACACTCTTGATTAGGCAACAATCCACTTTATCTTATTCTTTATGGAGATCACGACATCCCCATTGATTTTATTGCGATTTGGACGAGATCCCATAATATATGGGCCATATCTTGGGGATTCTTTTATTTGCTTACTACCTTTGTGAAGATTGTAAGATTCTTCACATCTTCTCAAGATAGAACGTAATCTTGTTAGTGTAGCTACATACTCGCATGCACCTGGACTAGATTCTAGTCACACTTATTTCGCACTCGGTTCATGATGTGTCAAAAAGTGTTGCTATGTGAGCGTCGAAGATTTGACGATAGCAGAAGTGTAAGTTGTGGTTTTATAATAGTGCGGTTGTGGAAGAACCGGTTTTGAAAAAAAGTTGTGACTTCGCGTTTTATCGAGACTACTATTAATTAGGAGTTTGAAGTTTGCGATGTAAAGGTTGTTCGTGAGAGAATGTGGTGTCTGTGACGGTGCTTTGGAGGTGTGACCAAATCTTATTACAGAATTTTGGTGGTGAAAGTGCTTTTTTGAAAAACTTTTAAAACTGCGACCGTATTTGTCTATTCCATTGATTGGAATTTTGACGGTGGTGACGGTGTTTGTAAAAAAATGTTTCATGGGTATAACCGTTTTGGATTCCTTGACTTCATTAGTTGAAGTTTTGGTATGTTAACCGTATGTGCTAAAAAGTGTTTTGAGAAATGTAACTGTTTTACTCGCCTCGGTCCCATTGGTCAGGAATTCGGCGGTAGTAATGGTGGTTATGTGTGCGAATGTTTTGAAAGGAAAATATAACCGTATAAGGCACCTCGATCCCATTAGTTTGGATTTTGCTAACAATAACGGTATGTCGTGGTTGTTCGAAAATGACAAGTTTCATTTTGTCCAAAGTAATGGCGCTCAAAATTGTCCTTTGAAAGTGATGAGTGTAAAATTGGCCATGGCGACGGCGCTAAAGTGCTTTTGAAAGTAATTTTAATTTGACCGGGGCCATGGCGCTTAAAAGGCTGTTTTGAAAAGAAGATGTTCTTTTTCGAGAACGGAGTTGGGTGCGGTTTAATATGTTGTCGTGGTTGAATCCGGATTTTAATGTTTTATTCGGGTTGTAAAACACGCTACACATAACTAGGAATGCGTACACTCATGCAGGATGCAGACAGGGTAGGTTAGAGTAGGATATCGTCCACGAGTAGTATTTGCTTAGGTGACGATAGGTCACCGAGGGAGGTGAGTGTCATCCTGTTTGCTTAATACCACTCGTTTGGTACATCAACGGAATGCGTGGCTACCTTAGACGGCCGGAACGTCAACCGAGGATCTCTTCGCGTGTCCGAAAGGATCTTACTTAGAAGAGATCGATTGGTCCTTATATTGATTAGGGTGGGCTTTTTAAGGCCAAAACCTGTAGTGACCACAACAAGAAACTAGGAAATGAGCTTCACCAACCTCGTTCGAGTTACACCACCGCTAGAAACTTGTTTCCGAATCCCCAGCGGAGTCGCCAAACTCTGTACACCCCTCCGCATCGCACAACGCCCCGCGCGTGCTCACGAGGGACCTGTGGTTTGTCGAGGCGACCACCCACGCGGCCCCCTCCCATTGGGGTCCGGTCCGATCTCGCGTACTGGGCGATGTTTTGGACCTCGATCACTACAAGAAAAGCAGCCCCGGGCGTCCACCCAATGGCTTGCGTCAGTGGACGCTATATTAGGACGGACGTCCACAAACAGACGCCATAAAGTGGAGCCACGACCGGTCGCCTATTTTTAAATGGGCGTCCACTGTTGGACGCCAAAAAAACGGGCGTCTGACAGTGGACGCCAGGGGTTGGTGTCCAACAGTGGACGACATCCAGGGGCACCTGGCGTCCACTGTCAGACGCCACCTCCCCTGAATATCTGCCATTTTTCGTCGATTTTAGCTTCCTCTGGCGTATGTCATGGCGTCCGTTATTGGACGCCGTGTATGCTGTTGCGTGGCCGTAAACATGAGTTTGATGTCTAGCCAAAACCTGCAAAATAAACCACATCCACAACTCTCAACCAACCACAACTGTCGACCATCCACAATACCTCAACTTCATTCACTCTCAATCAACGAAAACACTTCATCTCTTCACACATTTATGCTGAAAAAACATTCATGTAAAAAAGTTTTAACATACGGTTTGAAGGTACATAAATCTAAACTAGTTCAAAGATACATAATCCATAAATCCAGTCACAACAACAACAACAAAAAAACAATCAGCTAACTGCGAAGCTAGTTGAAGCACCAGAGTTACCACCATCCCCGTTAAAGGGGTCTCTGTTGTCTGGAGGGAATGAGGGACGATCTTGGTTGCATCTCTCAAACATGGCCTGAAACATGGCCATCTATTCCAGCTTTTTTTTTATTTGCTCCTGCCGTTCCTTCATTTGCTCCTGCTGCTGTGTCAGTTACTCTCGTGGAACGATTTCGTCATTTTTTTGGACATTCCCTTGCTGGAGAAAGCTAAGGTTTTCTTTGGGGAAGGTGGTATTGACCTAATGTTGCTTGTTAGGACATTCTCACAGAAAGTCTCTCGTGATATTTTGCCTTTGGCTTGTAAACGGGCTCTTAATATCGTGGTGGCATGCTACTATCTTTTTTAGGACGCGTCGGTGCATGAAGGATGGGGTAGTCCTTGGGTTTCGGATGTTGTAAGGGGGATGGAATACGAGTGATTGCCCTCTTTGCTTATTCTAAGTGAGCTTATCACGTGTCTCGACGCACATGCGCGGATACATCGTGCTCCCTTTCGGGGTTCTAGGATCATTTTGCAGGTATGGCGGTGTACTACTTTCCATTTTCGAAACTTGCCTTAGTTCGAAACTTTGACGTTGTTTTGTGGTTCGTGCGGGTTTGGCTACAAGAGAGGCTTGGTTTGATCGAGCCCCCTCGGTCCGTCAAGGGCATAGCTACAAAGGTTTCATGGGTCGTAAGATGGTGCAATCATGGAACGACGGTTATAATGAAGAAGGATGGCGTTCCTACTTGCAGGCGAGATTTACTCGAATTACTTAGAAATGCCTTTAAATATTTTACGATACTTCTTTTTATCAACTTAAAGAGTATTTGGGACCTTTTTCCCCATGTTTTGGACCGACACATCTTTTTGTCACATTCTTACTACATTTTATAATACGTCTTATTTCATTACATTAAATGTTATTGCATAGATTCTTTTTCTGCATTTAACCATGGCTTGATGAGCAAACCCTTCATACTCCTTATCCTCTTTGGCCGGCCACCTTGAATGATACCACATTGGATTCCTCAACTTATTTATTCTCATTTAATCTTTAGAAACCTCCCAACTCTTTTACATTCATTTCTCATAAAAATCATTCAACACCCTGTTTCCTTCTCCCTTCCTTTGGCCGTGGCATTTCTGGTTTTTCAAGGCCTAATTTTGCTTCATTTTCGAGTCATAATTGTCATATCTTTATCATCAAATTAATCCTTATTTTGATCCTTTCGTTAAGGTAATAATCGATGTTGTTTTCGATCATTATTTACCTTGATTTTATTATTTTTCTCATGGTATTTTTCTGCCATAGTTTTGTTTATGGTAGGATTTATGGACGATTAATATATGATTATATTCTTTAAAAATGAGGTTTTTTAAAAATTTTAATAATTTGGTATTTTTCTGATATTTTAGTTATCGATTATTAAATTATTACCGTTTACAGACAAAAATGATTAAAAGCCAACTTTTATTTCTAGTACTTAAACATTTTATTTTAATCTGAAAATTGACATGGGAAATCTTCCTAGTGAAAAAGAATTTTCTAAAATTTTCCATAATTTTTTGGAAATTTTAAGCGGGTGAATTTAACCACTTTAAATCATCGTTTATCGTTAAAACTGTATTTGTCGTTTTAATTTCCGATTTTCTGGTCTTTGTTTTAAATCTGGAAAAAATTGGTAGATTTTGGAAAATCATGATTATTTTTAAGTTTAATAATAATTTTTGGATATTAATGCGCAAATCGTTTGGTAATTACTACTCCCTCCCTTCATAACCAAACACACCACTTGCTTTTTCACATTTGTCGAGACGCGTTTTACACTATTAATATCTTTCATTTTACATTATTAAAAATTCTAAAAATTTGATATTCTTACTCTACTCACAAAGATGAATCAAACAAGATCCCACATGACTATATTTTACTTTGTAGATTGTCGAGAATATTGAAGACTGTCTTCACTTGTGAATAGTGGCAAAATGAGTTTTGGTGTGTTTGGTTTTGAAGGGAGGGAGTATTTTTTATTAATCGTATTGTCGAAACTAATAATAATTAGGGAATTTTAGTTTTGTAAATTTTGGAAACACCCTAATTAGTAGTATTAAAATGTTTAAGACATTTTTAATCATTTTATAACATTTGTACGATATTTCAATAATTTCATAAACCCAAATTTTCTCACTTTAACCATTAATATCATTAAGGTCGAAAGTATTAGTTTTATAAATCTATATCGTTTACTAAAAATGTTGTGTTAGTATGAACTAATATTTTGATATTTTGATATGATGCTATTTTTAAGAAGGTTTCTAAAAGTAGAAGTTTCCTAATTATAAGATAGAAATTTTCCTCTTTTAGAATATAATGATTACTCCTTTTATCTCCATATTGTTTATAATGATTATACTCCCTCCGTTCATAATCTTTTTTCCCATTTCATCATTATTTGTGAGGGGTATTTTAATGAAACAGGGCAAAAGATAGTCAACGGAGAGAGTATCTTTTTAAATATCGATAATGGCTTGGTTTTGGAGTTATGGAATAAGGACAAGTGTGGGGTTAGAGTAATATAGTCTAGGATGTACATTTTTGTCATCAACTGTAAGGCTGGTGTGTCTTTATGGGACACATTGGTTGTTGAACTGAGCATGGTTTGTGTTTAGGAGAGTGTGCATTGTGCCCTTAAACTGAGATATCGCATCGTGTAAGTCGCGTCGGGTTGAACTGGATATGGTTTGTATCCAGGAGGGGTGTATACTACTTAAACCAGGACCTCGCTACACGCAGTCCTGTTATAGTTGAGTTGCCTAGTTAGAGACTTGATTCTGTTATGAGTTAAGTCTACAGTTCTCGAAGCTAGTTTCCAGTATTATCCTAGTGAAAGTCTGGCCGTCTACACTAATCCTATCCATAACGCCATTTTGAATATTTTTATTTTTATCGATATAATTTTGATTTGCAGGTTGGCAAATGTTTTATGTTTTCTCCGAAAAACTCATTTTTATTATATTATTTCGATACATGAAGTTTTTCACTGGAAGTTTATTTTTATTATAATGTTTTACTGTTTTTCATTTTTACTACTTTTTTTATAGTAGTAATTACAGTTTTAAAATTCCGTTATACGGCTGGGAGAACGTTGACGTTGCTTCCCACTGATTGTGGCTGTTATGTTTTAACATGGCAGGTATACGTGTTTCCGGGTGTGGGCTAGCGAGCAGTATAGATTAGGTATGTCAATTGCACCCGAACCCGTTCAAAATCCATCCACCCGAATAAAATTAATGGACGAAAACCCGAGCTAAATGGATTTTAAGCGGATGACGGATGAATCGGGTGATGGATCGGGTCGGATTCGGGTGGAAATTTTTCACCCGTCACCCGATCCGTTCACCCGTTTATAGATTTTTAAAAAAAATTATATGAATATATAAAAAAAAATTAATTTCACTCTAATTTTATACTCATTATCCTTTTTTTTCTTAAAACCTAAGAAAATATTTTCCGTAATCACTTTGGCGGCCACCATTTTAGATTTTCTTTCCCGTCTTAATTTCCGACCACCAAAAAATCCCAAAAAACTTTACGCATCTTATAATTTGTATATTTTTTGTTGTATTTTTAAAAAATATTTTTCATCCGCTAAGCACCCGATCCACCCGAATCACCCGCGGATGACGGATGGATTGGATCCGGGTGGTGGGTTAATCGGGTGACGGATGGATCGGGTAGAGTATGCGGATTCGGGTGATGGATTCGGGTGAGGCTCCACCCGACCCGAAACCGACCCGTTGACATCCCTAGTATAGATCCTGCTTGTTTATTTTGATAATTATGTCTTATGGATTGTTCAAACCCCTTTTATGGATTGTTTTAAAATTTGGCCATTTTTATTCATGGCCTATTGTTTGACTTTACAATTATAATTTACTAAGACATAGTTACAGTGTGTTTAATCTCGACTCTAGAGTGTTTCCGCCACTGTATCGCGTTAGAATTTCTAGGGGATTACAGTCTCATCCTAGTGCCATATAAAGACACACCAGCCTTGCACTTGATGGCAAAAATGTACATCTTAGACTATATTACTCTAACTCCACACTTGTCCTTATTCCATAACTCCAAAACCAAGCCATTATCGATATTTAAAAAGATACTCACTCCGTTAACTATCTTTTGCCCTGTTTCATTAAAATACCCCTCACAAATAATGATGAAATGGGGAGAAAGATTATGAACGGAGGGAGTATAATCATTATAAACAATATGGAGATAAAAGGAGTAATCATTATATTCTAAAAGAGGAAAATTTCTATCTTAGGAAACTTCTACTTTTAGAAACCTTCTTAAAAATAGCATCATATCAAAATATCAAAATATTAGTTCATACTAACACAACATTTTTAGTAAACGATATAGATTTATAAAACTAATACTTTCGGCCTTAATGATATTAATGGTTAAAGTGAGAAAATTTGGGTTTATGAAATTATTGAAATATCGTACAAATGTTATAAAATGATTAAAAATGTCTTAAACATTTTAATACTACTAATTAGGGTGTTTCCAAAATTTACAAAACTAAAATTCCCTAATTATTATTAATTTCGACAATACGATTAATAAAAAATACTCCCTCCCTTCAAAACCAAACACACCAAAACTCATTTTGCCACTATTCACAAGTGAAGACAGTCTTCAATATTCTCGACAATCTCTAAAGTAAAATATAGTCATGTGGGATCTTGTTTGATTCATCTTTGTGAGTAGAGTAAGAATATCAAATTTTCAGAATTTTTAATAATGTAAAATGAAAGATATTAACAATGTAAAACGCGTCTCGACAAATGTGAAAAAGCAAGTGGTGTGTTTGGTTATGAAGGGAGGGAGTAGTAATTACCAAACGATTTGCGCATTAATATCCAAAAATTATTATTAAACTTAAAAATAATCATGATTTTCCAAAATCTACCAATTTTTTCCAGATTTAAAACAAAGACCAGAAAATCGGAAATTAAAACGACAAATACAGTTTTAACGATAAACGATGATTTAAAGTGGTTAAATTCACCCACTTAAAATTTCCAAAAAATTATGGAAAATTTTAGAAAATTCTTTTTCACTAGAAAGATTTCCCATGTCAATTTTCAGATTAAAATAAAATGTTCAAGTACTAGAAATAAAAGTTGGCTTTTAATCATTTTTGTCCGTAAACGGTAATAATTCAATAATCGATAACTAAAATATCAGAAAAATACCAAATTATTAAAAATATTAAAAAAAACCCTCATTTTTAAAGAATATAATCATATATTACAAGTTTAGGCCGAATATTACGATTTTACAAATTAATACAACAATTTAATCGAGAAAAATACCGAAACATGCAAATTTGCTACTTTTAAAAAAAATTCTAGATTACATGACATACATATATAGTCAAAAAAATGAAATATAAAAATATACATGCAATTACACGAATAAAATCACGAAATACCGAGTAACATGGACGTTACTTCTAATCCAAATCGGAACCGATAATATACTCATCGGCCTCGGGATCGTCCACAAATCCTACCATACACGAAACCATGGCAGAAAAATATCATGAGAAAAAATAATAAAATCAAGGTAAATAATGATCGAAAACAACATCGATTATTACCTTAACGAAAGGATCAGAATAAGGATTAATTTGATGATAAAGATGAGACAATTATGACTCGAAAATGAAGCAAAATTAGGCCTTGAAAAACCAGAAATGCCACGGCCAAAGGAAGGGAGAAGGAAATAGGGTGTTGAATGATTTTTATGAGAAATGAATGTAAAAGAGTTGGGAGATTTCTAAAGGTTAAATGAGAATAAATAAGTTGAGGAATCCAATGTGGTATCATTCAAGGTGGCCGGCCAAAGAGGATAAGGAGTATGAAGGGTTTGCTCATCAAGCCATGGTTAAATGCAGAAAAAGAATCTATGCAATAATATTTAATGTAATGAAATAAGACGTATTATAAAACGTAGTAAGAATGTGACAAAAGGATGTGTCGGTCCAAAACATGGGCAAAATGGTCCCAAATACTCTTTAAGTTGATAAAAAGAAGTATCGTAAAATAGTTAAAGGCATTTCAAAGTAATTCGAGTAAACGTCGCGTAAGAAAATAATTATTTACGAAACTTCGTAATAAAATCATTAATAGCTAAATTTTCGTAAATAAAAATATTTACTAGTTTAAAATATTATAAAAACATGTTTAGAAATTTGTAGAAAAAGGAATAACTCAAATCCGAGCTTAAATACGTTAATTCGTAGAGAAAAAAAATTCCTCGCGGAAAAATAAATAGTACGAAGCAAATCAAATAAATAGATTTAACTATAAATATCATTAAACTCAAAATGAAAATAAAGCTTGGAAAAATAAAGAAACATAAGGCCGAAATGTGACAGAGTCATAACGGAAAGGATACAAATGTTAGGAAAAATAGCGGGTGTTACATGGGTAACACTGTCTCTGGTCGAGCGCTTAGTGAGGTTAACTTGAGTCGCCTCCTTATCCTTTCGCATCGCGGTCTTCCTAACATTCGATTTGCCCTGCGCTGGCGGAAATCCGTAAACTCCCCGCCAGGAACGAGTAGGGTATGTTGGTCGAGCACTTTCTATAATAACGGGACGTGAAAACCTCTGTCTCCAAGACATCCTAAACTCCCTGAGAGAACTTTCCGTCCACGGGTAAGACTTAGGGGCATCAACAATAACCTCTGATACAGCACGCCTCACACCCATTTGGCGCGTTAACTCGCCCGGGTAAATATAAACCTGATCCCTTAGGGACACTATCTGCATAGTATGATCCGTTGATGAAAACGGAAACCCATCCTTTCCACTGATATGCCATCACGGGATTATCCACCTAATTTCAACCCACCCATTAGCCTGCAAGTAGGAACGCCATCCTTCTTCATTATAACCGTCGTTCCATTATTGCACCATCTTACGACCCATGAAACCTTTGTAGCTATGCCCTTGATGGACCGAGGGGGCTCGATCAAACCAAGCCTCTCTTGTAGCCAAACCCGCAAGAACCACAAAACAACGTCAAAGTTTTGAACTAAGGCAAGTTTCGAAAATGGAAAGTAGTACCCCGCCATACCTGCAAAATGATCCTAGAACCCCGAAAGGGAGCACGATGTGTCCGCGCATGAGCGTCGAGACAAGTGATAAAGCTCACTTGGGATAATCAAAGAGGGCAATCACTCATGTTCCATCCCCCTTACAACATCCGAAACCCAAGAACTACCCCAACCTTCATGCACCGACGCGTCCTAAAAAAGGTAGTAGCATGACACCACGATATTAAGACCCCATTTACAAGCCAAAGGCAAAATATCACGAGAGACTTTCTGTGAGAATGTCCTAACAAGCAGTATTAGGTCAATACCACCTTCCCCAAAGAAAACCTTAGCTTCCTTCAGCAAGGGAATATCCAAAAAAATGACGAAATCGTTCCACGAGAGTATTATCTCCTAGAGGTGTACAAGGTCGAACTGAACACCACCCACCTATAGCATCTAACTTCTCGGGAAGGGGACAAACATTACCACCCGTGAAAGCAAAAACATGGTTCTTAAAATCCCAGAAATTAGAACATGCCAAAAAGAAGTCATCTTGCACTTTAACCTGCCTTAGTGCGGTAACCATAGACAAACCATCGGTTGGACAAACCTCAAGGTCACATTTTCTGAGACGACCTATCCACTCGGTTAAGAGACTCCCAAAACTCGACGTGACTCAGAATAATACAAAGAAGCTATAAAGACACTATGGGTGATCTAGTATATCTAAAACAAATACCCATAACCCGAATATATAGCCTTAATTCCACAGCAATTAGAAAATTAAGGAAAATTTCCATTATCGGGAATCGGGCCGCCTGAGCCCAGGCGCCCGAAGACCGGGCCCCCCGAACCCAAGCGACCCAGAATAAAGCCGCCTCGGCCCAGGCGTCGAAGCCTTGGGTCATTAGCCTCCTGGCATCCAAATTCCATGCTATTAGCCATGCTTTACCCCATCAGCTATCAGCAGACAAGCCCGAGCATCAGGAACGACCTCCTTAAGTCGCTAAACCCCTTTCCAAAAGCCAAAATGCCCGCGCAAGAATGGCAGGTCCACGTGGACGACACATTTTCATCCATCGGATCTACCGGACTTAGACGTTTTTTTTTCTTTTTAGGGGGATAAGCTACCCCACCTAGGTGTGTTGTGGCCTCGAGTGGCATCGTCAATTCGCATCTGTAACCCGGTACGGCATTATCATTAAGGTACAAAAAGTGGTCTACTTTTTTAAAAATGTGGGCTAACCTTTTCTCTTTTACTGCATCATAAACATGATTTCGAGGCAATTACACTTGTCTCCCAACACCGAACACGTACCCAATCGAAACATTTTAACTACGAAACATTTCTTACATTTTTGCGCATCTCGAGTCAAACATTTTAAACGACGTACTACTTTATCCAACTCCCGGCTCAAACTAACGCATTTCAAAAATTTTGAAAAACATTTTCGTACTCTCATGTAATCCTAACGCATCTAAGACATCATAAACTAAGACCAAACCACAGACGAACCAAACTTGAAGTGATTACTTGTCATCTAAGTCAACATTTCAAAAGAAAAACAAAATGCAAGACTAATCAATCAATCAAAATACTAAAAGTTCAAAATATTCAAACTATAAAAAATCCAAATATAAATCGAGTTTACAAACTAGGGAGGACCCCTAGAGGCTGCGCCTACGGCCAACACATACTCACCGATGTTGTCATCTAGATCTAGATAAACAAGAGCAAGAATAGGGGACTCGGTATCATCCATGCCCGACAGCATGTCTAGGGTACCTGTCTCAGGAATTCCCCCAACATCCTCGGTAGCTCTCGTAGCATGACCCTCAACCTCAGCCTCAGTCTGCCTCTCCACCTCAACCCCGAGCCTAGCCTCACACAGCGCCGAAGTCTCACCCTGAGTCCGAGTCAACTACTCCTTAAGCTGGGCAATCTCATTATCCCGAGATTGCAGGAGTTGCAGCAAATTGGCCACCTTTATCTCGAGCTCGGTCACCCGAGTCGCCAGCTGCCTCCCATATTCGGAACATCCTACGCTAAACCATAGAACAAAACAAACAATAAAGCAAGGAACCGACTACTCACCACGAGACGGTGGCAATCTAGTCGCTGGCAGACGTGAGACAGATAGGAGGCACCAGGCACCAGTAGTGCTTCGCCTCCCTCTCCGTCCCTACCTTCACGGACCTTTGTGGTGGTCCATGGTCTGAACACAGTCCGGGGAGGATAAACTGGCACCCTCAACTCGTCATATAAACATTAATGCACCAACCTTTCGCCCAAATACCTCACCGAGCAAAACAGCGCATGAAGGAGCGTCCTCCTGTCACTCCTAGGCCTCAACTCTGCCCCCACATACTCGGGCAGACCCTCATAGTCGGCCCAAGGACGGGCCACGAACTGCATAAATAAACCGACATTTCAATAATTCTAATCATGGGGGCTACTAAGTAAAATAAACCGTAAGAAGGAAACTTACATCCTCGAGGCGCAGCTTGTTCACTAGCACATTCTCCTACGTGTAGAGACTCGTCGTGCTCTTAGCCTGAGCCAACCTCCAGTCAATTCCCGCTGGAAACCTAACCAGATGACCGGGCATCGTCTTGGGTGCTAATCGAGGGAAGTAGGAATAGATCTAAGCCTGCAAAACCCAAAAGCATCTTTAGCAAAACCAAACCAAAGTAAGTAAAACCATGAAACTGAGTACAATTACTAACCTCCAATACGAGACCTGGACCCACGATAGGTAAAGCTGAGCCAGAGTCCACCCTCTACGGCCTCACCATGACCTCTAGGCAACCAGTCATCTCCGTGAAAGTCGCGGTCACCCAATCAAAATGTCCCAACTGATCTAAATCAGCTAGGAAAGGCAAAATCGTAGTACTAAACCTCTTGCCCTTGTCAGAGAAGTGGGTCGACCCTAGGAAGTACCACAACCACAGACGGGCATCCTGCTCCGGCGTGTTAGGAACTCGACCCTCTAGCACAGCCACCCTCTCAAAGTAGTCGGTAATGTATGAGCTCACCAGAGCATGAGGCACACTATAAGCCTCACGCTCTAAACAATCCCCGATCCAACCCCTAACCTCGTCACTATCTAACCTAGGGCCGTCAGAAGCCACCTAATCATCTCAGGACCCCAGGGCAAACCCGTAATAACCTTGAAGTCCTCCAAAGTCATCTCGACCTCCCCAAACGACATATGGAAGGTCGAGGTCGTGTCGTAAAAGCAATCTACCAACGCTATAATTACCTTGAGACTGCACTTTGTCTTGCAACCTACTAATTGGACCCAATGCCCAACCACGGGGCCTAAAGTCGTCCCCGCGATAATCTCCTTTGCGGCGGGCTTGAGCTTCAGAGAATAAATCTCCAAACACATGGTGAAATCCGAGAAGGTCCTCATCGGGCCGGGCGACCGCAAACCGAGATAATACAAGCATAAACAAACTACCAGTTAAAACCTAAGTTAAGCCCTAAACCAATAAGCACGAGTCGAGGTACACACCAAGCCATTCATGACATGGCTAGAGACGTGCAAATCAGGACGAAACAATAATGATGACCGTCCCAATCCCGAGCCCAAGGGGGGTCATCGTAAACAACCTCCTCACCCTCGTTGACAGGACCCGGGGAGGGGGGGGGGGGGGGAACCGTCACAGGTTGTCTGCGCCTCGTGACCCTATCAAAATAAGCCTCATTCACGGCTCCCGGTTCACAACGTTGCGAAGGAACGCTTCGTCGTCGCTTACGAACCTCTGTGGACGGCCGTCCGCACCGCCCGGCGCCCCGGGCGTGCCCGTGCGGGACCGACCCGATTTTCATCGTGTGGCGGCGGCCACCCACCGCCACCCACGCGGCCCCTCCCAACCGGGGGCCGGTCCGATCCTACATACGGGGCGAAGTGTCGGATCTCGATTTGGATGACGATCCGGACTTGTACTAGACGGGTGAGGGCACCCATGTTTCCGTTTGGGAATCGATCGAGACGTGGTTGTAAATGTTTAAAGGACGATTCATTTGGTAAGGCGACCTTTTTGGTGAACTGAATTCGTTGCCGATTTGTGGAGTCGCCACCGAGTCAATTATGAGGACTCGGAAACCGTTCAAGTCAACTTTGATCCCTTGTCGGCTCAAAGTTTAGTGGCACGGGACCTAAAGATAAAGACTTGTACCCTTAAGCACTCCATGCCTGGAATGACTCTCATTGCCAACATCTGGTAGATGTCAACACCCAACCCGCCCGCACTATAGCGGCCTCTACTAATCAATCGGTGGGCTGATTTCCTAGTTCTTTTGTTGTGGTGGAAATACTGTAACATCCGTTGTTTTAACCCTATGCTTAACTACGTCATTTGTTTTAAGGACAGATAAGTTAATCGTCGAAGTAGTGGTGTTTACATTCTTTGCATGCGATTTCACATGACAAGCAGGCCATGAAAGGATGCACGTTGGAGAGTAGAGAGTACTATGTATTATACGTATTAGCATATCAGGTTTAACGTGATAATACGGATATTAGTCATTCTCGTGGTATACCTTACCTGGTATTCTACTTAAGAAGCGTCGGTTTGATATTAATAGAGATGCATCGAACCTAATAAGGGGAGCATCCGGACTAATAGGGAACCCGACCATCGCTTTTCAGTTTAAAGTTATTTTACATTTTGAATTCCGTGTTAGGTGATTTAGCATGCGATAAATAAAAGCAATAAATCATACGAAAAACTATAAATGCGAATATAAGTAAATCACATTGTTAGGAGTTGCACCCTCGGAGTATACACTAAACGGGACTCGATGCATAGATGACGCGAGTTCATTTTGCAACGTTGTTTTGATCGGTCCATATCTCAAGTTATACTTGGATCTTTGTAGTCATTCAAAATGGAGGAGATAGATTTCGAGCTTATCTTTCAAATGACTATTCGGGAAGGCTCATTGAACCAGTATTGACAAAGTTATGGTCCGAACAAGTCAGTTGTGCATGGGAATTTTGCAAAAGTTATTTATTTGACGGGACTGTTTCTTTTGTATCGACTTTCAATAAAAGAGCTAGTGGATACATTGCTCTAATACGATTTCTAAGTTCAAATAATCAGCAATGGGATTAATTGCTTTCAAGACTAGAAGATACATTAACCAAGTGCAAAAACACACCAGCCTACTAAAGCAAACAAAGAAGCATTGCATCTGAATTGGAGCAAAATAGTGGCTGCTAGTGTTCACACTTATTCATTGTATCTAGTTGTCTAAGTTCTTTTCCCTTTCTTTGTTTGTATCATCCACTTTAAGAGGCTTGACTATTCTGGTTGGCCTCTCTTTGGGTTGAGTTGTAGGCTATAAATAGCTAAGTACTTGATGAATAAAGCATTCAACCTTCATCAAACAAAATCTGAGTTAAGCTTTGCTTTCCTTTTCGTCTTTGTAGTTCACAAGACAAACTATTAGAGTAAGTCGCGTTACAAGCTCTATACTCGCTATTTCAATCGAGTGTTTGAATTAGCACCCGCTTTGTTGAGGTATAGGTCTATCTCACTTAGCACACTATCCTTGGTTATGTTTCATCATCACTTTTCAGCAACTATTTCAATCTGATTTCGTTGCTTGTTTTCGTTTATCTCAAATTACTATCAATATCCAAATAACTTGTTCGAAGTTCATTCCAACTCACATCAATAGATAGTTTTGAGAACGGATCTCGGAATTACTCGGGTCTATTTAGTGTGTTTTAATATTTGTGGTTGAATTTGGGACGTTACGTATTTTAGTTGACGTTCGTGGGCCTAGTACCCACGTCTAGTGTTGTCGTAGTGCCTAATAATAGAAAGTGCGAATATGGAAAGTTTTGTTTAGATGACAACCTAGTGACAATACGACTTCGACAAGCGGATCCTCCTAGCCTGACCAGTTACCCCGGCAGAGTTCGGTAACGCTTTTGACCTTCCCGCGGCTATTTCGGCAAAGCTCTGTTACTATTCGCTAATTCTGTGGCTAACCCGACAGAATCTGTGTACTAATTTTGGGGTAGTCGATCACAGGCACCTCGGTATTGAGTGGGGTGCTCGAACGTGAGGAGTAGCGTCGATGTCGCTTTTATTATCAGAACTACGATCGAGTGGATCGTTTGCCTCGGGTGTCGGAGTGCGAGCCCTTAACGAGAGTTTTTGAAGGGGAAGAGAAGATTGATGTTGTGTGGAAATGAGGGCGTGAAGGGGGGTATTTATAGGTGTTTACGGCCCTCGTCGCCCATATGGGAGCCCGAGCTGGGGCGTGCTAAGACTCAGACGCCTGGGTCCGAGCGTGGGGAGACTCAGGCGCCTGGGTCCGAGCGTGGGGAGACCCAGGCGCGCCAGGTGGGGCGGTTGGAGTTTTGAGGATACAATTTTGATACTTTCCAAAACCGAGAGTGAGGAGTGTGATACGTTACTTGGGGATGAAGTTTACCCGAGGTTTGACCTAGCGCCGTAAGTTTAGTGGGCCTTGGGTGTTCATCCCGAGGTTCGCTTGGCGCGGTGTTGACTCGGTTCGAGTTTTGGGACCGACTCAGGGCCCCGGTGTCGGAATTGACTCTAATTAGTGTCTATGTGACCGTAACGACACGACTAAGGCTGCCATCATGTTAGTTTTTAATTTTTCCGAGTAATTATTTGATCTGTCCTATAGGAAAACTACCTATAACATCGCGAACCCGTGTCGCGTTGCAGTCCGATCGTCATCGGGTGTTTGCTGGGCACTTCTGCATCCATCACGTCCGAATTTGGGTGTCTACAGAAGCCCCCACTTTGACTGAGGCTTGGAAAAGGCGAAAGTCAAAGTATAGCCACACAGTTCAATCGAGGATTACGACCTGGTGGCTGTCCGGTCGGGTCGTTTTAAGTCCGTTGGACTACGTGGTGAGGCTCGACAGCCAAGGTTGAGGAGTCATACCTGACGTCTTCGCTTGTGGTTGATCGCTTGGGACCCGGGCCGTTGCTTGACATCTTGTTCTTCATTCTTTGTGCGCGCGCTTTGTCTTCTTCGGTTTATTTAGAGGTTTTGTTTAATATTAAGTGTTTTTGCGCGCTAGCAACGCATTAAGTTGGCCTTTATTTGTACGAGTATATTGTGGGCCGCTTGTGAACCCTTGATGACATAAAACGTTCGAGGGCGTTAGTCTCCGCTCGAGCAGTTGTCCTTAGGATGCTTATGACCCCTAGGACAAGGTATGATATGAAACAATTCGAGGGCGTCAGTCTCCACTCGAATTGAAGTTGATGTGGAGGTATAAGACTCCTTCGAGGGCGTTAGTCTCCTCTCGAATTAAAATTGCTGTGGAGGTATAAGACTCCTTCGAGGGCGTTAGTCTCCTCTCGAATTAAAATTGCTGTGGAGGTATAAGACTCCTTCGAGGGCGTTAGTCTCCTCTCGAATAAAAATTGCTGTGGAGGTATAAGACTCCTTCGAGGGCGTTAGTCTCCTCTCGAATAAAAATTGCTGTGGAGGTATAAGACTCCTTCGAGGGCATTAGTCTCCTCTCGAATAAAAATTGCTGTGGAGGTATAAGACTCCAATGCCTCTCGGATAACCAAGACCCGTTAGGCAAAAATTGTTGTGCCTCCGGGATATCTCTGACCCTCGGGCAAAATTGTTGTGCCTCCGGGATATCTCTGACCCTCGGGCAAAAATGTTGTTGCTGTGCCTCCGGGATAACTCTGACCCTCGGGCAAAAATGCTGTTTGTCTATTCGTTTTAGTTAAAATGATGGCTTTGTGAGTTTGTCTTAATTTGTTTTGCAGGCTTGTCTCATTTTGTTCGGGTTTGTTCTTGCTTTTATTTTGGTTTGTTTATGCACTTGAGATTCGTTTAGAGTCTATTTAGATTAGTTTGGTTTAGATTTTCTTTTTTACGCGTTCGGGTGTAGCGTTTAGGTTAAGTGTGTCTTTTATGCTTGTTTTATTGTCGAGAGTGTATTATCGATGTTGATTAGTAGTTGTCCCGTTATTGTTATTTCGTTTTGTCTTAGTAGGTGCATGTTTTATATTTTTTGACCTTGAGTTTGTTTGCTTAAGTATTTATTGGTGCTTTTGATTCAATCCCTTGCGGGTGGTTACGTTAAGTTAAGCTTGTCTTTCTTGGGTGGTTGCGTTAGACTAACCTTGGTCTACGACTTTCTTCGGGAAAGTTTATGACTAACCCTGGGCCATTGATGAGTGGTTGTTTGGGTTTAGTGTCTTTCTGCCTTTAAATTCCTAGACTTGATGTGTAAGCTCTTAATGAATGTACAATGGTGTTTGCATTAGTTCTTGGGCTTGCATTTGCTTAGTGAATTCTTACGGAATGTGCTGAAATAATAATCCCCTGGGATGTATGTTGAGTGCTCAGGGACTTGCTAGGAGAACTGGTTGCTTTGAGTGCTTTAGGGTTGTGGATTTGTCCTTTTTTGTTTTATCATGCGGTCAAGCGCAAGCGTCCTTATTAATCATGGCTCCCGTGTTCGTTTATTGCCGGCGGTCGATTTTGACTAGAGAAGGTTGTAAGGCTTGCCTTATAGGGCTTAAATTTACTCCTAACTCCCTCGATTGGCATATAGGACGGTGCGTGCTCATCTGGTTAGGTTTTCGGCGGTGATTGAATGAAGGTTTGATTCTGGCTAGGAGCACTATTTGTCGGAGAATGTGCTGGTGAATCACCTGCGCCTTGCAGATGTAAGTTTCTTTATTAAAGTTTGTTTTATTTAGTAGCCCCCAAGGTTTAGGATTATTGAAGTATCGATTTTGGTTTTATCGCTTGTTTTGTCCTATGGTTTCGTATTCGCTTTCACTTGGAACGGTTCGCTTTTTTTTAGCTGGTTGATTCGGCTGACGCTCTTCAGGCCCCAGTCTTCCCCTTTGACACCGCTCGGGGTCGATGTGGTAGGGGTAGCCTTTACTGAGCACCTCCCCCCCTTGCTCTGCTGAGGAGATGGATGCCGGGATTGAGTGGCGTGACCGGCTGTATCGGGTGAGTTTTTGTGTTCTTCGTTTGGGTTCTAAGAATTAGGGTCGGTTTGCCTATCTTTTATGGTTGCACTTTCAGGTTTCCTCGCTTTGCCATCAGCGGTTGTGGCAGGTTGCTGACTGCTTCCGGGCTTATGCCTCGAGGGTCTCTCGTGACACTTCAGGGCCTCGATCGGTGAGTTTACGCGACTAAGGTGGCTTTCTAGGCTGTTGGTGTACTTCCCCAATGCTTAAGTGTATTTGCAGGATGTTCCAGATAGGGTGGGGTAGTTGGAGGCTCGGGTGACCGAGCTCGAGGCGAGAGAGGTTGAGGCACAGCGGCTCCTGCAATCACGAGCTGACGAGATCGCCTTCTTGAAGGAGTAGCTAGCTCGGTCCCGGGGTGAACCTCAGCTCAGGGTGAGGCTAGACATCAGGTCGAAAGGGAGGCTGAGGTCGATGCTGGGGCTACGGGTGCTACGGAGGAGGTTGGAGGGGTTCCCGAGACAGCTACTCTAGATATGTTGTCTGGGATGGACGGTAGTGAGTCTTCTTTTATAGACCTGGAGGACCTAGGGTTAGGTGACCAGCTTTGTGAGATCGTGACCAGCTTTGTGAGGTCGTTTCCAATGTCCGGGGTTGAGGATGATAGCTATGGTGATAGTGGACGTTTGATTTTCTATCCTTGGGTTGTTCGGGATGTCGCTTGCATGACCACAGGCGCCTGGACTGAGGCAGCTGGCCTCCGGACCGCCTGGGCTTGGGCGGCCGGTAATTCGGGCGCGTGGGGCGTTGCGGTCGGGTCCCTGGGTTATGGAAACTTTCGTTGTTTCCTAATTCTTGTAGTTTTAGGGCTATATGTACGGGTTGTGGGTGTTCGTTTTAGACATACCAGGGTATCTATAGGGTCTAGCACGTTTATATTTAGCGTTATGTCGGGTTTTGGGAAAATCCTTGCCGAATGGGTTAGTTCTTTTAAGAAATGTGACCCCGGGTTTAGTTCAAATGACGACTTATCATTGGTTGTTGCGCTTAGTCAGGTCAAGGTGCAGGATGATTTTTTACGGGCTTGTTCTAGATTTTGGGACCCTAAATATCATGTTTTTGCTTTTCCAGGGGGTAAAGTTTGCCCTTTGCCCGAAGAGATAGATGCTATAGGTGGGTGGAGATCGGTTCGACCTTGTGTGCCTTATGAGGATGATGCTTATGTGGAGCGATTTTATCATTTTTTGGACCTTTCTTCGCTAGAGGAGGCTAAAGGCTATTTTGGTGTGGATGGACTTAACCTAGAGTTGCTTTCTAAGACATTCTCACAAGTTGGCTCTCGTCATGTTTCGACCTTGGCATGTAGGCGCGCTTTTAACGTTGCTATTGCTTGTTACTATCTTTTTGAGAATGCGCGGTCACGTGAAGGTTGGGGAATCCTCGAGTGTTGGATGTGGTAGCGGCTATGGAACATGGACGATCACCCTCTTTGCTTATTTTAGGTGAACTTGTTCTGGGTCTTGACGCTAGTGTTCCGGTACAGGGGATGCCTTCTCGGGGTTCTAGGACCATTTTACAGGTGTTTTTTTTTTGTCATGTTTTTGTAGCTAGGTTTTACTTGTTTTGTGGTTGTTTTGACTTAGAAGGTGTGACACTTCGTGGTTTTTCTTGCAGGTTTGGTTGCAAGAGCGGCTTGGTTTAATCGACCCTCCCCAGTGTTTCGAGGATTATAACTACAGGGGCTTCACAGGCCGGAAGATGGTGTTGGCGTGGAGCAAAAGTTCCGAAGAGGAGGATTGGCTTTCCTATTTGGTTAGGGGAGATGTTGTCATCAGGTGGTCCATCCCATGGTGGAATATTAGTGGGCGTGTAGGGTTTTCGTCTTCGACCTGGGCTTTATTATTACTATCCATGAGGGATCAAGTTTATATTTACCCGGGCATGTTGTCAAATCAGATGGGTGTCCGACCTCCTATTCCAGACGATGCTAAGGTCATTTCTAGTTTTGATCCGTGGACCGAGGACTTGCTTTGGGGGTTCAGGGTGTCTTAGGAGCAGAAGGTTTTGCACCCCGTTGCTCGACCGACTGTCAATACTTCCGTCAAGAAGAGAATTTGTGGATACCCGTCAGGATAGGCCGACCCAAAAGTTAGGAAGACAGCGCCGCTGAGAGGCGAAGAGGAGACTCGAGAGACTAAGTGCCTAACCAAAGACAGTGGAACCGATCCTAGCCTAGTCAGTTCATCCGAACGGGCCAAGACTAACGAGACCCATATTAAAGCTGCGAAAGAGCAAAGAAAGTGGGATTTGCTGGACTCACATTTGGATAGGGTGTTAGAGGCTTGCTTTCGGAAAATCATGGAGGAAGAACGCAAGCAGTTGTACCCGGGCGATAAGGGTGAGGAAGAGTTGGACCGGTAGAGCCCAGCCATTTATATTATGTATTATTAGTTGATAATATGTGGTGTATTAGTACTAGTTTTTGTGGATTTTAGACACGTTGATTTTTTCGGGATGTCCGGACTCAGATTTTTTGATGTAGATGCCTCGACAAAGGCTCGATTTAACCGAATTTTGTTATTAATGGGAAGCACATTTTTATTTTTTATTCTTTTTTTTGTGGTGGCTCGCAACTCGATTCTTCATTTTACCCGGAGCGACCTTTCGGGTTTTCACTCCGTCCTCGGCTCACCCTTTTTGTTTTTTTTGTTTTGTTTTTTTTTTACGGCTCGCAACTCGATTCTTCATTTTGCCCGGAGCGCCCCTCGGGTTTTCACCCCGTCCTCGACTCGTTTTTTTTTTATTCGGTGGCTCGCAACTCGTTTCTTCATTTTACCCGGGGCGCCCTTTCGGGTTTTCACCCTGTCCTCGGCTCGTCGTTTGTGCTTCGTCATTTTAAATCACTCGGGGGGTCGGGTCGAAAAAAAGAGTCCCGGTTTATACATGGATCGATTAATCGATCTTTGTTTTTTTTTTCGGTTGTTTGGTTGTACCTGGGGGACGGGTTGCCAACGTATCCGCTTTTAGACGAAATCAAACCATGTTCGTAGTTCTTCTAGAAAAGTGTGAGTGATTTTGCTTTAGACTCGTTTATGCCATTTATCGATGCGAAATGATTTTTTTGTTTTTTTGTTGTCGTTTTTTGTTTCCCTCTAAGTAGGAGGTCGAGACGTGGTTTCTGGGGTGTTTATGGGTAGTATCGTTTGAGTTGATCCATATTGGTCGGGGTTGAGAACTCTTGACCATCCAGGCAGGTAAGGGTCACGGCGCCCCCCGAGAGTATTTTCTTAACGAGGTAGTGGCCCGCCCAGTTTGGTTTGAATTTCCCTCTAGGGTCGACGGGAAGGGGTGCTCTAATGGATTTGATCACTAGATTTTCCTCGTGTATGTTTCGGGATTTCACTCGCTTGTTAAATGCTCGTTGGATGCGCTGTTGGTAGGCTTGCACATTGGATAGGGCATGTATCCTACGTTCATCTAGGAGTACTAGCTCATTGTATCGTATTTGGTTCCATTCTTCCTCAGGGATACCACTTTCGGCTAATATTCTTAGTGATGGTATTTCTAGCTCTATTGGTTGGACGGCTTTGGAACCATAGGTTAGGTAATATGGCGTGGCTCCGGTGGGTGTTCTATAGGATGTTCGATATCCCCATAAGGCGAAGGGGGTTTTGTTCGGCCAATCTCGGTAGTTGTCTATCATTTTCTTAAGGATGGTGGTGATGGTTTTGTTGGCTGTTTCTACGGCCCCGTTGGTTTGTGGTCTGTAGGGTGAAGATTTGTGTCTTTGGATTTTGTATTTGTCGAGGAGTTTTTGGGTATCCGCCCTGAAGTGAGCCCCCTGGTTGCTAATGATTTCAAGAGCTATACCGTAACGGCAGATGATGTTGTTTTGCAAGAATTTGACTACTTGTTTTAAGGTTAGTACGGTGTAAGAGGCGGCTTCTACCCATTTGGTGAAGTAATCTACGGCTACTAAAATAAAGCAATGTCCGCCGGTCCCGGATGGGTCTACTTTCCCTATGATGTCTATTCTCCAAGTAGAGAAGGGCCAGGGTGTGGCTATAGTGTATAGAGGATAAGGAGGTAGGTGTTGGATGTTGGCGAATATTTGGCAATTATGGCAGTGCCGAACGTGATGTCGACAGTCTGTCTCTAAGGTAATCCAGTAATAACTCAGTCTCATTATTTTTCGGGCTAGTAGGTGTGCACTCATGTGGGGTCCGCACTCTCCGTCGTGTACCTCTTCCATGACTCTCTCTGATTGGTCTTTGTTTATGCATCTAAGGAGGACTCCTTGTGGGGTTCATTTGTACAGCAGGCCTTGATTCAGGACGTAATGGGTGGCTTGTATTCGTAGGGCTCTTTTGTTTTTAACATTAGTGTCAGGTGGATAAGACCCACGGGTTTTAAAGTCTAGCATGGCTTTGTACCAAGGTTCTTCGGTGGCGTCGTCGGTTTCGCTTCTTTGTACCAAGTCTAGGATGGTTGTGGATGTAGGCTGGTTGTTCGCTTCTTTCTACACAGATAGGCATGGAGAAGAGGTCGGGCATGTTTATTAGCGAGGCTAGTTTGGATAATGCATCAGCGAATTGGTTCTCTTCGCGGGGTATGTGTACGAAGTCGATTTCGGTGAATTCCTTAGACATTGCTTCTATTTTAGCTTGCTACAGGGTTAGGCTTTCGCTATAAACCTTCCAATTACCCGTGGCTTGGTTGACTACTAAGGATGAATCTCCGTGGACTCTAATGTTTTTTACTCCCAGAGATATGGCTGGCTTTAAACCGGTTAGACAGGCCTCGTATTCGGCTGCGTTGTTGGTAACGGGAAAGTCTAGCTTGACTGGTATGGGTATATGGTCTCGTATCACAAGGACACGAAACAAAGTTGCTGGTCACGACAAGAAACAAACAAAAATAGATAAAAGTAAAACAAAAGGGATAGTATGCTAAGTGAGATAGACCTATATCTCAACTAAGCGGATCGCTATTCAAACACTCGATTGAATAAGCGGGAATTAGAACTCGAAAACGCGTCGAACTCTAAGACTCTTAATTTTAACTCGACAATTAAAATTAAACTAGCAAAAGCTTACAATTTTCTTTCTTTTCAATCTGCCTGTTTACAAACAAACTAAAGGCTATAAATAGCCATTAAGCACGAGAAGGGCAAGGCAAATCAGCCACCCAAGTCAAACCTCCTTAAATGCTAGAACAAAGAACTAGGAAATCAAAATACAAAGAATTAGAAAAAGAAACTACAAAGAACTAGGATGACTAAAAATCAGCCAACTACCAAGGACCAACACGTCACATTCATTGTACATTTTGGGTACAATGCTCCATGTTTGCACGAGTAGTCTTGAATAAAAGAACTTGAAAATAGCATCTCTTCTCCTCGGGAATTTATTGAAAGCTTTAAAGAAAGTCGAGGCAAGAGAAACAATTCCGTCAAAGAATTTAACAGCAGCGTTTTTCAATGCACAGCTGACTTGTTTGGGGCATAACTTCGTCAATACTTGTTTAATGAACCTTCATGAGTAGTCATTGGAAAGATAAGCTCGAAATCTATCTCCTCCATTTCGAATGACTACGAAATTTCAAGTATAACTCGAGATATGGACCGATCAAAACAATGCTGCAAAATGAACTCGCGTCAATGTCGACTGTGATGTTTTGGTAGGGTTGCCCAGATCTAGTAACGTGACTCACATCCTTGGTTTGGGTGATTGCTGGGGGGATTAAGACTATTGGTTCATGGATATAGACATCATCATCGTCATCCGCCCATACCCCGTGTACGGCGTGATCGCGTTGGTATTGCTCATAATCGATCGTGCCAAACTGAATGTGTGACGGCTTTTTGGGAGAGGGAAAGGCTCCCTCTTCGATTAGATTTTGGATGGCATGTCTTAGTTTGGTGCAGGATCGGGTTTCATGTCCCGATCCTTGGTGAAAGGAGCAGAAGGCTTTAGGATCCCATGATTTGCTTCTTTGTCCTAGAGAGGTTTCGGGTGCAGGTTGTAGAGGGGATAGTAGACCATGTTGAATGGCGGTTGCCAAGGCTTCATCGTAGGGGATGTCTACGTTGGCAAACTTTCTAGGGGTTTTCTTCTTTTGGGGAGGATTGCCCTTGTTTACCCGGATTGACGGGTTGTTTTGGGTTTTGATTGCGAGTTATTCCATCCGCTCGTGAAGGTTATGAATAGAGGTTTCTATAGAAGTTATGGAGGTGGCGAGGTTGTAAACCATATAAGTTAGATCTTTGATACTGAAATTTGGGACTGTAGTCATGGCGGAGGATGATATCTGCAAGATAACGTCGGAAGTCAAGGGAATTTCGTCGGACGTCTTAGGGACTCGAAGGATGGTCACGATTGAGCGACACAGAACTGAGACCCTTGACCCATGTGTGTGTGGTCATTAATTTAGGGATTAAGGTGCTTTAGACTCTTGGTGTATCTGGCGAACCACCTACGGAGTTTTCTTTCTCTGTAACGAGACGATCTGACACGAACCTCGGTGGTGAGGTCTAAAGAGGACTTCTCGACGTGAGACGACCCAAAAATGTAAGACCTTGAGTAGAGATGATCCTAATAGCTAACATAGACAGTTAAACTCACGGTTGTACGACATAAGAGGTTGATCACGATCCAGGCTTAGGATCAAAAAGACTTGGATGAATGTTTCCTTTGAAAACGACCAGTTTTGCAAAATTTTGAAACGGATGGTTTGTAGAAATAGTGCAACGATGGTGCGATGATCTGGTGTGCAGGTGCGTTGCTGTGTGGGTGCATCAGAAATGATGACAAAATGTAAACATTTTCTTTTTTTGAAAGGAGCGTGTTTCTTTTAGAGGAAACGTTTTTTTCGAAAATAATTACGTGATGCTTCTATCGAAACTACTACTAATTAGTTAGTTTGATACTTGCGGTGTGCGTGATGCTCGTGATGGAGAGTGAAGTCTGACGACAGACTCCCTAAAGGTGTGACCAAATCCTTAGTGAGGGACTTAGCGGTGAAGAGTGTTCCTCCCTAATTTTTGCTTTTTTGAAAAAAATAACTTTTAAAATTTGTGACCCACATTTGTCGGTTGTACTAATTAGCACTCCCTCCGATTTTTATTATCTTCGCTATTTTCTTATTGGGCTGAAACACCCTTTCTTCCTTATTTCCATTTTGGGCCATCAACATGTGGTGAATCACCCATCCATTTCTCTCTCTTCCTTCTTTTATTTTGAACCACATATTCCTCCACCCTTATTTTCTTCCCCAAAACAAAAGGGGAAGATAATAAAAAATCGGAGGGAGTATCAGACATTGGGGAGGGGGGGGGGGGGGGGGGGGGGGGCGCTTTGTAAAAAAGAGTTTTGGAAATGTAACCGCTTTTTGAGTTCCTTGACTTCATTAATTGAAGCTTCGGTCGTGCTAACGGTATGTGTGTAAAAACTTTATTTTTTGAAATAAAATGTGACCGCGTGGTAGCCTTAACCCCATTAATTGGGAGTTTCGGTTGTGTCAATGGTAATCATTGTTGCTAATAGGTTTTAAATTGGCCAAGGTGGTGGTACTGAAAAAAGTTTTTTTTTGAAATTAGTGAATATGAGCTTTGCCATGGTAACGGCGTAAAAAACATTTTCCTTTTTTAGAAACCATGATTTGGTCGGAGTATTGATGTTTAAACGGTCGTTTTGAAAAGATGAGGTATTTTTGAAAAACGGAATTGGGTGCGGTTGAGTATGTTGGCGTGGTTGAATCCAGATTTTTAGTGTTTTATTTGGGTTGTATTGTTCAAACACGCTACACATAACTAGGAATGCATACACTCATGCAGGATGCAGACTCGAGTAGGTTAGGGTAGGCTACCGCCCACGAATAGTCTTTACTTCGGCATTGACAATGATCTGGGGAGACGAGTGTCATACCGTCTGTTCGGAACTATCCGCTTATTAATCCCGCAGGCTATTTTGTGTCATACTCGGGTCTATTTTGTGTGTTTTAATATTTATGGTTGAAGTTGGGACGTTATGTATTTTAGTAGACGTTCGTGGGCCTAGTGCCCACGTCTAGTGTTGTCGTAGTGCATAATAATAGAAAGTGCGAATATGGAAAGTTTTGTTTAGATGACAACCTAGTGACGATACGACTTCGACAGGCGGATCCTCCTAGCTTGACCAGTTACCCTAGCAGAGTTCCGTTACCTTTTGACCTTCCCGCGGCTATTTCGGCAGAGCTCCGTTACTATTCGCTAATTCTGTGGCTAACCCGACAGAATCTGTGTACTAATTTTGGGGCTAGTCGATCACAGGCACCTCAGTATTGAGTGGGGTGCTCGAAGGTGAGGAGTAGCATCGATGTCGCTTTCATTATCGGAACTACGATCGAGTGGATCGTTTGCCTCGGGTGTCGGAGTGCGAGCCCTTAGCGAGAGTTTTTGAGAGGGAAGAGAAGATTGATGTTATGTCGAAATGAGGGCGTGAAGGGGGGTATTTATAGATTTTTTCGGCCCTCGTCGCCCATATGTGTGCCCGAGCTGGGGCGTGCTAAAACTCAGGCGCCTGGGTCCGAGCGTGGGGAGAGCTAGGCGCGCCAGGTGGGGAAGTTGGAGTTTTGAGGATATGATTTTGATACTTTCCAAAACCGAGAGGGAGGAGCGTGATACGTTACTTGGGGATGAAGTTTACCCCGGGTTTGAGCTAGCGTCGTGAGTTTAATGGGCCTCGGGTGTTCATCCCGAGGTTCGCTTGGCGCGGTGTTGATTCGGTTCGAGTTTCGGGACCGATTCGGAGTCCCGGTGTCGGAATTGACTCTAATTAGTGTCTATGTGACCGTAATGACACGACTAAGGCTACCATCATGTTAGTTTTTATTTTTTCCGAGTAATTATTTGATCCGTCGTATAGGAAAACTACCTATAACATCGCGAACCCGTGTCGCGTTGCAGTCCGATCGTCATCGGGTGTTTCCTAGGCACTTCTGCAGCCACCAGGTCCGAATTTGGGTGTCTACAGAAGCCCCACTTTGACTGAGGCTTGGACAAGGCAAAAGTCAAAGTATAGCCACCCAGTTCAATCGAGGATTACGACCTGGTGGCTGTCCGGTCGGGTCGTTTTAAGTCCGTTGGACTACGTGGTGAGGCTCGCCAGCCAAGGTTGAGAAGTCATACCTGACGACTTCGCTTGTGGTTAATCGCTTGGGGCCCGGGCCGTTGCTTCACATCTTGTTCTTCATTCTTTGTGCGCGCGCGCTTTGTCTTCTTCGGTTTAGTTAGAGGTTTTGTTTAATATTAAGTGTTTTTTGCGCACTAGCAACGCATTAAGTTGGCCTTTATTTGTACGAGTATATTGTGGGCCGCTTGTGAACCCTTGATGACATAAAACGTTCGAGGGCGTTAGTCTCTGCTCGAGCAATTGTCTTTGGGATGCTTATGACCCCTAGGACAAGGTATGATATGAAACTATTCGAGGGCGTCAGTCTCCACTCGAATTGAAGTTGATGTGGAGGTATAAGACTCCTTCGTGGGCGTTAGTCTCCTCTCGAATTAAAATTGCTGTGGAGGTATAAGACTCCTTCGAGGGCGTTAGTCTTCTCTCGAATAAAAATTGCTGTGGAGGTATAAGACTCCTTCGAGGGCGTTAGTCTCCTCTCGAATAAAAATTGCTGTGAAGGTATAAGACTCCAATGCCTCTCGGATAACCAAGACCCGTTAGGCAAAAATTGTTGTGCCTCCGGGATATCTCTGACCCTCGGGCAAAATTGCTGTGCCTCCGGGATATCTCTGACCCTCGGGCAAAAATGTTGTTGCTGTGCCTCCGGTATAACTCTGACCCTCGGGCAAAAATGCTGTTTGTCTATTCGTTTTAGTTAAAATGCTGGCTTTGTGAGTTTGTCTTAATTTGTTTTGCAGGCTTGTCTCATTTTGTTCGGGTTTGTTCTTGCTTTTATTTTGGTTTGTTTATGCACTTGAGATTCGTTTAGAGTCTATTTAGATTAGTTTGGTTTAGATTTGCTTTGTTACGCGTTCGGGTGTAGCGTTTAGGTTAAGTGTGTCTTTTATTCTTGTTTTATTGTCGAGAGTGTATTATCGATGTTGATTAGTAGTTGTCCCGTTATTGTTATTTCGTTTTGTCTTAGTAGGTGCATGTTTTATATTTATTGACCTTGAGTTTGTTTGCTTAAGTATTTATTGGTGCTTTTGATTCAATCCCTTGCGGGTGGTTACGTTAAGTTAAGCTTGTCTTTCTTGGGTGGTTGCGTTAGACTAACCTTGGTCTACGACTTTCTTCGGGAAAGTTTCTGACTAACCCTGGGCCATTGATGAGTGGTTGTTTGGGTTTAGTGACTTTCTGCCTTTAAATTACTAGACTTGATGTGTAAGCTCTTAATGAATGTACAATGGTGTTTGCATTAGTTCTTGGGCTTGCATTTGCTTAGTGAACTCTTACGGGAATGTGCTGAAATAATAATCCCCTGGGATGTAAGTTGAGTGCTCAGGGACTTGCTAGGAGAACTGGTTGCTTTGAGTGCTTTGGGGTTGTGGATTTGTCCTTTTTTGTTTTATCATGCGGTCAAGCGCAAGCATCCTTATTAATCATGGCTCCCGTGTTCGTTTATTGTTGGCGGTCGATTTCGACTAGAGGAGGTTATAAGGCTTGCCTTATAGGGCTTAAATTTACTCCTAACTCCCTCGATTGGCATATAGGACGGTGCGTGCTCATCTGGTTAGGTTTTCGGCGGTGATTGAATGAAGGTTGATTCAGGCTAGGAGCACTATTTGTCGGAGAATGTGCTGGTGAACCACCTGCGCCTTGCAGATCTAAGTTTCTTTATTATAGTTTGTTTTATTTAGTAGCCTCCAAGGTTTAGGATTATTAAAGTATCGGTTTTGGTTTTATCGTCGCTTGCTTTGTCCTATGGTTTAGTATTCGCTTTCATTTGGAACAATTCGCTTTTCTTTTAGCTGGTTGATTCGGCTGACGCTGTTCAGCCCCCAGTCTTCCCCTTTGACACCGCTCAGGGTCGATGTGGTTGGGGTAGCCTTTACTGAGCTCCTCCCCCCTTGCTTTGCTGAGGAGATGGATGCCGGGATTGAGTGGCGTGATCGGGTGTACCGGGTGAGTTTTTGTGTTCTTCGTTTGGGTTCTAAGAATTAGGGTCGGTTTGCCTATCTTTTATGGTTGCACTTTCAGGTTTCCTCGCCTTGCCATCAGCGGTTGTGGCAGGTTGCTGACTGCTTCCGGGCTTATGCCTCGAGGGTCTCTCGTGACACTTCAGGGCCTCGATCGGTGAGTTTACGCGACTAAGGTGGCTTTCTAGGCTGTTGGTGTACTTCCCTAATGCTTAAGTGTATTTGCAGGATGTTCCGAATAGGGTGGGGCAGTTGGAGGCTCGGGTGACCGAGCTCGAGGCGAGAGAGGTTGAGGCACAGCGGCTCCAGCAATCACGAGATGACGAGATCGCCTTCTTGAAGGAGTAGCTAGCTCGGTCCCGGGGTGAGACCTCAGCTCAGGGTGAGGCTAGACATCAGGTCGAAAGGGAGGCTGAGGTCGATGCTGGGGCTACGGGTGCTACGGAGGAGGTTGGAGGGGTTCCCGAGACAGCTACTCTAGATATGTTGTCTGGGATGGACGGTAGTGAGTCTCCTTTTATAGACCTGGAGGACCTAGGGTTAGGTGACCAGCTTTGTGAGATCGTGATTGCCGTCGACGCGGCTTCTAGGGGTCCTTCTCAGCCTTGACTTGTATAAGGACTTGCATATTTTGTATATTTGTTTTAGACTTTTAGTATTTGAGTTGGTTGGATTATTCTCGCGTTTTCGTTTGGCGAAATGCTTACCTAGATTGACAAATAATCACTTCAAGTTCGGTTTGTTTGCGACTTCTTTGTAGTTCGGGACATTTTAGGATGCGTTTAATATTGCACTGTAGGGTTACAACCATTAAACTCAAGGACCTGTTACGAGTATTAACCAAAAAGACAAAAGTAGAGGATAACAATTATACCTTATTTGCAGCGGAACAGCGTAATAATAAGAAGTATAATAATCCCAGAAATATATATAATCTCCACGAAAAGAATAAATAATCTTCACGGACAGAATAAATAATTCCCACGGACAGAATAAATAATTCCCACGAACAGAATAAAGTACCCCAAACGTGATGCCCCCTTTGGTATCCACACGGGTACGGAACTGCGACGTATATGCTAGTATAAAGGTACGTGAGACCGTCTCACAACTTCTCTATAGATCTCTCTTATAACTCTTTATAAGAAGAATACTCCATATATATATTATGAGTTAATGAGTACGAAAATGTTTATAGTTTTTGGATTTTTTTATAAATGCGTTAGTTTAAGCCGGGAATCAGATCAGATAATACGTCGATTAAAATGTTTTGACTTGAAATGGACGAGACGTAAAATGTTAAAGTAAAGCATTAACGTGTTTTGAACGCATATACTAGGAGATGAGCTTTAGTACAAAATCAGAATTTAAAATTCCGAGCGCCTTTTTTAAAAAAAAGTTAGACCACTTTTTAGGCTACAGACGTGACTCGACGGTAATCGCTAAAAGGCTATGACACGCCTAGGTGGGGTAGCTTATCTCCCCCTAAAAAAATTTAAAAAACGTCTAAGTCTTGTTCGTCCGACGGGTAGCTTCACGTTCTCGCAGCTCATGCGCGGGTATTTCGGTTTTCCAGACGGGTTTTAGCGACTTCGGGAGGTCGTTCCCGATGTCCGGGGTTGAGGATGATAGCTATGGTGATAGTGGACGTTTGATTTTCTATCCTTGGGTTGCTCGGGATGTCGCCTGCATGACCACAGACGCTTGGACTGAGGCAACTGGCTTCCGGACCGCCTGAGCTTGGGCGGCCGGTAATTCGGGCGCGTGGGGCGTTGCGGTCGGGTCCCTGGGTTATGGAAACTTTTGTTGTTTCCTAATTCTTGTAGTTTTAGGGCTATATGTACGGGTTGTGGGTGTTCGTTTTAGACATACCAGGGTATCTATAGGGTCTAGCACGTTTATATTTAGCGTTATGTCGGGTTTTGGGAAAATCCTTGCCGAGTGGGTTAGTTCTTTTAAGAAATGTGACCCCGGGTTTAGTTCAAATGATGACTTATCAGTTGTTGTTGCGCTTAGTCGAGTCAAGGTGCGGGATGATTTTTTACGGGCTTATTCTAGATTTTTACAGGCTTGTACTAGTTTTTGAGGATTTTAGACACGTTGATTTTTCGAGACGTCCGGACTCGGATTTTTTAGTGTAGATGCCTCGACAAAGGCTCGATTTAACCGAATTTTGTTATTAATGAGAAGCACATTTTAATTTTTTATTCTTTTTTTTTGTGGTGGCTCGCAACTCGATTCTTCATTTTTACCCGGAGCGCCCTTTCGGGTTTTCACTCCGTCCTCGGCTCACCCTTTTTGTTTTGTTTTTTTTACGGCTCGCAACTCGATTCTTCATTTTGCCCGGGGCGCCCTTTCGGGTTTTCACCCCGTCCTCGACTCGTCGTTTATGCTTCGTCATTTTAAATCACTCGGGGGGACGGGTCGAAAAAAAGAGTCCCAGTTTATACATGGATCGATTAATCGATCTTGTTTTTTTTTCGGTTGTTTGGTTGTACCTGGGGGATGGGTTGCCTACGTATCCACTTTTAGACGGAATCAAACCATGTTCGTAGTTCTTCTAGAAAAGTGTGAGTGATTTTGCTTTAGACTCGTTTATGCCATTTATCGATGCGAACTGATTTTTTTGTTTTGTTGTTGTTGTTGTTGTTGTTTTTTGTTTCCCTCTAAATCGGAGGTCAGGACGTGGTTTCTGGGGTGTTTATGGGTAGTGTCGTTTGAGTTGATCCATATTGGTCGGGGTTGAGAACACTTGACCATCCAGGTCGGTAAGGATCACGGCGCCCCCCGAGAGTATTTTCTTAACGAGGTAGGTGCCCGCCCAGTTTGGTTTGAATTTCCCTCTAGGGTCGACGGGAAGGGGTGCTCTAATGGATTTGATCACTAGATTTCCTTCGTGTATGTTTCGGGATTTCACTCGCTTGTTAAATGCTCGTTGGATGCGCTGTTGGTAGGCTTGCACATTGGATAGGGCATGTATCCTACGTTCATCTAGGAGTACTAGCTCGTCATATCATTTTTGGTTCCATTCTTCCTCAGGGATACCACTTTCGGCTAATATTCTTAGTGATGGTATTTCTAGCTCTATTGGTTGGACGGCTTCGGAACCATAGGTTAGGTAATATGGCGTGGCTCCGGTGGGCGTTCTATAGGATGTTCGGTATCCCCATAAGGCGAAGGGGATTTTGTTCGGCCAATCTCGGTAGTTGTCTATCATTTTCTTAAGGATGGTGGTGATGGTTTTATTGGCTGCTTCTACGGCCTCGTTGGTTTGCGGTCTGTAGGGTGAAGATTTGTGTCTTTGGATTTTGTATTTGTCTAGGAGTTTTTGGGTATCGGCCCTGAAGTGAGCCCCCTGGTCGCTAATGATTTCATAAGGTATACCGTAACGGCAGATGATGTTATTTTGCAAGAATTTGACTACTTGTTTTGAGGTTAGTACGGTGTAAGAGGCGGCTTCTACCCATTTGGTGAAGTAATCTAAGGCTACTAAAATAAAGCAATGTCCGCCGGTCCCGGATGGGTGTACTTTCCCTATGATGTCTATTTCCCAAGTAGAGAAGGGCCAGGGTGTGGCTATAGTGTGTAGAGGATAAGGAGGTAGGTGTTGGATGTTGGCGAATATTTGGCAATTATGGCAGTGCCGAACGTGACGTCGACAGTCTGTCTCTAAGGTAATCCAGTAATAACTCAGTCTCATTATTTTTCGGGCTAGTAGGTGTGCACTCATGTGCGGTTCGCACTCTCCGTCGTGTACCTCTTCCATGACTCTCTCTGATTGGTCTTTGTTTATGCATCTAAGGAGGACTCCTTGTGGGGTTCGTTTGTACAGCAGGCCTTGATTCAGGACGTAATGGGTGGCTTGTATTCGTAGGGCTCTTTTGTTTTTAACATTAGTGTTAGGTAGATAAGAGCCACGGGTTTTAAAGTCTAGGATTGCCTTGTACCAAGGTTCTTCGGTGGCGTCGTCGGTTTCGCTTCTTTGTACCAAGTCTAGGATGGTTGTGGATGTAGGCTGGTTGTTCGCTTCTTTCTACACAGATAGGCATGGAGAAGAGATGATCGGGCATGTTTATTAGCGAGGCTAGTTTGGATAATACATCAGCGAATTGGTTCTCTTCGCGGGTTATGTGTACGAAGTCGATTTCGGTTAATTCCTTAGACAAGTTTCTATTTTAGCTTGGTACAGGGTTAGGCTTTCGCTATAAACCTTCCAATTACCCGTGGCTTGGTTGACTACTGAGGATGAATCTCCGTGGACTCTAAGGTTTTTGACTCCCAGAGATATGGCTGCCTTTAAACCGGTTAGACAGGCCTCGTATTCGGCTGCGTTGTTGGTAACGGGGAAGTCTAGCTTGACTGATATGGGTATATGGTCACCTATTGGGGATATTAGTAGGATTCCTATGCCGCACCCTCTCATGTTTGAGGCGCCATCGAAGTATAAGTCCCATGATTCACTCTCAGCGAACAGGATGTCCTCATCGGGAAATGACCAGGTGTCGGTTGTTAACTTTTCTTCTATCGGGTTTTCGGCTAATGACGCGAGTTCATTTTGCAGCGTTGTTTTGATCGGTCCATATCTCGAATTATACTTGGAATTTCGTAGTCATTCAAAATGGAGGAGATAGATTTCGAGCTTATCTTTCCAATGACTACTCATGAAGGTTCGTTGAACAAGTATTGACGAAGTTATGCCCCAAACAAGTCAGTTGTGCATTGAAAAACGCTGCTGTTAAATTCTTTGACGAAATTGTTTCTCTTGCCTCGACCATCTTTAAAGCTTTCAATAAATTCCCGAGGAGAAGAGATGCTATTTTCAAGTTCGTTTATTCAAGACTACTCGTGCAAACATGGAGCATTGTACCCAAAATGTACAATGAATGTGACGTGTTGGTCCTTGGTAGTTGGCTGATTTTTAGTCATCCTAGTTCTTTGTAGTTTCTTTTTCTAATTCTTTGTATTTTGATTTCCTAGTTCTTTGTTCTAGCATTTAAGGAGGTTTGACTTGGGTGGCTGATTTGCCTTGCCCTTCTTGTGCTTAATGGCTATTTATAGCCATTAGTTTGTTTGTAAACAGGCAGATTGAAAAGAAAGAAAATTATAAGCTTTTGCTTGTTTAATTTTAATTGTCGAGTTACAATTAAGAGTCTTAGAGTTCGACGCGTTTTCGAGTTCTAATTCCCGCTTATTCAATCGAATGTTTGAATAGCGACCCGCTTAGTTGAGATATAGGTCTATCTCACTTAGCATACTATCCCTTTTGTTTTACTTTTATCTATTTTTGTTTGTTTCTTGTCGTGACCAGCAACTTTGTTTCGTGTCCTTGTGATACGAGATCAAGGTCCGTGCCAAATCACATCAGCTAAGAAGTCGGCCACGACTTTTCCTTTAATGACCTTGAGGGATACGTATGTTAAGTCAAATTTTGCCAACATAAGCGTCCACCGGGCTAGTCGTCCGTTGAGGATAGGTTTCTCGAAAATGTATTTGATGGGGTCCATTTTTGAGTACACGTGTACGGTATGGCTAAGCATGTAGTGCCGAAGTTTTTTGGTTGACCATACAAGGGCGAGGCGGGTTCTCTCTAGGGGTGTGTACTTTGTTTCGTACTCGAGGTATTTTTTGCTAATGTAGTAAATAGCTCTCTCTTCCTTGTTAACGGTTTGTGCTAACATGTCCCTCATTGAGGTTTCGGTTACGGTGAGGTATAGGGCAAGTGATAGTCCTTTCTTAGGAGGCATTAACACCGGAGGTTGTGATAGTCCTTTCTTTGACATTTATCATCCCAGACAGTGGGTTCGGTTATTTTGAGTTTTTTGAAAATGGGCTCACAGACCATGGTTAGTTTGACAATGAAGCGGCTGATGTATTGAACCTTTCCCAGAAATCCTCTAATCTCCTTTTCATTGGAGGGTGCGGGCATGTCTAACAAGGCTTTTATTTTGGAGGAGTCTATCTCTATTCCTCGCTGACTCACCACATAACCCAAAAGTTTTCCCGATGTCACCCCAAAGGCGCATTTTTGTGGGTTAAGCCTCATATTATATTGGCGTAGGCACTTGAAGAATTTTTCAAGGGCCGGGACATGCCCTTCTCGGTCCCGGGATTTGACAATCATGTCATCTACGTACACCTCGACTTCTTTGTGCATCATATCGTGTAAAAGTGTGGTTGCGGTTCTTTGATAGGTTGCCCCAGCATTTTTAAGTCCGAAGGGCGTCACCGAGTAACAATAGGTTCCCCAAGGTGTGGTGAAGGCTGTTTTAGACATGTCCTCTCTTGCCATTTTTATTTGATTATACCCAGCATACCCGTTCATGAAGGAAAGTAGGGCGTGATCGGCGGTATTATCTACTAGGATATCTATATGAGGTAAGAGGAAGTCATCCTATGGGCTGGCTTTATTAAGGTCTCAAAAATCTACACAGACCCGGATTCTCCGTCTTTTTTAGGGACGGGGACTATGTTGGCTACCCAGTCGGAGTATTCGAGAACGTGTATGAACCCGACCCTAAATTGTTTATCTACCTCCTCCTTGACCTTAAGGGCCCACTCGGGTCGCATGCGGCGTTGCTTTTGTCTTACGGGCTTAAACCCGGGCTTGATTGGGATTCGATGCTCGGCTATATCTCTGTCGATGCCTGGCATATCTTTGTAAGAACAGGCAAAGACATCTTTGTATTGTATGAGTAGGTTCATGAGGTGCTCCCTCTCGATGGGATCTAAAGAGGTTCCTATTTTTAGGAGTTGGACTTCCGAAGGGGTTCCTATGTTTAGAGATTCGGTGTCTTCGATTATCGGGGCGCCTATTTCTTGTCTGGCTAATTTTCTCAAGGTCTCGGGTGGGAGATAAGTTTCGTAAGAGTCGTTTTGGTTATTCTTGTCTTGTTCACTATCGATAATGGCGTTGCATGTTGAGTGCGATGAGTCGTAAGCGGAAATGTTTTTATTATTAGTTAAATCGAGCATGTCGAGGGCTTTGGACAAGGAGACCCTTCGTTCATTTGACAGAGGTAACATTATTGGGACTTCCGGGACAGGCCCCGGTTCCTCCTGCACAGGCACAGATGTAGGTGGGTGACAAACGATACTAGATTCCTGGCCTGTTTCAGACTCAGACTCGGGCTCAGACTCGAACTCTGTTTCGGACTCGGACGCCTCGAACATCCTCCCTTCTCCTGTGGTTAACTTGAACGTCCTACCATTCTCGTTAGTCCACGTGACGGATTTCCTCCACCCCCTATTTTCTTGGTCTTCGTTGGTACTAACTATGGAGGAGATGGGGTCAAACTGCTTGTCGGTCATGATTATATTGACTAGCTCACCGGGACTAACGGGAACGAAACGCTCTTCTCCGAATAAGAGACTGTTGGCTAAGCCATCCATACAAGGCGCGTGTTTGGATTTTAGGGTGCTTGGTGTGGTTTCGGCGATGAAGTAACAGTCTTGGAATATCTCTATTCCAGGATGTTGGATGCCTTTGATGTAGGCCGGTTCGGAAAATCCCATATAGGGTTTGTTGTCACCCTCTCTTGTGAAGTATTCATTCAGTGTGAGGTTTGTTGTCACCCTCTCTTGTGAAGTATTCATCGAAGTCGAACGGGTCTAGGTCTTGTCCCAAAAGGCTTACTACGTGAAATCCCCTTAACTCGGTGTCGGTATCTTCCGTAACTTGCAAGGTAGTGGCGTTTTCTACAAAGGCTCTCATAGGGGAAGCATGGATGGTAATTATTTCACCGTTGATGGGAATTTTTACCTTTTGGTGTAGGGTAGGCGGTACGGCTTTAAGGGCATGGATCCAAGGGCGCCCTAGGATCATATTGTACGATTCGGTTTTGACATCTAAGACTTGGAAGTCCATTTTTCACTCTACGGGCCCTACGATGGTGTTAAGGGTGGCGACCCCCGCAACCGGGCGCCTCGTACCATCATAGGCGCGAACTCCCGACTCGGTGGGTATAAAGTCAGTATTTGACATTCCTAAGGTGCGGGAGGTTTTGAGGGGGATTACGTTTACGGCAGAACCGTCATCCACAAGGGTCATGGGCACCCTTTTGCCTAAACAGGTTGCCGTGACGTAAAGGGCTAGATTGTGTTTTGGTCCGAAGGGTGGGAGATCTTCGTCAGAGAAGGTTATAGGGTCCTTTAACCCATTGGTATCTTGGAGAACATGTCCTACCATGTCTTCGGGTGTAACGGTGGAGGATATGTTCATTCTTCCTAAGGCTTGGACTAGTGCCATGCCGTGATTATAGGAGCTGGCAATGAGTTGCCATATGGAAAGGTCGGTTTTGGCTTTTTGTAGTTGTTTGACTATTTGCACCTCAGGGGTACTAATTGGGATTTCATCGGCGGTTGAGGTGTTTTCAGGAGCGTGATTGGTGTTTGGTATGTCGACTGTGATGTTTTGGTAGGGTCGCCCAGATCTAGTAACGTGACTCACATCCTTGGTTTGGGTGATTGCTGGGGGGATTGAGACTATTGGTATAGATATAGACATCATCATCGTCATCCGCCCATACCCCGTGTACTGCGTGATAGCGTTGGTATTGCTCATAATCGATCGTGCCAAACTGAATGTGTGACGGCTTTTTGGGAGGGGGAAAGACTCCCTCTTCGATTAGATTTTGGATGGCATGTCTTAGTTTGGTGCAGGATCGGGTTTCATGTCCCGGTCCTTGGTGAAAGGAGCAGAAGGCTTTAGGATCCCATGCAATGTTGTCAGGATCAGGATTCTACTTTGGATCGGCCAGAGCCCGTGGGATCGGATCGTGGGATCGGATCGTAGGATCGTATAATCCTACGTTTTAGCTAGTTTAGTTACATTGATGGAAAGAATCTTACAAATACATAATTAAACAATAAATAAAACATAATTAAAGTAATGATTATATAAATACACAAGCGATAATAATGTTTTGGAACAAAAGAAGCGATAATTTAACCGATAATGTTTCCATTACCAAAATTAAGTAGCAAAATAGTGTAATTTTCATCAAAATGACGAATGGTTGAACTATTTCCATACACAAAAGCACTAGTCATCATAACCTAAGCTTCTATCATCTACTTCATCTCTTCCCACGTGCGCATCTTCACCAAATTCAGGCGCACTAGACACCATATCAAAATCATTGACTTGATCGAACTTGTTTGAACCAACCATAGTGGCCGTGACATCTTCAATGTCATCGTCACTAATGTCCAGGTATTCTAAATTACCTCTATTTGCATTCAAGTCTTCATTATTGCTCTCATCTTCAATTCGTGATGCTCTCTCCCGTGCATATCTCCTTGATGCTCTATCTAGCGCATTTAACCATGGCCCATCATAAGGAAGAACAGGCTCCTCCCTCTCCGTTATCCACTCATCATCAGAAGGAAGGTCCTCCAATATAATGGGTTCCTGAATCATAGGTTGCTTCTATTTTTTACGTTGTAGTCTCAAATTGTACATTATGAACACCAAATCGTTCATTTTTTGTTGATGAAGGCGATTCCTCTTTTTAGTATGAACCTATAAATACTATGTATTGGCAATCAAACCATAAACATAGGATTCTAAGATTCTAAATAACTACGAGTATATATTACTTAATAGTTAATACAAACACAATTACCATTTCAAAGGCACTCCAATTTCTCTCACAGCCCGAAGAACTACATGTTAAGCTTAGGATACGTACTACAAAATTTTTCAATTCTGGACAATCGTCTCCGTAAGAATCCCACCAGTCAGCTATAGAACAGAAGCATTTTAAAAATGACAGTAAGCAAGTGACTTATAATTGCACTTAACATAAGGGTTATAGATGATTTCCAAAAATATATATGAATGTGACGTACCTGGCGTTTTCTTTTTCCTGGTCGTTATAGCAGTAGGTAATCCAAACAGACCTTTTGCATTTTTAAAGGCGTCCATTTGAAGATCTATACGTGTTCTTTCCTCGGGATCGGACACCATTCTTTGCAAGCAAGTGTACAAACCCATTTTCACATCAGCACTAGATTTAAAATCAGGGCTATATTGGAACTGTGGGTTCAAATAGTAGGCGGCAGCATGTAAAGGTCTGTGCATTTGAGCTTCCCATCTTTCATCAACAATGTCTCACACCGACTTATAACTATATTTGAGTGAAAAGGAGACCTAAATAAGTCGCTATATTACAACTAATATAAGGCAAAAGAAATCAAAAAGTAGTAAATCAACGTTAAAAAATCGTTAACTTACTTTTTTTCAACATTATTAAAGTTAGCCTTGATTTGATCCTTGGCTCTTGTCATCGCCTCATAGATAAACCCCATTGCTGGCTCATCGGAATCTACCATACAAAGAACCTTTACTAATGGCAATGCCTCTCAAACACGTAATAATCCCTGGCCAAAACCCTCTAGTATCCAAAACAATTTGTTGCACATTTTTCCCCTCAACGGATTTGCCAACTTTACTACTTTTCCACTTATCGGAAGAAAATAATGCTAAGAGAGGACCTTTTTGCTCATTTAAACATCTTAATGTTAGGTAGGAAGTAGCAAACCGAGTCACAGCTGGTCGTATAAGCTCTCTGTTTTTTGTAAATTCCTTCATCCAAAAATGAAGTAACGTCCTAGAGTAAATATACGTTGTTATCTTTCTAGCTATTGTTATTGTCGCACCATGAATGCTAATCTTTTTATCAAGATCCTCTAGCATCAAATCAATACAGTGAGCTGCACATGGTGTCCAGAACAGTTTTGGCCTTTTTTCCATCAACCTCAGCCCGGCCGCTTTATAGTTTGCTGCATTATCAGTAACAATTTGCACTACATTTTCCTCCCCAACTTTCTCTACAATAGCATCAAGCATCTCAAGCACATTATCAGCTGTTTTGGATATCTCAGACGTGTCAACGGATGACAGAAAAACAGTTCCTTTAGGACTATTAACTAAGAAATTACAGATGGAACGTCTTTGCCTATCACTCCATCCATCAGACATGATTGTACAACCTGTTTTTTTCCATTCTTCTTTGTAGTCATCAAGCATCTTCATCACAGTTTGGACTTTCTGATTCAAAAACTTGACTCTAATCTCATGATGCCACGGGGGTGTAAGTCCATGATAAGTGTAGTTTGTAGTGCCTATTTCGTAGTGTTTTGGTCCCATTTTCCTTGTGGAATCGCTCCTTGGGAGCGATTTATGGGCTACTTATGCTTCCTCTAGTTCGTTTCAGGTTCCCGAGACCATTCATGAAGAGTTGGAGCGATTCCGACTCAATACATACACTTTTCGGAGCCAACGAAGCGGAGGAACGATCACTCGATGCCTTGGATTCGACCCCGAGACCTTGGGACCCAATCCCGAGCCTCCGAGACCCGATCCCGAGTCCCGAGAATCGATGAGAAGTCCATGTGAAGCAAGGAGGAACCAAAAAGATCATATTGGAGGCCTACAAGACTCATCCCCGACGGGTATGACCTCATCCCGTCCGGGATGAAGTGCACAAAAGAGAGGGCTCCTGTTTTGGGTCCATCCCGACCGGGACCAGATCCTCCCGGCCGGGACCGACACCTTCCCGACCGGGACCACCTCCTCCCGGCCGGGAAGAGCCACCTGGCTGCCGCGCCTTTGTTTTCTCTTCTCCCTTTCACTTGTAACCCTATATATACTCTTCACTTGTTATGTTAAGCTTATGTTAGACATTACCCATAAACCCTAGCCTAGTTTTAGCATAGATTAGATTAGATTAGTGTAGATTAGTCTTTAGATTATCGTTAATCCTAGTTTAATGCTTGTAATTTGGGAATTCTTCAAGATCTTCACCAAGCTTGACAAACTTGGATGTTTGTTTTGGGTTTTTCTCATCTATGCAAGTTTTCTTCTTCCTTTCATCTTCTAGTATGGTATAATTTTCTCCTTTTACTCTTAATCCTTCATTGTTCATCAAGTTTGAATCTTTAGTTCTTGTTTATTGTTTTGTTCATCATATTTGGTAGTTTCATTATGTATGTTTTGTTGTTTGTGTTGATTCATATTGTTAGTGTTAGTTTTAGTTTAGATATGTTAGAGTAGTGTTCTTGCTTGGGTTAGTAGGGTGATTAGGGTGTTAATTGGGTGATTAAGGGTTTGTTGGAGATGTGGGTGGAAGATTTGGGTTTCCTCTTGGTTGATGCATATGACATGTTTGATGAATTGCTTGAATGACTAAGTAAGTTAGATTGCTTGTTTTTCTTGCCTTTCCCTTGTGGGTTTTAGTTGTTATGGGTTCGGTTCCCTCATTAAGTTGCGAGAGCCCGGTGAGGACGACCCCTAGGTTAGTCTAAGTTGCGACCGCCCGGATGCGATCTAGGCCATAACACGCTAGAACCCCGTTTGTCATGTGTGTCACCAAAATGGGTTCCATGAGGAACCTCTAGGTCGGTTTAAGTTGCGACCGCCCGGACCGACCTAGATTACCCTACTACCTCCTTCGTTCTAGCTCTCCCTTGACCATTTCGTTACCCCTTTGACCCCGACCTAATCCTAGCCCATTTTCCTTGTTTGTTTTCTTGTTTTAGACCTAGCTTAGCCCTAGTCTCCCCCTCCTTAGATTAGCTCGTCTCGAACCTAGTCCTAGACCGTAGCATACCTTAGTCCAACCTCCCGTCCCTGTGGATTCGACCCGACTTGCCCTAGCTACCCTAGTTAGGTTAGTTGGTTTTTATTTGGTGGCGGGATCCACGACAAATCCCTTCCCATCAAATTGGCGCCGTTGCCGGGGACGGCGTAGTTTAGACTTTTGTTTGCTTAGTTTTGGACTTTGTTCTTGATTTATGTGTTCTCTTCTCCTTGTGTATCTCCGTTTTTCTTCTTGTGTGTTACTCTCCCTTCCTAGTGCCTCAAAAGCACTAGGATACTAACGTTGCTCAAGTGCTTCTAGCTCATCCTAGGTACCAAAGCAACGTTATGGACATGGCGCGTCCAAGCTACCATCAATCATCACGGGACAACTATGGGGCAAATTACCATAACCCACAACTTTACCAACCATATCAACCTCATCAACAATCTTATGAACCCTCTTCTTATGGTTACCAAGAAAGTTGTCAAGGATCGTTCCCACATCCTAACAACTACCAAACACCCTCACATAACCCACAACCAAATATCCCTAACTTTGACACTTGTCAAATGTTGGTCCAAACACAAGAGAGCCAACAAGAGATGATGATGTTATTGCAAAAGGGTCAACATGAGATGGCGATTTTACTGCAAAAGAGTCAACAATTGATATTGACTCACATACAAGGGGTTGAAAGGGAGCTCAAGGCCCAAATAGAGGTGCAAGATGCTCGCATCAATGCACTCATGGCTCATATCACGATGTCGGCCACTCGAGCTCCACTACATGTTGAGGAAGGTTCATTTGGGCAAGAAGGTCGGGTGTCTCCACAAGAAAGTCAACCCAACCTTCAAGCTACAAATGAAGAAGAGAGGGTCGATCAAGAGACCATTGTTGAGTGTTGCTTGGGCGGTGAAGATAGGGAGAGAATAGAGGAAGTTGAAGCTTCAAGGGCCAACAATGAGGAGGGGAGTGAACATGATTCTCAAGATAACTCTTGGGGAGCCGATGTATTGGCTATCAAATTGGATTTGTTCGATTTTCTTCGTGATGAACCACTAGACAATCCAAAGCCAAGTGAAGACATACCTCCTCTAGGCCATATAGACAAGGTGAGTGAAAAGGAGCGCAATACTTGGGAAAAAGAAGTAGATGCCTTGGAACTTGCCTTGTATGGGAAATTGGAGGATCCTAAAGCCTCCAATGAAGAAAACTTGATGCCTTCTCCTCCTCTACCGTACTCGATGCCTAGTCCCTTGTCTTGTGAAACGGTTGATGAAGAGCATCCTTGTCGGGCGTTGGAAGAGAACCCCACTCTCGACCCCGTAGAAGAAGCGACACCCCTAGGGTGTGATCTCCCACATCATGACACCGAGCACGACTCTAGACCACTATACCTACCGGATGGTCATAAGAGTCGTAGCTATGTTGGTTCCGAAGACCCGGAAGATCACGATAACCCCGAGCCTAATGAAGATGATCGCTTTTTCCCTCCGACTTGGAAGCTTTTGAAAGTGGCTAGGATTGGCCATGAGAGCTTAAATGAAGATGTTGCTAGGGCATTTGACTTACTCCTTCGAGCTCTTGATGGCTATGGAGGTGTAGTTGGTGAGAGTACCTTATTGTATATATCTCTTTTTCTTGTTCTTTTTGCTTTTGTGTGTGTATATATGTTTGTTTGGTACCTTGGTCTCTAGGATTGGTAGTTTTGTGAAATTCTTGTCATTTGGATTGTTGATGAGCGTTGTGAGGGAGAGAATTTGATATTGCATTTGAGCTTATTGTCATAGGTGTGAAGTGAAGAGGATTCCTAGAGAGGAATGGTTAATGATAGAGCTTGGTTCGTGATTGTGGAAGTCGGTTTTTGAAGCTTCGGTGAAGCTTTTGGGGTTTTGGAGGTCAAGAAGACCCATCCCGGGCGGGAAGGGAGCTTCCCGACCGGGAAGGTTATGCCATCCCGACCGGGAAGGAGCCGTCCCGATTGGGATGGAGGTGCAAAAATTGGAGCTTACTGGAGAGTCGTCCCGACCGGGAAGGTGGCTTCCCGACCGGGACGAGTGTGTCATCCCGATCGGGACCACCCATCCCGACCGGGATGGTCCCCTTTCTCCTCTTTTGGCCTCTTCTTCGACATTTGGGCCCACCCAACCACTGTATACCCCCACCCAACCTCCCTACTCATCATTGCTCATGTCATATGACCATTGCACTTCATTTACATACCCCCACCTCATTTCTCTTCCCTTTACACCGACCTTCACATCAATTTCCACCCCCTCACACCATTACTACCTCACCATGCGGTTTGATCGAGAATGAAGAGGAATAGCAATAACGAAAACAAGTTTTGTGCCTATATTGATCTATGAGACGATGGAGCGAGTGAGTTGCTAACCTATTGGTACGGCAACTATCCTTTCTTTCCCGTCTTTTATAGCTTATTTTCTTTTGTGTTTATTCCCTTCCCCTTGAGTCATGGTACCTTAGCGGCCTTCGAGGCCTTGGTAGTGGTTGCTCCCGACTCTCGATGATGTGACTACATCGAGAGTCATTTTCAAAATCCAAATTTTACAAGTTTTTCACCTTTTTTGTCGGATTTAGGCGGATTTAGGCGGAATCCGGGCTAGGTGACTTGATTACACCTAGCCCTCCCCTCCCATTTCCTTTTATTTCCTTCTTTTTATTTTTCTTCCCCCTTCCATATCTTTTTCTTGTCTCGGCCTATGGTGACTTGACTACACCCCGGCCGGACACCTTCTACCATTTTCTTCACCCTTATTTTTCATTTTTAGCTTTATTTTCGTAGTTTATTTTCTTTTTCTTTTGTGCTCCATGCACTACGGTCGAGCATGAGGACATGGCTCGACTTAAGTGTGGGGGAGCGATATTCTAGCATAGTTAGTTTTATTTTCTTAGTTTTTGGAAAAAAAATCTTTAAAAACCCTAAAAATTTGAAAAAATTTCACAAAAATCAAAAAGATTTTTCTTTTGTGTGTTTTCCTCTTGTGTCATTGTGTTGTATATTTGTTTTGTTGTGCGTGTTTTGCCCCCCCTCTTTTCCTTATAGGTTGCCTAATCGCCATTAGCTTTGGTGAGCTTTCAAGACTTCCGGTAACATCTCTTCATCCCTTATTCCCTCTTTGCTTCTTGTGAGTTTGGAGGAGTTTTGTGATGATGTGTGCTCGGGAGGAGCTTTGTAAAGATTGTGGTGGATTTGGAGACTTGTTTGAAGATAGGGGTGGTGTTTGTGTTTTTATTTGTGTTCGTTTTGTGTTGTTCTTGTTTTGTTGCTCTTGTTTCTCTTTCTTTTGTTTTTGTCGAGTCTTTGTTTTGTGTTTTGTTGTGTGTCTTGTGTGTAAATGGTTTTCGAAAACCCGGTTTAGAGGCTAGTGTGTGAGTGCTTACTTTCTCTTCTTAGTAGTATAAATCGAGTCTTGGACTTTAGTCTAGTAGAATGACCCTAAATCAATAAATTCGTTGGTCCTTTACCTTGAGTCCACCTAGCTTACTAGGGATTTACTACGGGATTTGCATTTTCACCATTTTGACCACCCACGGTGTGAAAAGGCCTTGGTTACCGAGTCTCGTCCCTTAGGTGACCGTGTCTATGATCGTTTGATTAGTCCAAGTTTTCTCCCCTTTTTGTGGGTTTGAAGGGAAATCGCGACCCCCGACTCACCCATTACCTACCTCCCACTCATTTTCACACAATAAATTGCAACTTGTTGATTCCTCTCTTTCTTGATGCAATAAGAAATGCCAAAAAGCCAAATCTTGCCAAAAGGGCAAAGAAAAGAAAAAGAAAGAAAATGAAAGAAAGAAAAGAATGAAGAAAAAAAGAAAAGGCACAAAAGCCAAAAAGAAAATAGAAAAGAAGAAAAAAAAAGAATGGCATGACAAAACAAGGCAAAAAAAATGCAAAAGAAAAGAGAAAATGCCAAAAGAAAACCCGATTCACAAAAATAACCCCTACCTCTCAAAATAAGCCTTTTTACCGACTATTACCGTGAAGAGCCTACCAAAGGACCGAGTCCCTAGGAAGGATGATAGCGGTAGTGGTCGGTCTTCCCTCATTTTGCAATCATTTCCACTTTTTACTTGGACTAGTTAGGCGGTTTTGGACACGGGACGACCCTCTTGGCTCACGCTAAAGGGGGCGGGGTCTCACTTACCTACAGTGTCGACTAACACCGTGGATCATCACTTCTCACTCCGCCGATCGTCCCGTAGTACGTTTTTAGAAAGTTAGGAGGAACCGAGGTAAGTTACCAACGTTTTTGTTGCTTTGTCGTCATACTATTAGGGTTTAGTCCATCTTGGTTTGTATTGCTAGCTTGGGAACGTTGTCACTTGCCTTGAGTCCTAAACCGGTGCTTCTTTCACCGCTTGTTTGAGGGAAGCGGTATTTCTTTTCTTTTGGGTGCAACCTTTTGTGTGTTCGTTTGTGTGTTTGTTTATTTGTGTGTTTTGTGTCCGGTTGCATCCACAGTTTTGTCGCAAGACCCGACTTGCCTTACGGAGTGCATTTTTCCTCTAAGTGCACTCGCGTGAGTTGAAAGGGCGTAGGGTGCGCTAATACCCACTCGGCTAGTTTAGTAGTTAGTATGTGCTTACTCGAGGGCGAGTAAGGGTTAAGTGTGGGGGAGTTGATAAGTGTAGTTTGTAGTGCCTATTTCGTAGTGTTTTGGTCCCATTTTCCTTGGGAGCGATTTATGGGCTACTTATGCTTCCTCTAGTTCGTTTCAGGTTCCCGAGACCATTCATGAAGAGTTGGAGCGATTCCGACTCAATACATACACTTTTCGGAGCCAACGAAGCGGAGGAACGATCACTCGATGCCTTGGGACCCAATCCCGAGCCTCCGAGACCCGATCCCGAGTCCCGAGAATCGATGAGAAGTCCATGTGAAGCAAGGAGGAACCAAAAAGATCATATTGGAGGCCTACAAGACTCATCCCCGACGGGTATGACCTCATCCCGTCCGGGATGAAGTGCACAAAAGAGAGGGCTCCTGTTTTGGGTCCATCCCGACCGGGACCAGCTCCTCCCGGCCGGGACCGACACCTTCCCGACCGGGACCACCTCCTCCCGGCCGGGAAGAGCCACCTGGCTGCCGCGCCTTTGTTTTCTCTTCTCCCTTTCACTTGTAACCCTATATATACTCTTCCCTTGTTATGTTAAGCTTATGTTAGACATTACCCATAAACCCTAGCCTAGTTTTAGCATAGATTAGATTAGATTAGTGTAGATTAGTCTTTAGATTATCGTTAATCCTAGTTTAATGCTTGTAATTTGGGAATTCTTCAAGATCTTCACCAAGCTTGACAAACTTGGATGTTTGTTTTGGGTTTTTCTCATCTATGCAAGTTTTCTTCTTCCTTTCATCTTCTAGTATGGTATAATTTTCTCCTTTTACTCTTAATCCTTCATTGTTCATCAAGTTTGAATCTTTAGTTCTTGTTTATTGTTTTGTTCATCATATTTGGTAGTTTCATTATGTATGTTTTGTTGTTTGTGTTGATTCATATTGTTAGTGTTAGTTTTAGTTTAGATATGTTAGAGTAGTGTTCTTGCTTGGGTTAGTAGGGTGATTAGGGTGTTAATTGGGTGATTAAGGGTTTGTTGGAGATGTGGGTGGAAGATTTGGGTTTCCTCTTGGTTGATGCATATGACATGTTTGATGAATTGCTTGAATGACTAAGTAAGTTAGATTGCTTGTTTTTCTTGCCTTTCCCTTGTGGGTTTTAGTTGTTATGGGTTCGGTTCCCTCATTAAGTTGCGAGAGCCCGGTGAGGACGACCCCTAGGTTAGTCTAAGTTGCGACCGCCCGGATGCGATCTAGGCCATAACACGCTAGAACCCCGTTTGTCATGTGTGTCACCAAAATGGGTTCCATGACGAACCTCTAGGTCGGTTTAAGTTGCGACCGCCCGGACCGACCTAGATTACCCTACTACCTCCTTCGTTCTAGCTCTCCCTTGACCATTTCGTTACCCCGTTGACCCCGACCTAATCCTAGCCCGTTTTCCTTGTTTGTTTTCTTGTTTTAGACGTAGCTTAGCCCTAGTCGCCCCCCATTAGATTAGCTCGTCTCGAACCTAGTCCTAGACCGTAGCATACCTTAGTCCGACCTCCCGTCCCTGTGGATTCGACCCGACTTGCCCTAGCTACCCTAGTTAGGTTAGTTGGTTTTTATTTGGTGGCGGGATCCACGACAAATCCCTTCACATCAGTCCAATACCAAACTTTCCAATCATGTTAATCATTATTGGAAATTCGGGGTTATTGACTGCATTAAACGGAATACCACTAGTGTAGAAAAAACAAGCAATTTGTTGACAAACTTCCTCCCTTTCACCTTTTTTAAATTTTTGATTTAGAGTGGTTTGTGTAGACCCTCCTTTCTTGGTTACATAAGAATCCATTGCTCCCCTTGATTTTTCACGAGACATTCCAAAATAATCATCCCTATCACCAATGTCATTGAGTCTCCTTTTCCTTTTATTTGCTTCCTCAATGTGGTTCTCTAACAAAGCTCTAAACTCTTCTTTAATTTCATCAGGAACTTGTAAGCATGGTTCAACATTACTATGGGTGCCAGCAAGGTGATGTTTGAGCCTAAAAACACCACCAGCACGAACAACACCACAATATTTGCATCTAACTTTTCTAGAAACCGCGTCTACCTCAGTGACATGCTCCCAACCCGGGTCAGTTCTATTACCGGGAGCATTTTTTCTTTTACTTCTACTTGAAACGGAACTTGACATCGCTAGAGCTTAAACACAAAGTATACATAATATACAGCAGGATAAGTAATTGAAAAGTTCAAACCACCACAAAAACAAACAGAGTAACAATAGTACAATAATGAATAGTTCAATACTTCAATTGAAAAATAACAATTGGAAAAATAGTGATGACTGATGAGTAAGAACTAAGAACATACCGTGAAATCTTGAATGAAAGATGATGATTGTCGATTTGTGAGCTGATCAGTGATAAAAAAATTGGGATTTAGGGTTCCGTTGTGGACATTGGAGAAAGAAGCATCACGCATAAATGTTGATGAATGATGATAAATGTTGATTTGCTTTATTTTTTTAATGTAGTTTAGTTAGTGGGTCATACAATTGAGTTAGGTAGGCCAAATTAGCACTTTATTGAAACTAGAAGGTAGGATTATACGATCCCATAATAAATCGCGATCCCACCGATCCCACGCGATCCTGACCGATCCTATCGCGATCCTATGCCGGGACGATCCTGCTTACGATCCGAATCGGGTAGCTATTTCTGATTCGTAGGATCGTACGATCCTACGATCCGGATCGCGATCCTAACAACATTGATCCCATGATTTGCTTCTTTGTCCTAAAGGGGTTTTGGGTGCAGGTTCTAGATGGGATAGTAGACCATGTTGAATGGCGGTTGCCAAGGCTTCATCCTAGGGGATGTCTACGTTGGCAAACTTTCTAGAGGTTTTCTTCTTTTGGGGAGGATCGCCTTTGTTTACCCGGATTGACGGGTTGTTTTGGGTTTTGATTGCGAGTGAGTCCATCCGCTCGTGAAGGTTATGAATAGAGGTTTCTATAGAAGTTATGGAGGTGGCGAGGTTGTAAACCATATGAATTAGATCTTTGATACTGAAATTTGGGACTGTAGTCATGGCGGAGGATGATATCTGCAAGATAACGTCGGAAGTCAAGGGAATTTCGTCGGACGTCTTAGGGACTCGAAGGATGGTCACGATTGAGCGACACGGAACTGAGACCCTTGACCCATGTGTGTGTGGTCATTAATTTAGGGATTAAGGTGCTTTAGACTCTTGGTGTATCTGGCGAACCACCTACGGAGTTTTCTTTCTCTGTAACGAGACGATCTGACACGAACCTCGGTGGTGAGGTCTAAAGAGGACTTCTCGACGTGAGACGACCCAAAAATGTAAGACCTTGAGTAGAGATGATCCTAATAGCTAACATAGACAGTTAAACTCACGGTTGTACGACATAAGAGGTTGATCACGATCCAGGCTTAGGATCAAAAAGACTTGGATGAATGTTTCCTTTGAAAACGACCAGTTTTGCAAAATTTTGAAACGGATGGTTTGTAGAAATAGTGCAACGATGGTGCGATGATCTGGTGTGCAGGTGCGTTGCTGTGTGGGTGCATCAGAAATGATGACAAAATGTAAACATTTTCTTTTTTTGAAAGGAGCGTGTTTCTTTTAGAGGAAACGTTTTTTTCGAAAATAATTACGTGATGCTTCTATCGAAACTACTACTAATTAGTTAGTTTGATACTTGCGGTGTGCGTGATGCTCGTGATGGAGAGTGAAGTCTGACGACAGACTCCCTAAAGGTGTGACCAAATCCTTAGTGAGGGACTTAGCGGTGAAGAGTGTTCCTCCCTAATTTTTGCTTTTTTGAAAAAAATAACTTTTAAAATTTGTGACCCACATTTGTCGGTTGTACTAATTAGCACTCCCTCCGATTTTTATTATCTTCGCTATTTTCTTATTGGGCTGAAACACCCTTTCTTCCTTATTTCCATTTTGGGCCATCAACATGTGGTGAATCACCCATCCATTTCTCTCTCTTCCTTCTTTTATTTTGAACCACATATTCCTCCACCCTTATTTTCTTCCCCAAAACAAAAGGGGAAGATAATAAAAAATCGGAGGGAGTATCAGACATTGGGGAGGGGGGGGGGGGGGGGGGGGGGGGGGGGCGCTTTGTAAAAAAGTGTTTTGGAAATGTAACCGCTTTTTGAGTTCCTTGACTTCATTAATTGAAGCTTCGGCCGTGCTAACGGTATGTGTGTAAAAACTTTATTTTTTGAAATAAAATGTGACCGCGTGGTAGCCTTAACCCCATTAATTGGGAGTTTCGGTTGTGTCAATGGTAATCATTGTTGCTAATAGGTTTTAAATTGGCCAAGGTGGTGGTACTGAAAAAAGTTTTTTTTTGAAATTAGTGAATATGAGCTTTGCCATGGTAACGGCGTAAAAAACATTTTCCTTTTTTAGAAACCATGATTTGGTCGGAGTATTGATGTTTAAACGGTCGTTTTGAAAAGATGAGGTATTTTTGAAAAACGGAATTGGGTGCGGTTGAGTATGTTGGCGTGGTTGAATCCAGATTTTTAGTGTTTTATTTGGGTTGTATTGTTCAAACACGCTACACATAACTAGGAATGCATACACTCATGGAGGATGCAGACTCGAGTAGGTTAGGGTAGGCTACCGCCCACGAATAGTCTTTACTTCGGCATTGACAATGATCTGGGGAGACGAGTGTCATACCGTCCGTTCGGAACTATCCGCTTATTATTCCCGCAGGCTACGCGTTAGGCGGCCGGAGCGTCAATCGAGGGTCTCTCTGCGTGTCCCAAGAGATCTTACCGCGAAGAGGTCGATTGGTCCTGATATCGGTTAGGGTGGGCTGTTTAGGGCCAAAACCTCTAGTGACCACAACTTGGAACTATGAAATGATCCTCACCGACCTTGTTCAAGTTACACAACCGCTGGAAACTTGTTTCCAATTCCCCAGCGGAGTCGCCAAACTGTGGAAGTCCATCCGCACCGCCCGGCGCCCCGCGCGTGCCCGCGCGGGACCGACTTGTTTTTCATCGTGTGGCGGCGGCCACCCACGCGGCCCCCTCCCAACCGGAGACCGGTCCTATCCCGCATACTGGGCGAAGTGTCGGACCTCGATTTGGATGACGATCCGAACTTGTACTAGACGGGTGCGGGCACCCGTGTTTCCGTTTGGGAATCGATCGAGACGTGGTTGTAAATGTTTAAAGGCCGATTCATTTGGTAAGGCGACCTTTTTAGTGAACTGAATTCGTTGCCAATATGTGGAGTCGCCACCGAGTCAATTATGGTGACTCGGAAACCGTTCAAGTCAACTTTGATCCCTTGCCGGCTCAAAGTTGAGTGGCACGGGATCTAAAGATAAAGACTTGTACCCTTAAGCACTCTATGCCTGGAATGGCTCTCATTTCCAATGGTTTCGGACATCCGGAAACCGTCGATTCTGAGTAAGGTGCGAGGGTACGTATTGGGAAGCCAACTTTCGGTAGATGTCAACACCCAATCCCGCCCGCACTATAGCGACCTCTACTAATCAATCGGTGGGCTGATTTCCTAGTTCTTTTGTTGTGGTGGAAATACTGTAACATCCGTTGTTTTAACCATGTGCTTAACTACGTCGGTTGTTTTAAGGACAGATAAGTTTATCGTCGAAGTAGTGGTGTTTACATTCTTTGCATGCGATTTCACGTGACAAGCAGGCCATGAAAAGATGCACGTTGGAGAGTAGAGAGTACTATGTATTATACGTATTAGCAGATCAGGTTTAACGTGATAATACGGATATTAGTCATTCTCGTGGTATACCTTACATGGTATTCTGCTTAAGAAGCATCAGTTCGATATTAATAGAGATGCATCGAACCTAATAAGGTGAGCATCCGGACTAATACGGAACCCGACCATCGCTTTGTTCAGTTTTAAGTTATTTTACGTTTTGAATTCCGTGTTAGGTGATTTAGCATGCGATAATAAGGTCGTAAAAGCAATAAATCATACGAAAAACTGTAAATGCGAATATAAGTAAATCACATTGTGAGGAGTTGCACCCTCGGAGTATACACTAAACGGGACTCGATGCATAGATAGTTTTGAGAACGGATCTCGGAATTACTCGGGTCTATTTAGTGTGTTTTAATATTTGTGGTTGAAGTTGGGACGTTACGTATTTTATTAGACGTTCGTGGGCCTAGTGCTCACGTCCAGTGTTGTCGTAGTGCATAATAATATAAAGTGCGAATATGGAAAGTTTTGTTTAGATGACAACCTAGTGATGATACGACTTCGACAGGCGGATCCTCCTAGCTTGACCAGTTACCTCGGCAGAGTTCCGTTACCGTTTGACCTTCCGGCGGCTATTTCGGCAGAGCTCCGTTGCTAAGACTCAGGCGTCTGGGTCCGAGTGTGGGGAGACCCAGGCGCGCCAGGTGGGGCGGTTGGAGTTTTGAGGATACGATTTTGATACTTTCCAAAACCGAGAGGGAGGAGCGTGATACGTTACATGGGGATGAAGTTTACCCCGGGTTTAACCTAGCGCCGTGAGTTTAGTGGGCCTCGGGTGTTCATCTCGAGGTTCGCTTGGTGCGGTGTTGACTCGGTTCGAGTTTCGGGACCGACTCGGGGTCCCGGTGTCGGAATTGACTCTAATTAGTGTCTATGTAACCGTAATGACACGACTAAGGCTGCCATCATGTTAGTTTTTAATTTTTCCGAGTAATTATTTGATCTGTTCTATAGGAAAACTACCTATAACATCGCGAACCCGTGTCGCGTTGCAGTCCGATCGTCATCGGGTGTTTGCTGGGCACTTCTGCAGCCACCAGGTCCGAATTTGGGTGTCTACAGAAGCCCCACTTTGACTGAGGCTTGGACAAGGCGAAAGTCAAAGTATAGCCACCCAGTTCAATCGAGGATTACGACCTGGTGGCTGTCCGGTTGGGTCGTTTTAAGTCCGTTGGACTACCTGGTGAGGCTCGCCAGCCAAGGTTGAGAAGTCATACCTGACGTCTTCGCTTGTGGTTGATCGCTTGGGGCCCGGGCCGTTGCTTGACATCTTGTTCTTCATTCTTTGTGCGCGCGCTTTGTCTTCTTCGGTTTATTTAGAGGTTTTGTTTAATATTAAGTGTTTTTTGCGCGCTAGCAACGCATTAAGTTGGCCTTTATTTGTACGAGTATATTGTGGGCCGATTGGGAACCCTTGATGACATAAAACGTTCGAGGGCGTTAGTCTCCGCTTGAGCAATTGTCTTTGTGATGCTTATGACCCCTAGGACAAGGTATGATATAAAACTATTCGAGGGCGTCAGTCTCCACTCGAATTGAAGTTGATGTGGAGGTATAAGACTCCTTCGAGTGCGTTAGTCTCCTCTCGAATTAAAATTGATGTGGAGGTATAAGACTCCTTCGAGGGCGTTAGTCTCCTCTCGAATTAAAATTGCTGTGGAGGTATAAGACTCCTTCGAGGGCGTTAGTCTCCTCTCGAATAAAAATTGTTGTGGAGGTATAAGACTCCTTCGAGGGCATTAGTCTCCTCTCGAATAAAAATTGCTGTGGAGGTATAAGACTCCAATGCCTCTCGGATAACCAAGACCCGTTAGGCAAAAATTGTTGTGCCTCTGGGATATCTCTTACCCTCGGGCAAAATTGCTGTGCCTCCAGGATATCTCTGACCCTCGGGCAAAAATGTTGTTTCTGTGCCTCCGGGATAACTCTGACCCTCGGGCAAAAATGCTGTTTGTCTATTCGTTTTAGTTCAAATGCTGGCTTTGTGAGTTTGTCTTAATTTGTTTTGCAGGCTTGTCTCATTTTGTTCGGGTTTGTTCTTGCTTTTATTTTGGTTTGTTTATGCACTTGAGATTCGTTTAGAGTCTATTTAGATTAGTTTGGTTTAGATTTGCTTTGTTACGCGTTCGGGTGTAGCGTTTAGGTTAAGTGTGTCTTTTATGCTTGTTTTACTGTCGAGTGTGTATTATCGATGTTGATTAGTAGTTGTCCCATTATTGTTATTTCGTTTTGTCTTAGTAGGTGCATGTTTTATATTTATTGACCTCGAGTTTGTTTGCTTAAGTATTTATTGGCGCTTTTGATTCAATCCCTTGCGGGTGGTTACGTTAAGTTAAGCTTATCTTTCTTGGGTGGTTGCGTTAGACTAACCTTGGTCTACGACTTTCTTCGGGAAAGTTTCTGACTAACCCTGGGCCATTGATGAGTGGTTGTTTGGGTTTAGTGACTTTCTGCCTTTAAATTACTAGACTTGATGTGTAAGCTCTTAATGAATGTACAATGGTGTTTGCATTAGTTCTTGAGCTTGCATTTGCTTAGTGAATTCTTACGGGAATGTGCTGAAATAATAATCCCCTGGGATGTAAGTTGAGTGCTCAGGGACTTGCTAGGAGAACTGGTTGCTTTGAGTGCTTTGGGGTTGTGGATTTGTCCTTTTTTGTTTTATCATGCGGTCAAGCGCAAGTCCTTATTAATCATGGCTCCCGTGTTCGTTTATTGCTGGCGGTCGATTTCGACTAGAGGAGGTTGTAAGGCTTGCCTTATCGGGCTTAAATTTACTCCTAACTCCCTCGATTGGCATATAGGACGGTGCGTGCTCATCTGGTTAGGTTTTCGGCGGTGATTGAATGAAGGTTGATTCAGGCTAGGATCGAGCACTATTTGTCGGAGAATGTGCTGGTGAACCACCTGCGCCTTGCAGATGTAAGTTTCTTTATTATAGTTTGTTTTATTTAGTAGCCTCCAAGGTTTAGGATTATTAAAGTATCGGTTTTGGTTTTATCGCTTGTTTTGTCCTATGGTTTAGTATTCGCTTTCATTTGGAACGATTCGCTTTTCTTTTAACTGGTTGATTCGGCTGACGTTGTTCAGCCCCCAGTCTTCCCCTTTGACACCGCTCGGGGTCGATGTGGTTGGGGTAGCCGTTACTGAGCTCCTCCCCCCCTTGCTTTGCTGAGGAGATGGATGTCGGGATTGAGTGGCGTGATCGGGTGTACCGGGTGAGTTTTTGTGTTCTTCGTTTGGGTTTAAAGAATTAGGGTCGGTTTGCCTATCTTTTATGGTTGCACTTTCAGGTTTCCTCGCCTTGCCATCAGCGGTTGTGGCAGGTTGCTGACTGCTTCCGGGCTTATGCCTCGAGGGTCTCCCGTGACACTTCAGGGCCTCGATCGGTGAGTTTACGCGACTAAGGTGGCTTTCTAGGCTGTTGGTGTACGGGTGCTACGGAGGAGGTTGGAGGGGTTCCCGAGACAGCTACTCTAGATATGTTGTCTGGGATGGATGGTAGTGAGTCTCCTTTTATAGACCTGGAGGACCTAGGGTTAGGTGACCAGCTTTGTGAGATCGTGATTGCCGTCGACGCGGCTTCTAGGGGTCCTTCTCAGCCTTGACTTGTATAAGGACTTGCTTATTTTGTATATTTGTTTTAGACTTTTAGTATTTGAGTTGGTTGGATTATTCTCGCGTTTTCGTTTGGCGAAATGCTTACCTAGATTGACAAATAATCACTTCAAGTTCGGTTTGTTTGCGACTTCGTTGTAGTTCGGGACATTTTAGGATGCGTTTAATATTGCACTGTAGGGTTACAACCATTAAACTCAAGGACCTGTTACGAGTATTAACCAAAAAGACAAAAGTAGAGGATAACAATTATACCTTATTTGCAGCGGAACAACGTAATAATAAGAAGTATAATAAACCCAGAAATATATATAATCTCCACAGACAGAATAAATAATCTTCACGGACAGAATAAATAATTCCCACGGACAGAATAAATAATTCCCACGAACAGAATAAATAATTCCCACAGACAGAATAAAGCACCCCAGACGTGATGCCCCCTTTGGTATCCACACGGGTACGGAACTGCGACGTATATGCTAGTATAAAGGTACGTGAGACCGTCTCACAACTTCTCTATAGATCTCTCTTATAACTCTTTATAAGAAGAATACTCCATATATATATATTATGAGTTAATGAGTACGAAAATGTTTATGTTTTTTGGATTTTTTTTATAAATGCGTTAGTTTAAGCCGGGAATCGGATCAGATAATACGTCGATTAAAATGTTTTGACTTGAAATGGACGAGAAGTAAAATGTTAAAGTAAAGCATTAACGCGTTTTGACCGCATATACTAGGAGATGAGCTTTAGTACAAAATCAGAATTTAAAATTCCGAGCGCCTTTTTTAAAAAAAGTTAGACCACTTTTTAGGCTACAGACGTGACTCGACGGTAATCGCTAAAAGGCTATGACACGCCTAGGTAGGGTAGCTTATCCCTCCCTAAAAAAAATTTAAAAAACGTCTAAGTCTTGTTCGTTCTACGGGTAGCTTCACGTTTTCGCAGCTCATGCGCGGATATTTCGGTTTTCCAGATGGGTTTTAGCGACTTCGGGAGGTCGTTCCCGATGTCCGGGGTTGAAGATGATAGCTATGGTGATAGTGGACGTTTGATTTTCTATCCTTGGGTTGCTCGGGATGTCGCCTGCATGACCATAGGCGCTTGGACAGAGGCAGCTGGCCTCCGGACCGCCTGGGCTTGGGCGGCCGGTAATTCGGGTACGTGGGGCGTTGCGGTCGGGTCCCTGGGTTATGGAAACTTTCGTTGTTTCCTAATTCTTGTAGTTTTAGGGCTATATGTACGGGTTGTGGGTGTTCGTTTTAGACATACCAGGGTATCTATAGGGTCTAGCCCGTTAATATTTAGCGTTATGTCGGGTTTTGGGAAAATCCTTGCCGAGTGGGTTACTTCTTTTAAGAAATGTGAACCCGGGTTTAGTTCAAATGACGACTTATTAGTGGTTGTTTCGCTTAGTCGAGTCAAGGTGCGGGATGATTTTTTACGGGCTTGTTCTAGATTTTTACGGGCTTGTACTAGTTTTTGTGGATTTTAGACACGTTGATTTTTTGGGACGTCCGGACTCGGATCTTTTGATGTTGATGCCTTGACAAAGGCTCGATTTAACCGAATTTTGTTATTAATGAGAAGCACATTTTTATTTTTTATTCTTTTTTTTGTGGTGGCTCGCAACTCGATTCTTCATTTTTACCCGGAGCGCCCTTTCGGGTTTTCACTCCGTCCTCGGCTCACCCTTTTTGTTTTTTTTTGTTTTGTTTTTTTTACGGCTCGCAACTCGATTCTTCATTTTGCCCGGGGCGCCCTTTCGGGTTTTCACCCCGTCCTCGGCTCGTCGTTTGTGCTTCGTCATTTTAAATCACTCGGGGGGTCGGGTCGAAAAAAAGAGTCCCAGTTTATACATGGATCGATTAATCGATCTTTTTTTTTGGTTGTTTGGTTGTACCTGGGGGACGGGTTACCTACGTATCCGCTTTTAGACGGAATCAAACCATGTTCGTAGTTCTTCTAGAAAAGTGTGAGTGATTTTGCTTTAGACTCGTTTATGCCATTTATCGATGCGAACTAATTTTTTTGTTTTGTTGTTGTTGTTGTTGTTGTTTTTTTTGTTTCCCTCTAAGTCGGAGGTCAGGACGTGGTTTCTGGGGTGTTTATGGGTAGTATCGTTTGAGTTGATCCATATTGGTCGGGGTTGAGAACTCTTGACCATCCAGGTCGGTAAGGATCACGGTGCCCCCTGAGAGTATTTTCTTAACGAGGTAGGGGCCCGCCCAGTTTGGTTTGAATTTCCCTCTAGGGTCGACGGGAAGGGGTGCTCTAATGGATTTGATCACTAGATTTCCCTCGTGTATGTTTCGGGATTTCACTCGCTTGTTAAATGCTCGTTGGATGCGCTGTTGGTAGGCTTGCACATTGGATAGGGCATGTATCCTACGTTCATCTAGGAGTACTAGCTCGTCATATCATTTTTGGTTTCATTCTTCCTCAGGGATACCACTTTCGGCTAATATTCTTAGTGATGGTATTTCTAGCTCTATTGGTTGGACGGCTTCGGAACCATAGGTTAGGTAATATGGCGTGGCTTCGGTGGGTGTTCTATAGGATGTTCGGTATCCCCATAAGGCGAAGGGGATTTTGTTCGGCCAATCTCGGTAGTTGTCTATCATTTTCTTAAGGATGGTAGTGATGGTTTTGTTGGCTGCTTCTACGGCCCCGTTGGTTTGCGGTCTGTAGGGTGAAGATTTGTGTCTTTGGATTTTTTATTTGTCTAGGAGTTTTTGGGTATCGGCCCTGAAGTGAGCCCCCTGGTCGCTAATGATTTCATGACGTATACCGTAACGGTAGATGATGTTATTTTGCAAGAATTTGACTACTTGTTTTGAGGTTAGTACGGTGTAAGAGGCGGCTTCTACCCATTTGGTGAAGTAATCTACGACTACTAAAATAAAGCAATGTCCGCCGGTCCCGGATGAGTGTACTTTCCCTATGATGTCTATTCCTCAAGTAGAGAAGGGCCAGGGTGTGGCTATAGTGTGTAGAGGATAAGGAGGTAGGTGTTGGATGTTGGCGAATATTTGGCAATTATGGCAGTGCCGAATGTGACGTCGACAGTCTGTCTCTAAGGTATTCCAGTAATAACTCTGTCTCATTTTTTTCGGGCAAGTAGGTGTGCACTCATGTGCGGTCCGCACTCTCCGTCGTGTACCTCTTCCATGACTCTCTCTGATTGGTCTTTGTTTATGCATCTAAGGAGGACTCCTTGTGGGGTTCGTTTGTACAGCAGGCCTTGATTCAGGACGTAATGGGTGGCTTGTATTCGTAGGGCTCTTTTGTTTTTAACATTAGTGTCAGGTGGATAAGACCCACGGGTTTTAAAGTCTAGGATGGCATTGTACGAAGGTTCTTCGGTGGCGTCGTCGGTTTCGCTTCTTTATACCAAGTCTAGGATGGTTGTGGATGTAGGCTTGTTGTTCGCTTCTTTCTACACAGATAGGCATGGAGAAGAGATGATCGAGCATGTTTATTAGCGAGGCTAGTTTGGATATTGCATCAGCGAATTGGTTCTCTTCGCGGGGTATGTGTACGAAGTCGATTTTGGTGAATTCCTTAGACATTGCTTCTATTTTAGCTTGGTACAGAGTTAGGCTTTTGCTATAAACCTTCCAATTACCCGTGGCTTGGTTGACTACGAAGGATGAATCTCCATGGACTCTAAGGTTTTTGACTCCCAGAGATATGGCTGCCTTTAAACCGGTTAGACAGGCCTCGTATTCGGCTGCGTTATTGGTAACGGGGAAGTGTAGCTTGACTGATATGGGTATATGGTCACCTATTGGGGATATTAGTAGGATTCCTATGCCGCACCCTCTCATGTTTGAGGCGCCATCGAAGTATAAGTCCCGTGATTCACTCTCAGTGAACAGGATGTCCTCATCGGGAAATAACCAGGTGTCGGTTGTTAACTTTTCTTCTATCGGGTTTTCGGCTAAGAAGTCGGCCACGACTTTTCCTTTAATGACCTTGAGGGGTACGTATGATAACTCAAATTCTGCCAACATAAGCGTCCACCGGGCTAGTCGTCCGTTGAGGATAGGGTTCTCGAAAATGTATTAGATGGGGTCCATTTTTGAGTACACGTGTACGATATGGCTAAGCATGTAGTGCCGAAGTTTTTTGGTTTACCATACTAGGGCGAGGCGGGTTCTCTCTAGGGGTGTGTACTTTGTTTCGTACTCGAGGTATTTTTTGCTAATGTAGTAAATAGCTCTCTCTTCCTTGTTAACGGTTTGTGCTAACATGGCCCCCATTGAGGTTTCGGTTACGGTGAGGTATAGGTAAAGTGATAGTCCTTTCTTAGGAGGCATTAACACCGGAGGTTGTGCTAGTATCTCTTTTACCTTGTCAAAAGGCTCTTTGACATTTATCATCCCAGACAGTGGGTTCGGTTATTTTGAGTTTTTTGAAAATGGGCTCACAGACCATGGTTAGTTGTGCTAATTATCATCCCAAACTTTTAAAATTAGTGACCCACGTTCGTCGGTTGTGCTAATTAGCATTAGACGGTGGGGGTGCGCGTTGTAAAAAAAAAGATATTTTGAAAATGTAACCGTTTTTTTGAGTTTCTTGACTTCATTAATTGAAGCTTCGGTTGTGCTAACGGTATGTGTGTAAAAAGTATTTTTTTTAAATATAATGTGACCGCGTGGTGGCCTTAACCCCATTAATTGGGAGTTTCGGTTTTATCCACGGTAATCGTTGTTGACGGATTTTAATTTGGCCAAGGTGATGGCACTAAAAACTTTTTCTTTTTGAAAGCGGTGAGTGCAAATTTTGCCATGATAACGGCATCCGAAAATGCTTTTTCTTTTCTAGAAATCACGATTTGATCGGAGTATCGGCGTTTAAAAGGTCGTTTTGGAAAGATGAGGTATTTTCGAAAACGGAATTGGGTGCGGTTGCATATATTGGCGTGGTTGAATCCGGATTTTAGTGTTTTATTTGGGTTGTATTATTCAAACACGCTACACATAACTAGGAATGCATACACTCATGCAGGATGCAGACTCGGGTAGGTTAGGGTAGGCTACCGCCCACGAATAGTCTTCACTTAGGCATTGACAAATCATCTCGGGAGACGAGTGCCATACCGTTCGTTCGGAACTATCCGCTTATTAATCCCGCGGGTTACGCGTTAGGCGGTCGGAGCGTCAACCGAGGATCTCTCTGCGTGTCCCTAAAGATCTTACCGCGAAAAGGTCGATTGGTCTTGATATCGGTTAGGGTGGGCTTTTTAGGGCCAAAACCTGTAGTGACCACAACTAGGAACTAAGAGATGAGCTTCACCGACCTTGTTCAAGTTACACCACCGCTGGAAACTTGTTTCCAATTCCCCAGCGGAGTCGCCAAACTGTGGACGTTCGTCCGCACCGCCCAGCGCCCCGCGCGTGCCCCCGCGGGACCGACCCATTTTTCAACGTGTGGCGGCGGCCACCCACGCGGCCCCCTCCCTACCGGGGGCCGGTTCGATCTCACATACGGGGCGAAGTGTCGGACCTTGATTTGGATGACGATCCGGAGTTGTACTAGACGGGTGCGGGCACCCGTGTTTTCATTTGGGAATCGATCGAGACGTGGTTATAAATGATTAATGGCCGATTCATTAGGTAAGGCGACCTTTTTAGTGAACTGAATTCGTTGCCGATTTGTGGAGTCGCCACCAAGTCAATTATGGGGACTCGGAAACCGTTCAAGTCAACTTTGATCCCTTACCGGCTCAAAGTTGAGTGACACGGGACCTAAAGATAAAGACTTGTACCCTCAAGCACTCCATGCCTGGAATGACTCTCATTGCCAATGGTTTCGGACATCCGGAAACCGTCGATTCTGAGTAAGGGGTGAGGGTATGTATTGGGAAGCCAACATCCGATGGATGTCAACACCCAATCCCGCCCGCACTGTAGCGGCCTCTACTAATCAATCGGTGGGCTGATATCCTAGTTCTCTTGTTGTGGTGGAAATACTGTAACATCCGTTGTTTTAACTCTAAGCCTTTTGCTATGTCGGTTGTTTAAGGACAAGTAAGTTTTGTCGTCGAAGTAGTTGTGTTTACATTCTTTGCATGTGATTTCACGTGAGAAACAGGCCATGAAAAGATGCACGTAGGAGAGTAGAGAGTACTAGTATTATACGTATTAGCAAATCAGTTTTAACGCGATGATACGGATATTAGTCATTCTCGTGGTATACCTTACCTGGTATTCTGCTTAAGATGCGTCGGTTCGGTATTAATAGAGATGCGTCGAACCTAATAAGGTGAGCACCCGGACTAATACGGAACCCGACCATCACTTTGTTCAGTTTTAGCCATTTTACGTTTTGAATTCCGTGTTAGGTGATTTAGCATGCGATTATAAGGTCATAAAAGTAATAAATCATACGAAAAACTGTAAATGCGAATGTAAGTAAATCACATTGTGAGGAGTTGCACCCTCGGAGTATACACTAAACGGGACTCGGTGCATAGATAGTCTTGAGAACGGATCTCGGAATTACTCGGGTCTATTTAGAGTGTTTTAGTATTTGTTGTTGAAGTTGGGACGTTACGTATTTTAGTAGATGCTTGTGGGCCTAGTGCCCACGTCTAGTGTTGTCGTAGTGCATAATAATAGAAAGTGCAAGTATGGAAAGTTTTGTTTAGATGACAACCTAGTGACGACTTGATCAACAGGAGGATCCTCCTAGCTTGACTAGTGACTCCGGCAGAACCCCGTTACCGTTTGACCTTCCCGCGGCTACTCCGGCAGAGCTTCGTTACTAAGGACTAGTTCTGCGCCGAATCCGACAATAAGACGATGTATTTCTATAATACAAATAAAAGTAATTATTTCTCCAAATTATGACTAATCATTCGTCATTAGATATCTTTCAAAATTCAAATGAGCCTTAAAAACCTTTAAAGACTATAAACTCAAGTAAGAATATTACAAGAGTTTTTAAGACTATATCTAAACTTAAGACAAAATTATTCTATATCGAAAAATTATGAGGTGATGAAATTTGATATTATAAATAAGATAAATCATTCGTTCTTAGATATCAAAAAAAAATTGAGTCTTACAAAAGTACTTGAGACTATAAACTTAAGGTAAATTATCCCACATCGAAAAATAATAATAAGGTGATCGAATTTTATTATATAAATAAGAGTAATTGTCCACTCTTAAGTTAGATATAAAAACAAACTCTTTTATTTTTATAATTATCCTAACGTTGTCTCACATCAAAAAATTATGATGATGTGATGAATTCTATATTATAAATAATAATCATTTGTCCTTGGATATCAGCTAAAAAAATTTGTGTCTTAAAAATGTTGTTAAGACCGTAAGCTAATGGAAAAGAGAAACCATTCGTGTTTAGATATATTAACAAAAATCTGAGTTCTAAAAAGATTTTTTAAGACTATAAACCTAAGTAGAATTATCGCATATCGAAAAATTATGATGAGGTGGTGAAATTCTATATCACAAATAAGAGACATCATTTGTTTTTAGATATTAACCAAAAACATTTGTCTTATAAAAGCTCTTAAAGCTATAAATTTAAGTAAAATTATCTCACATCGAGAAATTATAATAAGGTGATATAAATTCCACTATATAAATACGGAGTAAAAGCAATCATTTGTTTTTAGATATCAACGAGAAATCTTTTGAGTCCTAAAATAACTTTTTAAGATTATAAACTTAATTAAAATTATGCCACATCGAAAAATCGTGATGAGGTAATGAAATTCTACATCATCAATAAGAGGAATTATTCATGTTAGATGTTAATAAAAAATCCTTTCAATCTTATAATACTCCTCTTAAGGTTATAAATTGAAGTAAAAATTATCCCACATCAAAAAATTACAAAAAAACTGATGAAATTCTATTATATAAATAAAAGTAATCATCGTCTTTAAATATCAATCAGAAATATTTTGAGTCCTAAAAAAAATTCTTAAAACTATAAATTTAAGTACAATTATCACACATCAAAAAATAATTATGAGATATCATAAATAAGAGAAATAATTCATTTTAGATAATCATTTGTCCAAAAGTATACTCCTGTAGACACCCACAATTTGCCTGCTTGTGTGAGTTCTGTCTGTAGCAGTCTCCAATAAAATACCCGATAATGATCGGACGTTAACATGCATCAATACGCTCGAATACGGACTCGGAATCAAATGTATCCGACGTGGGCATTTAGCGGAGTACAAATCTCTCAAAACCGACCTCAAATTCAGACTCAGTGGGTCGTTTCCAATCAAATAAAGTTAATCTGAGCCAAAACCACCACCGGGGGCAAAACCCTCTTTTGTGACCGAGTCAAAATTCGTTCAAAGTCGAAACTCGAGAATGAAACAATCCATAATCGCGTCCCAATCAAATCAAAATTGAAACAAAGCAAATTCTCCCTTATTTATCCCGGATTTTGCTCCGGGTCACCTAATGACACTCGAACGAGTGTCTGGGCCACTCGATCGGGTGACCCCCTAAAAATCGACCAAGACCCTTTTCTGGGGCACTCGATCGAGTCTAGCAAGGGGCATTCGATCGAGTGACCCTAATCCAGGGTCTCACTTCTATAAATACCCCCCCCTACCCCTCCATTTGAAGAGGGCTTCTTCTCCACCTCTTCTGGCATCCTCTCTAAAAAAACCGAGTCAAACGTCGTCAATCTCGAAAACTACTCCCTTCATTCGACTAGGGTTTGGTAGTCTCAAACACAAAAACACACCTTAACTCATTCTACACACTCAAACAGCTGCCGTATCTACAACAATACTCCACGAGCCCGTTTTCCGAGACAATTGACATGTAGATTGAGGATGTACCAATCACATTCCTAATCTCTAACTCTTTTTTTTATATATGTATACTAACTACTAACATCACTAACATTTTATTATCGTTACTAACATTTTACATTTTTGCATCTAACATTTAATTTCCATTCCTAACATCTAACATTTAGTTTGTGCTTTTACATTCTAGTTATTCTAATACCATGTATACTATTATATAATAAAAACTATTTTCGAATTCAATTCGAGCAAAAGTCTGATGATATTAAATCGAGCGTCGTAGGCTCTAAAAGCTAAACTACGACGCCGAAATGTAGAGGACCTAATGTTCGCAAGGATTAGTCGTCGTCAATTTGGAGCGAATATCCGATGACGTCGTTCGATCGTCATAGGCCTAATAGCGCGAAAGACGATATCAATAGTGCAAAGGATCGGACATTCGCTGCGACAAACCGATCTTTTCAATACGGGTGATTTCTATATCATCTCTAAATATTGCTCCAAAATGTTGATATTATTGATTCCACAATCAAGTGCCGGGCATGAAGACCCATCGAGGATCGAATTATCATGAAACCCGATGAAGTCGAACCGATCGTCATATGGTCCATAAGACCCGACAACGACGTCGCAACACGGAGGTGTATGATATTCATGTTAGTTTGATCGTGCTTGATTCCATAAACATCGCTCTAAAACGTTCGATACTGGTTCCATAATCGAGTGTCAGGCACAAAGAGCTATCGAGAATCGAACAAGTGCAAAAGCTTATGATGTCAATCCGAACGTCGTACGGTCCACGGGACCCGACAAAAATGTCGTGATAGGGAGGGACTGATACTTGTATTAGTTTGATTGCTTCTCGATTCAAATCATATATTGGGTCGTTTAAGAAGCGAATGTTAAACAATACAGGGGCAGTCGATCGAGTACTAAAGGCCATTCGATCGAGTGACCCTCCTAAAAACAGGCAGGAAGTTTTTTGTCAAGGGCACTCGACCGAGTTCACCTAATGACTCGATCGAGTGACCCCTTGCACGCCTCCAATGAGGATCGAAAGACGATACAAAGCACCACCTAGTTATATTCACGACACTAAGTCGATACGTGCCAAATCAATCACGTATCTTTGAGTGACGTCTTATCTGACTAATTTTATATCAACGACTCTTTAGTCGTATCCGATATGCGATTAGTCGAGGCAATCCTATTTCACTAGGATAAGTCAGGACAAGACCCCAAGGCTCGGAGATCAAGCTAGCACTACGCTTCGGTCCCGTGTGCTAACGCGTACTAAAGGCTTTGTCCTCCGGCGAATACACAACGTAATGTGTAAATGATCAGAGTCCGTCCAATCAATTGACTTACGGTTTCAATTCACCTTCTCTATTTACGGGTCCGTTATAGTTTACGTTACCGTTGCTAATTCGTTTATTATCATTGCAATCTGTTCAAGTATTGTGAATTTCGGGTCGTATTCCGCCTGTAATTTTACTTTCAAGTTGTTTATTTCCGTTGCTTGGCATTTATCGCTTTTAAATGAACCCACATGCTAAAACAACTTCCACATATTTAAGATGCATTAAACGGCGTAGCAAAACACGTATTTAACATGCGTAGCTTAAAACAATGTTTTCATATCATTCCATCGTCTTACTAACGCACGTACATGAACACCGATCGATATCTTAGTAGAGGCCGCTATGTGCGGGTGGGGTTGGGTGTCCTTCGTGGGCTTCTCAACACGTACCTTCACTCCTTACTCATAACCTTTGATTTCCGGATGCCCGAAACCATTGGCGAACGAGAGTCATTCGATATACGATATTCGATAATTCGACATCGATATCGTTATGCAAAGGGACGAACCCCACAAGCTCTAGTAATAAAGTGGGACGTGTTTTGTGCACGATACGCCTAAGTATAGAGTGGGTTCGAACGGGTCCGAACTCCCAAAAAGTTCTGTGGCGATTCCAACTTTGATTTAAATTTCAATTCGAGAATAATCTTACCACGAGTTCATTCGCCTACACAAACCCGCGCGTGGTCGCGTCGGGGTGGACTTTGCCATGTCCACAATTTGGCGACTCCGTTGGGGATAGCCGATGTACCACTTGTCATCGGGATTCTTAGGGTGAGACTCGAAGAGAAATCGATTGGTTATTAAAGTGCGCGTTTTAGTTCGATAGTTCATGCATAACCCCAATTTTGCCCGAGCCGGTTACTTGTAACCGATGTCCCACTATACCGTGGTGAATTCCTGCATGGGTGCGCTAAAGACATCTATGGCTGAACTCGTATGGGTTTCACGTCATGTTCTAAGTCCAATTCGGCTTAGGAAGTCCGTCCTGATTTATGAGAGAGCCATCGGTGTGGTATAGACCCTATTTGACCGACCGAGACTTATTATAAAGCATACATGTTTTCGTCACAATGCTTGCTTGACAACTTGCTACTTGGTTTCCGTGTCATTTTTTACTAACGTCATTTTAAAATGCATCTCTTCAAAAATATCCAATTTCAAAAAAAAAAACTCGCATTGCAGCCGAAATTTAGACTTGTAATTTGACTAAAAATTTAGACTTTTTAGCCGGCATGCTGCGCATTTCAGAATTCGCTATTCAAAATGTCCAGTTTTCAAAAACTTGAAATGCTGCCGAAATTTAGACTTATGATTTGACTCAATAATAACCTATTTTTTTAGCCGGCATGCTGCGCATTTCGAAACTCTCGACTTTTCAATAAAATCTGGTCGTGTCGTCATGCTGCCAATTTCAAAAGTCAGGACCGCCCTCGAATTTTGTTTAAAAGATTCAACCACTTTAAAAATCTTCCTTATTCTAGGACCTACCGTCATCCGTGTGTCAGGTCTTTCATCGTTTAACTGAAAGTCTTTAGCGTTGAAACTTTGTCGATTCTACATCACGAGTTTCTTCCCCATCCTAGTTCGCCTTATCCTAAAGGCATAACCAACCAATACTAGTCATACACTCGTAAATGGAAGGTTCGTCTAAACACTCGAGTCCTAACTAGAAAGTCCTACGCGATGTTTCCCTCCGACAGGACGGTCCCCACGACCTTTCCTGAGGCAATCTCACCCGTCTTTCGCCATCCGTTAGTCAAATCATCCCAATTCAAGAACCCTTTAACTTAAGGGTCTGCCATAATCTCAGGGTCATCCTTATTCGAGTCAAGTCAAGGGTTTCTAGCGTCGAAGCTTTGCCGATCTCACATCGCAAGTTTCTTCCCTTACCCCGTCTGCCTTTCTTCGAGGCCGAATCAACCTTTTACAAGGCATATCACTGTAACTAAAGGTTTGTGATCCTTGCGTCCAAAGGTCACTCGTCTGACACTCGAGTCCTAACAAAACCTTCGATCCCACTCGGGGGCTACCCTTCAGCAGAGCGATCAATCGCGGTTGCTCTAAGGGTCATGTCCTACACGTGTTATCTCACGTGTACCGGTTTTGAGTCACTTAGATGCCACACCATCTGAATCCTACTAGAGTCCTCAGTCTCACTCGGGGGCTACCCTTCAGCAGAGCGATCAATCAAGGTTGGTCTAAGGGTCATGTGCTACACGTGTTATCTCACGTGTACCGCTTTCGAGTCACTTTGATGCCACACCATCTGAGTCCTACCAGAGTCCTCAGTCTCACTTGGGGGCTACCCTTCAGCAGAGCGATCAATCAAGGTTGGTCTAAGAGTCATGTCATACACGTGTTGTCTCACGTGTGCCCTTTTGAGTCACTTAGATGCCACACCATCTGAGTCCTATCAGAGTCCTCAGTCTCACTCGGGGGCTACCCTTCAGCAGAGCGATCAATCAAGGTTGCTCCAAGGGTCATATCCTACACGTGTTATCCCACGTGTGCTCTTTCGATTCACTTAGATGCCTCACCATCTGAGTCCTATCAGAGACTTTGGTCTTGCTCGCGAGCTATTCTCCAACCGACCATTCGACCACAGTCACCCAAGGGGTACCCTGCGTTCATCCTACATCGGCGTCCATATGATGCTTTCTTCGAGTCGTACATATGCTATGAACAGTTAGGTATGTTAAAGCTTTAGGTCGACATGGTTGGTCCGAGCACGCGACGCGGTCGCCTCATTTTCGGACTCACTCTCATGCAGCTCAAGTCTCATGGTCGAGTCCAAGCCTAGGTCGTTACCTTGTCTAGTCTAGATCAACGTTCGAGTATCCGGTCCAAGAATCTTAGTCGTTCTCATCGCGTCGGGCCGTGTCTAGTTTGACTCTCCTTCTTGCATTAACGTAAAGCCGAGTTTAGGCGAGTCGTGGCACCTGTCGTTATCTCCAATCAAGACCCTTTAGCTAGAGAGCCGAGCGCCCGAAAGTCCAGATTTGATTCGAGTCTTAGTCTGAGTCCGAGTCTAGGATACCCTACATCCTCATCTCCAAATCCAAGTCAGAGTCAATTGCATTCTGTCCTCTTCTCTAATTCAAAAAATTCAGCCTTTTTCGATCTCTCACATATGCTTTCCTTATGTGTTTCCAAGAACATGATGAACACCATCATACACTGTGAGCACATGCACGTGACTATTATAGGCACATCTATAATGGCTGCAGGGAACCGAGACCCGTGTTTTCTTTTACCTGTTCCATATCTGGCGTAGAAAGCCACATAACTACTCCTAGCAAGAGCGGTATCGAATACTATGACAAATCTAGATGGTCTCCTAGTTTGGGTTCAAGACGGAAGGCAAGCCCATTTCACACAATAAACACTCCTCCAATAAGACTAAACAATCCATGCCTTAGGCGTTAGGCTGACCAAAAAAAAGAAAGCATCGTCGTTCTATACGCTCAACGCTAGGAAATACCCATTTCGGGACAATGTTTCCACCAAGCTTGCTCGTAATTACGCTGACAATCCCGAGATCCAAAACACCATGCTTACTGTAGAGTACTCCACCGCGAGTTTTCACTCACATAAACACCAACTATGCTTCCACCTTACAAAGGCTTAGCTCCAAAAGACTAATCCAACCGATAGGCCCAACCCGAGATCCTCCCACAAATGGATGCCACAGATCCGGGAATAGTCGTGCTTATTGCCAACAACATAGAAGGGATAGCCGTGAAAAAAAAAAGAGGTTGGACAAAAAAAGCAAAAGGCCAAAATAAAAGAGTTGGCCATGATCAAAAAGAACTCTCAACATCCCTCGACCAAAGTACGGTCAATCCCTTAACCATGACACGATCAACTAAGATGAAGAATCCCATGACCGGAGTTAAGAGGTCAACCAAAAAATTCAAAAAACCCTTTACCGTGATTAGCGGTCAACTCAAGTGAAGTCCCTTGACCGGGATACGGTCAATTCAAAAATTATCAATGCCCATACCATCAAATAAAAAGGTGACAATCATGCTGGTCAGCTAACACCACATTTAGCCTTCCCACATTACAACCTTCAAGACCTTCTCGAGACCTAGGGTAAGTGACAGCCCGAAATTTTGAAGAGTCAAGATTCATAGGATACCCCGTAACCATAGGGCCAGACATGGAAGTCAGATCCCGCATTGTCAAACCTGCCCAATCGAAGTTCGAGTCTTTTTTACTCAACTTCCCCATTTCCTACCACATTGCATTACGTTACCCTTGAAGCTTTAGCTCCACAAAAATCGAGCTCCAGATTTCAAATCATCAAAGCCACTTATTGCCTGGCACCACATTTCCAAAAAACATCCAAACCTGTTACCAGCTCCAAACACGGGAACTCAACCTGCGGACGGCATAGAACATGCCCAAATAGTTCACACCACCTCTGGAGGCTACCCCAGAGAACACTCACAGTCACAGGTTCAACATCCTAACTATTCTAGCCCTTTGATCAAGACATCATTGGGAATGCAGCTAGCCTACACCATCACTATGGCTAGTTACACACAGAGTCCTAATAAACTAGGCACCATAATATATCTTTCATTCTCATGAACTACGGCTTGGTTTGATTTCACTGCACATGAATACGTTGTAGACACCCAGATTTGGACCTGGTGGCTGCAGAAGTGCCCAACAAACACTCGATGATGATAGGACAGCAACGCGACGCGGGTTCGCGATGTTTTAGGTAGTTTTTCTATAGAACGGATCAAATAAATTACTCAGAAAAATTAAACTAACATGATGGCAGCCTTAGTCGTGTCGTTACTGTCGCATAAAAACTAATTAGAGTCAATTCTAACACCGGGACCCCGAGTCGGTCCCGAAACTTAAACCGAGTCAGCACCGCGCCAAGCGAACCTCAGGACGCACACCCGAGGCACACTAAAATCACGGAGCTAGGTCAAACCCCGGGGAAACCTTAGGTCCAAGATACGTATTATACACCCATCTCTCGGTTTTGGAAAGTATCAAAATCGTATCTTCAAAACACCAACCGCCTCAACCCACGCGCCTGAGCCTCCACACACCTGAACCCAGGCGCCTGAGTCTTGGTGCGCCTCAACTCAGGCGTCCATATGGGTGACGAGGGCTGAAAACACCTATAAATGCCCCCCCTCACCTCATTCATTCGACACAATTCACAATTCACTCTTCTCTTCTCCCTCCACTTTCTCGCAAAGGGCTCGCACTCCGACACCCGAGGCAAACGATACACTCGATCGTAGTTCCGAAAAAGTGACATCGACGCTACTCCTCACCTACGAGCACTCCACTCGATCCCGAGATGCTTGTGTTTGACTAGCTATAGTCTAGTAACGAAGTTCTGCCGGATTAGCCGCAGAATTAGCCAATGGTAACGGAGCTCTGCCGGAGTAGCCGCAGGAGGGGTCATCGGTAATGGAACTATGTCGAAATCACTTGGCAAGCTAGGAGGATCCGCCTTTGAATCTGAGTCGTCACTAGGTTGTCATCTAAACAAAACTTTACATTCTCGCACTTTCTTTTATTATGCACTACGATAATACTAGACATGGACCCTAGGTCCACAACACTTACTAAAATACGTAACGTCCCAACTTCAACCGCAAGCACTAAATTACACTAAATAGACCCGAGTAATTCCAAGATCCGTACTCACTATCTATGCATCGCATCCCGTTTAGTGTATACTCTAAGGGTACAACTCTTCACAATATGATTTACTTATATTCGCATTTACAGTTTTTCGTATGATTTATTGATGCGAGTTCATTTTGCATCGTTGTTTTGATCGGTCCATATCTTGAGTTATACTTGGACTTTCGTAGTCATTCAAAATGGAGGAGATAGATTTCAAGCTTATCTTCCCAATGACTACTCATGAAGGTTCATTGAACAAGTATTGACGAAGTTATGGCCCAAACAAGTCAGCTGTGCATTGAAAAACGCTGCTGTTAAATTCTTTGACGGAATTGTTTCTTTTGCCTCGGTTTTCTTTAAAGCTTTCAATAAATTCCCGAGGAGAAGAGCTCCTATGTTCAATTCCGTTTAATCAAGACTAATCGAGCAAACAAGGGCCTTGCATCTGATTTGGAGCATGGAAAGTAGGCTGATTGTGTTCTCACTTATTTATTGTATCTAGCTATTTAGTTCTAGCCTAGTTCATTTCCCTTTCTTTGTTTTTGTCACCCACTTTATGAGGCTTGACTTTGCTGGTTAGCCTCATCCTTGGGTTGAGTTGTAGGCTATAAATAGCCAAGTACTTGATGAATAAATCAATTCAATCTTCATAAAACAAAATCTGAGTTAAGCTTTGCTTTCCTTTTCGTCTTTTTAGTTCACAAGACAAAGTATTAGAGTAAGTCGCGTTACAAGCTCTATACTCGCTATTTCAATCGAGTGTTTGAATTAGCACCCGCTTTGTTGAGGTATAGGTCTATCTCACTTAGCATAGTATCCTTGGTTACGTTCTATCATCACTTTACAGCAACTATTTCAACCTGATTTCGTTGCTCTGTTTCGCTCATTTCAATTTGCTATCAATCTCCAAATCACTTGTTCAAAGTTCATTCTAACTCACATCCTTTATTGCTTTTATGACCTTATAATCGCATGCTAAATCACCTAACACGGAATTGGGTGTTGACATCTACCGGAAGTTGGCTTCCCAATACGTACCCTCGCACCTTACTCAGAATCGACGGTTTCCGGATGTCCGAAACCATTGGCAATGAGAGCCATTCCAGGCATGGAGTGCTTAAGGGTACAAGTCTTTATCTTTAGGTCCCGTGCCCCTCAACTTTGAACCGGCTATGGATCAAGTTGACTTGAACGGTTTCCAAGTCCCCAAAATTGACTCGGTGGCGACTCCAAAAATCGGCAACGAATTCAGTTCACTAAAAAGGTCACCTTACCAAACGAATCGGCCTTTAAACATTTACAACCACGACTCGATCGATTCCAAACGGAAACACGGGTACCTGCGCCCGTCTAGTACAGGTCTGGATCGTCATCTGAATCGAGGTCCGAAACATTCGCCCCGTATGCGAGATCGGACCGGTCCTCGACCGGGAGGGGGCCGCGTGGGTGGCCGCCGCCACACGTTGAAAAACCGAGTTAGTTCCGTGCGGGCGCGGTCGGGGCGCCTTACGGTGCGGACGGACGTCCACAGTTTGGCGACTCCGCTGGGGATTTGGAAACAAGTTTCTAGCGGTTGTGTAACTTGAACGAGGTCGGTAAAGCTCATTTCCTAGTTCCTAGTTGTGGTCACTAGAGGTTTTGGCCCTAAAAAGCCCACCCTAACCAATATCATGACCAATCGACCTCTTCGCGGTAAGATCCTTAGCGACACGCGGAGAGATCCTCGATTGACGCTACGGCCACCTAACGCGTACCTCGCGGGAATAATAAGTGGATAGTTCCGAACGGACGGTATGACACTCGTCTCCCCAGATGATTTGTCAATACCTAAGTAAAGACTATTCGTGAGCGGTAGCCTACCCTAACCTACCCGTGTCTGCATCCTGCAGGAGTGTATACAATCCTAGTTACGTGTAGCGTGTTTGAACAACCCAAATAAAACACTAAAAATCTGGATTCAACCACGCCAACATATTCAACCGCACCCAATTCCGTTTTCGAAAAATACCTCCTCTTTTCAAAACGACCTTTTGAACACCGATACTCCGGTCAAACCGTAATTTCCAAAAAGGGAAAACATTTTTAGATGTCGTCATCATGGCAAATTCTACACTCACTATTTTCAAAAATTTTAATGCCATCACTTTGGCTAAAGTTAAACACGTCAACAAGGAATACCGTTAATACCACCAAGACTCCCAATTAATGGGATCAAGGTACCTTAAACGGTTACATTTTATTTCAAAAAAAAATGTTTTTACACACGTACCGTTAACACAACCAAAGCTTCAATTAATGAAGTCAAGGAACCTAAAACGGTTACACCCTCAAACACTTTTCACAATACATCACCCCCCCCCCCCCCACCGTTAAATGCTAGTTAGCGCAACCGACGAACGTGGGACACTCGTATTAAAAGTTTTTCTAAAAAAAAACTATTCACCACATAAATTCCTTAATAAGGATTTAGTCACACCTTCCGAATCACCGTCACGGACATCACGCTCTACCACGAGCACCACATACACCACGAGTATTGAGCTGGCTAATTAATAGTAGTTTCGAAGAAAGCACCACGTCATCATTTTCAAAACCGGTTCCCCTAAGAACCGTGCTCCTTTAAAAAAAAGTCACTTTTGCTATCGTCGGAATCTCGACGCACACATATAACGACACACTTTCACGTCACAAGCGATGCCGCCACGCCATCGTCACCTTTTTTTACAAATTGTTCTTTTTAAAATCTTTCCTCTGCAAAGATTGGTCGTTTTAAAAAAAATATATATCAAAGTTCTTTGATCCTAAGCCGGGATCGCGATCAACTTCTTACGTCGTACAACCGTGTGATTAACTGTCCATGTTAGTTACTAGGATCGCCTCTGCTCGAGGTCTTACATTTTGGGTCGTCTCATCCCGAGAAGTCCTCTTTAAACCTCACCTCCGAGGGTTGGGCTAAATCGTCTCGTTATAGAGACATGAATTCATTAGGCGTTTCGCCGAGTACACCAAGAATCTAAAGCACCTGAGTCCCTAAGCCAGTGACCGCACACACGCGAGGCAAGGGTCTCATTTCCGCGTCGCTCTGTCGCGAGCATTCCTCGAGTCTCTATGACGTCCGACGAAACCTTCCTGATTCTCGATATTATCTTGCAAAGATCATCCTCCACCATGACTACCGTCCCAAATTTCAGTGTCAAAGATTTAACTCATATGGTTTACAACCTCTTCACCTCCGTAACTTCCATTGAGGCCTCTATTCGTAACCTCAACGAGCGGATGGACTCCCTCGCAGTCAAAACCCAAAACCACCCGTCAATCCAAGTAAACAAGAGTAGTGTTCCCCAAAAGAAGAAAACCCCTAGAAAGTTTGCCAGCTTAGACATCCCCTATGACGAAGCCTTAGTCATCGCCATCCAACATGTACATGGTCTACTATCCCCTCTAGAACCTACACCCGAGATCCCTCTAGAACAAAGAAACAAATCATGAGATCCCAGAGCATTCTGCTCCTTTCACCAAGGACCGGGACATGAAACCCAATCCTGCATCAAGCTAAGACATGCCATCCAAAACCTGATCGAGGAAGGAGCCTTTCCCCCTCTCAAAAAACCGTCACCCAGTCAATTTGGCACAATGAATTACAAACAATACCAACGTGATCACGCCATCCATGGGGTATGGGCTGATGATGATGACGACGTCTATATCCACGAGCCAATAGTCACGATCCAAACAACCACCCAAACCAAGGACATAAGCCACATCACTAGATCTGGGCGACCTTACCAAAATGTCACAGTCGACATACCAAATGCCAATCACACTTCTGAAAACACCCCAACCACCGATGAAATCCCTATTACCACCCCCGAGGTACAAATAGTCAAACAGCTACAAAAGGCCAAAACCGACCTTTCCATATGGCAACTCATAGCCAGCTCCTACAATCATCGTATGGCCCTAGTCCAAGACTTAGGGAGAATGAACATATCCTCAACCGTTACACTTGAAGATATGATAGGACATGTCCTTCAGGAAGCCAAGGGATTAAAGGATCCTATAACCTTCTCCGACGAAGATCTCCCACCCTTTGGACCAAAACACAATCTAGCCCTTTACGTCACAGTAACCTGTTTGGGCAAGAAAGTACCCATGACCCTTGTGGATGACGGTTCTGGTGTAAACGTAATCCCTCTCAAAACCGCCCGCGCCCTAGGAATGTCAGACACCGACTTCGTACCCACCGAATCCGGAGTGTGCGCCTATGATGGCATGAGGCGTCCGGTCGCGGGGGTCGCAACCATTAGCACCATTGTGGGGCCCATAGAGAGGAAAATAGACTTTCAGCTCTTAGATGTCAAAACTGGATCCTACAATATGATCCTAGGACGCCCTTGGATCCATGCCCTTAAAGTCGTACCATCTACCTTACACCAAAAGGTGAAGGTTCCCATCAATGGTGAAATAGTCACCATCCATGCCTCCCCCATAAGAGGCTTCGTAGAAAAAGCCACCACCTCGCAAGTTACGGAAGATGCCGATACTGAGTTGAGGGGATTTCATGTAGTAAACCTATTAGAACAAAACCTAGCCCCATTCGACTTCGATCAGTACTCCAACCTAGCCATTAACTTCATAATGAGGCAGCAAGGGCATTTCCCGGGTTTATCACTAGAAAAAAAACCCAAGATCGCGAGCAAACTCAGAGACCCCATCGGACAAACCCACACGATAGGCTTCGGGTACCCCACAACCGAAGACAAAATCCGCGAGAGCGCGATTATAATGCGCACGCGTAAAACTGAAGGCATCCAAATACCACTATACGACCTCACCCTAAATGGATACTTCATAAAGGAGGGTGACAACAAACCTTATATGGAATTTTCTGAACCAATCTACATCAAAGGCATTCGACATCCTAGAATAGAAATATTCCAAGACTGCTACTTCATCCCGGAAACCACACCAAACACCCCAAAACCCGAACACACATCTTGTATGGATGGCCTGGCCAACAATCTCTTATTCGGAGAGGAGCGTTTCGTCCCCATAAATTCCAGTGAGTTAGTCAACGTGGTCATGACTGACAAGCAATTTGACCCTATCTCCCTTGTTGTCAACACCGATAAAAACCAAGAAGGTAGAGGGTGGAGGAAATCCGTCACATGGGTGAACGAGAATGGTAGGAGATTCAGGCTAACCACAGGAGAAAGGAGGATGTTCGAGGAGTCCGAGTCCGAATCCGAAACATAGTCCGAGTCTGAGTCCGAATATGAGTTTGAAACGGGCCAAGAGTTTAGTATCGTTTGTCTTCCATCTACATCTGTGTCTGTTCAGGATGAACCGGGGGCCTGTCCCGGAAGTCCCAATAATGTTATTCCTGTCAAACGAACAGAGGGTCTCCTTATCCAAAATCCTCAACATGCTTGATTTAACTAATAATAAAAATACTTTCGCTTATGACTCATCGCACTTAACATGCAATGCCATCGATAGCGAACAGAATAAAAGTGACCAAAACGACTCTTACGACACTTATCTCCCACCAGAAACCTTGAGAGAGTTAGCCAGACAAGAGTTGGAACCTCCTCGGAAGCCCAAATCTTAAAAATAGGAACCTCCTTAGATCCTATTGAGAGAGAGCAACTCATGAGCCTACTCACACAATACAAAGACGTCTTCGCCTGGTCCTACAAAGACATGCCAGGCATAGACAGAGACATCGTTGACCACCGAATCCCAATCAAACCCGGGTTTAAACCAGTAAAACAAAAGCTACACCGCATACGACCCGAGTGGGCCCTTAAGGTCAAGAAAGAGGTAGATAAACAATTTAAAGCCGAGTTCATACACGTCTCCGAATATTTCAACTGGCTAGCCAACATAGTCCTCGTCCCCAAAAAGGACGGGAAAATCCGGGTCTGTGTAGATGATGGTAGGGATTTGTCGTGGATCCCAACCGTCAAATAAATAACCGGCTAATCCTAACTAGGGTAGCTAGGGTAAGTCGGGTCGAATCCACGGGGACGGTAGAGGCGTCTAGACTAGGTCGGCCCAAATACGAGACTAGGTCAACGGGCTAAGCTAGAGAATGATAAGAGGGAGAGAAGACTAGACTATGACTAAGAAGAACAACAAGGAAAAACGGGCTAGGATTAGGTCGGAGTCAAAGGGGTAAAAGAATGGCCAAGGAGGAGTTAGAGTGAAAGCGGTAGTAGGGTAATCTAGGACACACGACCTAGAGGTTCCTCATGGAACCCATCCGGCGACACACACGACAAAGGAAAGCAAAAAAAACAAACATTCCAACCTACTTAGTCACTCAAGCATTCCATCAAACATGTAATATGCATCACTCAAGAAGAAACCTCAAATCTTCCACCAACATCTCCAACAAACCCTTAATCATCCAATTAACACCCTAATCACCTTACTAACCCTAGCAAGAACACTACTCTAACATAATCAAACTACAACTAACAAGACACAGAAAAATCAACCCAAACATCAAAACATATATGAGTGATACTAACAAGAACTATGAACTAACAATAACAAAGATTCAAACTTGATAAACAATAAAGGATTAAAAGTAAAAGGAGAAGAAGATTATACCAACTAGTAAAGAGGAAAGATGAAATCTTGCATTAATGAAGAAAACCCAAAACAAACATCCAAGGTTGTCAAGCTTGGTGAAGAACTTGAAAAATCCCCTTAATACAAGTACTAAACTAAGATTAACCACTAATTACCGACTAATCTACACTAATCTAACCTAAAGTAGTCTAGGGTTTGAAGAACATAAGCTAAGATGGTGCCTTAATACAAGAGGGGGGTATTTATAGGGTTACAAATGGAAGGGAGAAGAGAAGAATGAAGCGCGGGGTAGCAGCAGACCTTCCCGGCCGGGAGGAGGTGGTCCCGATCGGGAGGGTGTCGGTCCCGGTCGGGAAGACATGCTCTCGGTCGGGAGGGACCCAAAACAGGAGCCTTCTCTTTTGTGCACCTCATCCCGGACGGGTTGAGGTCATACCCGTCGGGGATGAGTCTTGTAGGCCTCCAATATGATCTTTAAGGTTCCTCCTTGGTTCACATGGACTTCTCATCGATTCTCGGGACTCGGGATCGGGTCTCGGAGGCACGGGATTGGGTCCCAAGGTCTCGGGGTCGATTCCAAAGCATCGAGTCATCGTTCCTTTATCTCGTTAGCTCCAAAATTTGTATGTATCGAGTCGGAATCGCTCCAACTCTTCCAAATCGGTCTCGGGAACCTGAAACGAACTAAAGGAAGCATAAAAAGCCCATAAATCGCTCCCAAGGAGCGATTCCACAAGGAAATGGGACCAAAATACTAAAAAATAGGCACTACAAACCACACTTATCAACTCCCCCACACTTAACCCTTACTCGCCCTCGAGTAAGCACATACTAACTACTATACTAGCCGAATGGGTATTAGCGCACCCTACGCCCTTTCAACTCACGCGAGTGCACTTAGAGGAAAAGTGCACCCTGCAAGGCAAGTGGGGTCTTGCGACAAAACTGTGGATGCAACCGGACACAAAACACATACACAAGCAAACACACAAACAAACACACTAATGGTTGCACCCAAAAGAAAACAAATACCGCTTCCCTCAACCAAGCGGTGAAAGAAGCACCGGTTTAGGACTCAAGGCAAGTGACAACGTTCCCAAGCTAGCAATACAAACCAAGTTGGACTAAAACCTAATAGTATGACGACAAAGCAATAAAAACGTTGGTAACTTACCTCGGTTCCTCCTAACCTTCTAAGAACGTACTACGGGACGATCGGCGGAGTGGGAAGTGATGATCCACGGTGTTAGTCGACACTGTAGGTAAGTGAGACCCCGCCCCCTTTAGCAACGAGCCAAGAGGGTCGTCCCATGTCCGAAACCGCCTAACTAGTCCAAGTAAAAAGTGGAAATAATTGCAAAAATGAGGGAAGACCGACCAATGCCGCTATCATCCTTCCTCGGGACTCGGTCCTTTGGTAGGCTCTTCACGGCAAAAGTCGGAAAAAGGCTTATTTTGAGAGGTAGGGGTTATTTTTGTGAATCGGGTTTTCTTTTGGCATTTTCTCTTTTCTTTTGCATTTTTGCCTTGTTTTGCCATGCCATTCTTTTTCTTCTTTTCTATTTTCTTTTTGGCTTTTGTGCCTTTTCTTTTTCTTCATTCTTTTCTTTCTTTCATTTTCTTTCATTTTCTTTGTATGACAAGAAAGAGAGGAATCAACAATTTGCAATTTTATTGTGTGGAAATGTGTGGGAGGTAGGTAAATGGGCGAGTCGGGACGGCGCCTTCCCTTCAATCCCACAAAAAGTGGAGAACTTGGACTAATTAAACAATCCCAAACACGGTCACCTAGGGGACGGGACTCGGTAACCAAGGCCTTTTCACACCGTGGGTGGTCATAATGGTCAAAATGCAAATCCCGTAGTAAATCCCTAGTGAGCTAGGTGGACTCAAGGTAAAGGACCAACGAATTCATTGATTTAGGGTCATTCTACTAGATTAAAGTCCAAGACTCGATTTACACTACTAGGAAGGGAAAGTACACACTCACACACTAGCCTCTAAACCGGGTTTTCGAAAACGGTTTACACACATGACACACAACAAAACACAAAACAAAGACTCGACAAAAACAAAAGAAAAAGAAACAAGAGCAACAAAACAAGAACAACACAAAACAAACACAAATAATAACACAAACACCACCCCTATCTTCAAACAAGTCTCCAAATCCACCACAATCTTTACAAAGCTCCTCCCGAGCACACATCATCACAAAACTCCTCCAAGCTCACAAGAAGCAAAGAGGGAAAAAGGTATGAAGAGATGTTACCGGAAGTCTTGAAAGCTCACCAAAGCTAATGGCGATTAGGCAACCTATAAGGAAAAGATGGGGGCAAAACACGCACAACAAAACAAATATACGACACAATGACACAAGAGGAAAACACACAAAAGAAAAATCTTTTTGATTTTTGTGAAATTTTTTTCAAATTTTTAGGGTTTTTAAAGATATTTTTCCCAAAAACTAAGAAAATAAAACTAACTACGCTAGAATATCGCTCCCCCACACTTAAGTCGAGCCATGTCCTCATGCTCGACCGTAGTGCATGGAGCACAAAAGAAAAAGAAAATAAACTGCGAAAATAAAGCTAAAAAACAAAAATAAGGGTGAAGAAAATGGTAGAAGGTGTCCGGCCGGGGTGTAGTCAAGTCACCATGGGCCGAGACAAGAAAAAGATATGGAAGAGGGAAGAAAAATAAAAAGAAGGAAATAAAAGGAAATGGGAGGGGAGGACTAGGTGTAATCAAGTCACCTAGCCCGGATTCCGCCTAAATCCGACTAAATCCTCAAAAAGAAAGAGTGAAAAACTTGCAAAATTTGGATTTTGAAAATGACTCTCGATGTAGTCACATCATCGAGAGTCGGGAGCAACAACTACCAAGGCCTCGAAGGCCACCATGACAAAGGGGAAGTGGAGAAACAAGGGGAAAACAAGCAATAAAAAACGGAAAAGAAAGGATAGTTGCCATACCGCCCGGATAGCAACTCACTCTCTCCATCGTCTCAATGATCAATATAGGTACTTGCTTGTTGTCGTCATTGTCATCCTTTTTCAAGCTTAAGAAAACCGTAAGGCTAAGGTAGTAATGGTGGGAGGGGGTGGGATTTGATTTGAAACTCGGTCTAAAGTAGATAGAAGATGAAGTGAGGATATGAAAATGAAGTATGTGGGTGGTATGATATGAGCAAGGAAGCTGGGGAGGTTGGGTGGGGGTATACAATGGTTGGGTGGGCTTAAATGTCAAATAAGAGGCACCAAAAAGGAGTAGGGGATCATCCCGGTCGGGATGGGTGGTCCCGGTCGGGATGACAAACCCGTCCCGGTCGGGAAGCCTCCTTCCCGATCGGGATGACACTCCAGTGAACTCGATTTTTGGCACCCTCATCCCGATCGGGACGGCCCCATCCCGGTCGGGACGACACACCCTTCCCGGTCGGGAAGGGTCTTCAATGACTCCCATGACCCCAAAAACCGACTTCCTTACTCACGATCCAAGCTCTATCACTAACAACTTCTTTCTAGGAGTCACCTTCACTTCACCTATCACAATAAACTCAAAGTACACATCAAATTCACTCCCTCACATCGCTCATCAAAATACCAAATCAATTACAAGAATCCCACAAAAACAAACAAATCCAAGGAACAAAACACACAAATATAAGCACAAGTACTCTAAAGAGGAGAGGAGAATATACAACATGACGGTTCTTTAGGAACTCCGTCAAACCTAGGATGGTGGACTCTTCTTCAACCGTAGCCCTCAAGGGCATGGAGGAGCAAGTCGAACGCGCTACCGACATCATAATGTAGGCCCAAGAAGCGCTCGAGCCTAGCCAACCTCCACGGCCTCCAAGGAGGAGGCAAGAAGTAGGATTTCCAAGACCCAAAATCATCATTCGTGTCATATCCTGGGTCTATCCATCCTATGAGCTTCACCGGCCTCTTCCTCCCTAGGCATCGCCTTCAATCAAAAGGAAGCTTCATCTCCAAGAAACAAGGCACAAAAAGCGGTTTTGGCCTCATCTCCTCGATGCACACCCCCACACTTTCCTCAAGTTGTGGTTCCCCATCCTCATCACTAGGCCCCACATCATTTTGGAGAAGAGGATCGAAACTTCTACCGGCGGTTTCAATCTCTTCCAAGTCATCTTTCGGTGTACTAGCAAGGGGCTCTTGATGCTTGTCCAAATTATCGCACAAGGGCAACTCGAGGCTAACAATCTCACCCAACAACTCCACAAACTCCACCAAACCATCCAACTCACTATCCTCCTCCAATTCCTCACCAATGTTGCCTTCACTAAGGGTCATATCCTCATCCGTCTCTTTTTGGGTAAACGATTGAGGTTCTTCAAAGCAAATCTCTCTATCAAAGGGAACTACATCGGCGGCTTCGTGATTAGGTTGCTCCTCTCTCTCAAGTGGGCACCCTCCATCTAAATGTGATGCCCGGGATAAAGACATTACGGTTTGAACCGCTAATGCATTTAAATGAGCATTCCTCGCCTCGTTTCCCCTTCAAATTTGGGCCATTAATTCATCTTGTTGTTTTCGCAATTGAATGGCCGTTTCTTGAAGGCTCCTTTGCATTTGAAGAAGCGATTGAAACTCCTCCATGTCGGGCAATTGGTGATCATTGGGGTCTTGTAAAGCTCCACGATAATCTTGATAATCTTGATGATAATCTTGATAATCTTGATTAAACATGGTGTCTTGATGATGCCCAAGGGGTGGGGCATCATATTGTTGGTAGCAAGGTTGGGGTGGTTGGTAGTATTGTGGGTCATGGGGTTCATATTGTGGTTGGGGTGGAGGGTAATATGGTGGGTCTTGGTGGTATTGGCTTCCATAAGGTGAATCTTGATTGAACATGGTGGGTTCACATTGATAACTAGAGTAATAGTCACCATGATCTTAGGATTGGTAATCGTTCACTTGTTGGTAGCCATTTTCATAACCTTGAGGTTCATACCCACTGGAGTCTTGATCACCCCAAGAAGCTTGATTATGGTAGGGGGACGTCATGTCATACCCTTGGTTCATGGAAGAAGAGGAGTAGCTCATATCGGCTCCCGAGTGTGTGGAGTTTAGATCAAACCCCATGCTTGCTCGAAAATCGTAGTCCATACCCGGTTGGAAACCACTCATTCTAGCAACCGTCCGTTAAAGCGGCTCTTAATCGCAAGAAGAAGATAGTCACCACCTCTAAGCATAAACTGTAGACTAGGAACAAACGTGAGAAGTCTAGTGCTTTTTGGGCACTAGACAAGAGAGAAATAAACCACACACACACAAGAAGCAAGGTAACAAAAAGGAAAAAGAAAAACACAAAACACAAGACAAAGCCAAGTAACTAGGAAAACAAAGTCTAAACTAGCACCGTCCCCGGCAACGGCGCCAATTTGATGGTAGGGATTTGTCGTGGATCCCAACCGTCAAATAAATAACCGGCTAATCCTAACTAGGGTAGTTAGGGTAAGTCGGGTCGAATCCCCGGCAACGGCGCCAATTTGATGGTAGGGATTTGTCGTGGATCCCAACCGTCAAATAAATAACCGGCTAATCCTAACTAGGGTAGCTAGGGTAAGTCGGGTCGAATCCACGGGGACGGTAGAGGCGTCTAGACTAGGTCGGCCCAAATACGAGACTAGGTCAACGGGCTAAGCTAAAGAATGATAAGAGGGAGAGAAGACTAGACTATGACTAAGAAGAACAACAAGGAAAAACGGGCTAGGATTAGGTCAGGGACAAAGGGGTAACGGAATGGCCAAGGAGGAGTTAGAGTGAAAGCGGTAGTAGGGTAATCTAGGACACACGACCTAGAGGTTCCTCATGGAACCCATCCGGCGACACACACGACAAAGGAAAGCAAGAAAAATAAGCATTCCAACCTACTTAGTCACTCAAGCATTCCATCAAACATGTAATATGCATCACTCAAGAAGAAACCTCAAATCTTCCACCAACATCTCCAACAAACCCTTAATCATCCAATTAACACCCTAATCACCTTACTAACCCTAGCAAGAACACTACTCTAACATAATCAAACTACAACTAACAAGACACAGAAAAATCAACCCAAACATCAAAACATATATGAGTGAAACTAACAAGAACTATGAACTAACAATAACAAAGATTCAAACTTGATAAACAATAAAGGATTAAGTGTAAAAGGAGAAGAAGATTATACCAACTAGTGAAGAGGAAAGATGAAATCTTGCATTAATGAAGAAAACCCAAAACAAACATCCAAGGTTGTCAAGCTTGGTGAAGATCTTGAAGAATCCCCTTAATACAAGTACTAAACTAAGATTAACCACTAATTACCGACTAATCTACACTAATCTACACTAATCTAACCTAAAGTAGTCTAGAACATAAGCTAAGATGGTGCCTTAATACAAGAGGGGGGTATTTATAGGGTTACAAATGGAAGGGAGAAGAGAAGAATGAAGCGCGGGGTAGCAGCAGACCTTCCCGGCCGGGAGAAGGTGGTCCCGGTCGAGAGGGTGTCGGTCCCGGTCGGGAAGACATGCTCCCGGTCGGGAGGGACCCAAAACAGGAGCCTTCTCTTTTGTGCACCTCATCCCGGACGGGTTGAGGTCATACCCGTCGGGGATGAGTCTTGTAGGCCTCCAATATGATCTTTAAGGTTCCTCCTTGGTTCACATGGACTTCTCATCGATTCTCGGGACTCGGGATCGGGTCTCGGAGGCTCGGGATTGGGTCCCAAGGTCTCGGGGTCGATTCCAAAGCATCGAGTCATCGTTCCTTTATCTCGTTGGCTCCAAAATGTGTATGTATCGAGTCGGAATCGCTCCAAATCTTCCAAATCGGTCTCGGGAACCTGAAACGAACTAAAGGAAGCATAAGAAGCCCATAAATCGCTCCCAAGGAGCGATTCCAGAAGGAAATGGGACCAAAATACTACAAAATAGGCACTACAAACCACACTTATCAGTAGATTTCTGAGACCTTAACAAAGCCAACCCTCCCTTTACCTCACATAGATATCCTGGAAGATAATACTGCTGATCACGCCCTACTCTCTTTTATGGACGGGTACGCCGAGTATAATCAAATAAAAATGGCAAAAGAGGACATGTCTAAAACAACCTTCACCACGCCTTGGGGAACCTATTGTTACTCGGTGACGCCCTTCGGACTTAAGAATGCCGGGGCAATCTACCAAAGAACCACAACCACACTTTTACACGATATGATGCACAAAGAAGTTGAGGTGTATGTAGATGACATGATAGTCAAATCCCATAACCGAGAAGGGCATGTCCCGACCCTCAAAAAATTCTTCAAACGCCTAATGATGTGAGTTGGAATGAACTTTGAACAAGTGAATTGGAGATTTATATTAAGTTGAGAAGAACGAAACAAAGCAACGTAATCAGGTTGAAATAGTTGCTGTAAAGTGATGATAGAACGTAACCAAGGATAATGTGCTAAGTGAGATAAACCTATACCTCAACAAAGCGGGTGCTAATTCAAACACTCGATTGAAATAGCGACTATAGAGCTTGTAACGCGACTTACTCTAATACTTTGTCTTGTGAACTACAAAGACGAAAAAGAAAGCAAAGCTTAACTCAGATTTTGTTTGATGAAGGTTGACTGATTTATTCATCTGATGGGTGGCTAATTATAGCCTACAAAACGACGCAAAGAGAGGCCAACCAGAATAGTCAAGCCTCTTAAAGTGGGTGATACAAACAAAGAAAGGGAAAAGAATTTCGACAACTAGATATAATGAACAAGTGTGAACACTAGCAGCCACTATTTTGCTCCATTTCAGATGCATGCTTCTTTGTTTGCTCGAGTAGTTTTGATTAAACGGACTTGAAAATAGCAGCTCTTCTCATCGGGAATTTATTGAAAGCTTTAAAGAAAATCGAGGCAAAAGAAACAATTCCGTCAAAGAATTTAACATCACCATTTTTCAATGCACAGCTGACTTGTTTAAGGCATAACTTCGTCAATACTTGTTCAATGAACCTTCATGAGTAGTCATTGGAAAGATAAGCTCGAAATCTATCTCCTCCATTTTGAATGACTACGAAAATCCAAGTATAACTCGAGATATGGACCAATCAAAACAACGCTGCAAAATGAACTCGCATCACCTACGCCAGTATAATATGAGGCTTAACCCACAAAAATGCGCCTTTGGGATTACATCTGGGAAACTTTTAGGTCACGTAGTGAGCCAGCGAGGAATCGAAATAGACCCATCCAAGATAAAAGCCTTGTTAGACATGCCCACACCCTCGAACGAAAAGGAGATTAGAGGATTTCTGGGTAAGGTCCAATAAATCAGCCGCTTCATTGCCAAACTGACCATGGTCTGTGAACCCATTTTCAAAAAACTCAAAAATAACCGAACCTACCATCTGGGACGATAAATGCCAAAGAGCCTTTGACAAGGTAAATGAAATACTAGCACAACCCCCCAGTATTAATCCCATCAAATACATCTTCGAGAAACCTGTCCTCAACGGACGATTGGCCCGATGTGTAACAGCCCTATATTTTTTGCGACCAAAATAACAAACCGAAACGAAAAATTTAAAGCTGTTACTCCGCACTTCGCTCACAAAGCCAAGTGCAAGGCAAATAAAATGATATAAATCAACGAAAAAAGAAGTTTGATAGAAATAGTTGAAACGAAGTAGAATTTCAATAATTAATTAAATGAAAATGTTGCAGCGGAAGACTTAAGTCCCACAAAATCCAAAACGGTTTAAAACAACTTCAAACCAAAATTCAACATAATTATAAATAGTTCGGAGGTAAATGTTAAATAATAAAATCCTTCCTCGCTCAGCATCCCGAACCAAATGCACCCATGCAGCATATTAGGTGTACCTATCAACTGTACCCAAAACACAAATAGGTACAGGTTCCAACGGGGGAACGACCCATGACAAAAGGACGTCAGCAAAGCTGAGTAAAAGTATAATATAATAAACTCGTGAAATAATAATAATGACAATAATTTGTAGTAACTAAAATCAGAGTTGAAATCATCCTTTAAATACCAAAATACCATAAAAAGAGTAGTCGAAACCAACCCAACAAAAAAAAATATTTTTCACCACCTGTGTGCCAAGGTCCTACCTTTGCACGGTCTAGAGGTATCACCTGTGCTTAGTTCGACTTATATAGTGCGCACCTCTCGCATTTGGACAGTCAGTAGGATGAGTCTGCCAAAGGAGAAAGTCTAACTACCTACCAAGTGGGGGTCGGATACCCCACTCAAATATAACCCGGGCCAAGAGTTCAGTTTTGGGACGAAGTCCCAGGAACGTCGTAAACGCACCTTAAACCAACTAGACCAACAGAGCTCCCAGAGTCTGTTTAATCTCCAAAAATTTTACCAAAACAATACCAATGTGTGACTCGTGTCACAAGTTCAAAATCCAAAATATTACGAGTATCATAAAAATTCATCATTGACAAAATAATTGAGAAACCACTTTAAAAATATAATTTAAACTGAACACGCTCTTTACTTAAATGTGAAAAGGGTAAACGTCCTTACCTCTCAAGACGGTCAATCCAAGCTAATAATAATCCAACAAATCTTTCTCGTCGAACCCAAAAACTACAAGTAATATAAATGGTTTAATAATCTATAGTTAAAATGGACGTGAACCCAACTCAATATATTAGTTGTGAACCTAACGTAATATATAAATTTCCTATCCCACAAAGTCGTTCGTAGTTTCATTCCGAAAGTAATTGACTCAATACTCCACCTCCAAAGATATAGTTTGGACACGACCCCGTTAAAGTCTTGAACCCAAAATCACATGATCACGTTTGGTAACCAATACAAACATTGATACTAAAACCTAGTCTCCAAACTAGCAAAGTAGCCAACAACTTCACGTTCACGTTCCAACTTGTACCACAATATTAGTCATTGATGAGATCATTCTTGCATTATCACCACAAGCCACCAATTTTTCTTTGTGAAAGTCCACCTATTAGGCTGCGACTTAGGCACACCCAAATCTCATCAGAATTAATCGTCCAAATTCTACACCTACCGTTTGATCCCAATTGAAAACTTTCACAACTTACACTAATTCATGAAGAAGAGTAACGAGTTGTCATACACTAACAATTGAATAACCCGTACCATTACGTATCAACGAATTATTTGACACGACCTCCCATAACTCGGAGCTATGGTATTTGAGAGGAAAAATTGATTTCTAAAATTTCACAAAACAAGGTTTAATAAACTGAATACTTACCACTTTGTATGTTACGAAAGACGGGAGGAAGCAATCGCGAAGAATTGAACGGTGATGGATCAGATGGGAGCCAAGAGATACAGAGGGAGAAAGGTGAGGAGGAATGGAGAATTATGTGGGATTCTGGCAAGTCAGGCGCACCATCGAAAGGGTTTTGTTTTGTTTTTTTATGTGTTTGATATTGTGGGGGACTCGGGTAAGGTTTAATACAATTAGGTTTTCTTTTTTTTTTTCTTTCCTTATTGTGTCTGACTCGAAATCGAATATGATACAAAGTCGGTTTATAAAATAACGTTCCACTTTAAGAAAATTAAAACCACTTTATTATGAGACGACCCAAAATACTTTAATATTTATAACGACATTAAAAATATTTTTCCAACTTAAAAACCCGATTTAAATAAAAATAGAAAAGTCAAGCTTTATAATTGACTCAGAAAATAACGGGGTGTTACAGACTTCCCTCCTTAAAACAAAACTTCGTCCTCGAAGTTTAAACTCTTCCTCGAAAATAAATCACATTACTCACAAAAAATGTCTCACATTACTCACGAATGTCCAAAATGACCCGCTCACTCCATATATCCAAAATTCTTCAAATTATATACCTCCACCAAAATTCTTCATATATCTCCAAAATAAATCATATACTCCATACATCCAAAATCCGTCAAATTAAACGCAACCTTAAAGATATCTCATATTTCTAAATCCTCAAAATCCATACCCACCTAATTCCTCAAATTTCAAAGTATACAACATCACCATCACCTAGATCCACAAGATAAGATCACCTAATTCCACAAGATAATACCAAAGTTCGAAACCACCAAAATTATTATACTCTAAGTGATGGTAAGGATTGTCGTGGATCCCGCCACCAAATAATAACCGGCTAGCACCTAACGGTAGTTAGGGTAAGTCGGGTCGTGTCCTCGGAGACGGTGTCGCAATGTTTAGACTATGTCGGCCTAGAACGAGACTACGCTACCAAACAAACACAAATAAGCAATAAATGTAAAACTATGGTGGATGAGAGGTAAGAACTAGACTAACAATGAACTAAGCTAAAACAAGACTACAATAGATTAACTAAACACAAACCAACTAACCAACTAAGAGAATGAGTCTAACTAATAAGATGAATCAAATATAGAAAAGAGGTGGGTTAGGTCGGGTTCATAAGTGTAGTAGGGTGACTTGGGTGGTCAAGGGTGTCCACATACTAGACAAACAATGAGTAGAGGAAAACTAGCATGGGAAGCATGGCCACTACAACTCAAACAAGCATTTCAACAAACACATGGTGTGCCAAGAATGTGACTATCAATAAGGATTTACCCTTTACCCCTAATCAAACCCTAATCACCCATAATCTACCCTTAATCCCCCTACTAACCCCCAAGTAATCTACTCACTCATAATCAAAGAAAAACTAACAACAATAAGAAGAGAACACAACATCATAACCCTAAAATTCATCATCAAGAACAATAACAAACAATAACAATAAACACTAAGTAAAGATTCAAACTTGATTCAATAACAATAAACAAAAGAAAAGAAAGTTATACCAACAATAGGATGATGTAAAGATGGAATCTTGCATAAAAGAGAAACCCAAATAATCCCAAGGCTGTCAAGCTTGGAGAAATCTTCAAGTATCTTCTTAATACAAGAACTAATTAACTAAGATTAACTAGGAATAACTAATGATTAAAGAGAGATTTCAACTAATGTGAGGAACTAAATCTAGGGTTTGTAACTTGTAGAGAGGCTTAAGAGAGGCTAAACTAATGTATCCTCCATAAACAATACAAGAGGGAAGTATTTATAGGGTTACAAATGGAAGGGAGAAGAAAGAAAGGAAATGCGGACTACAGCACTTGGTCCCGACCGGGACGGGTCATCCTGACTGGGACGGACCCACCATCCCGACTGGGACGGGTTGGTCCCGACCGGGACGGCCTTGCAGTAGCACCCTCAAAAGTGCACTTCATCCCCGACGGGATGAGGTGCATACCCGTCGGGGATGAGTCTTGTAGGCCTCCAATATGACCCTTTTGGTTCCTCCTCGCTTCACATGAGCTTCTTATCGATTCTCGGGACTCGGGATCGGGTCTCGGAGGCTCGGGATTGGGTCCCAAGGTCTCGGGATCGATTCCGAAGCATCGAGTCATCGTTCCTTTACTCCGTTGGCTCCAAAATGTGTATGTATAGAGTCGGAATCGCTCCAACTCTTTCAAATCGGTCTCGGGAACCTGAAACGAACTAAACGAAGCATAAGAAGCCCCTAAACCGCTCCCAAGGAGCGATTCCACAAGGAAAATGGGACCAAAATACTACGAAATAGGCACTACAAACTACACTAATCAACTCCCCCCACACTTAACCCTTACTCGCCCTCGAGTAAGCACATACTAACTACTATACTAGCCGAATGGGTATTAGCGCACCCTACGCCCTTTCAAATCACGCGAGTGCACTTAGAGGAAAAGTGCACTCTGCAAGGCAAGTCGGGTCTTGCGACAAAACTGTGGATGCAACCGGACACAAGACACAAAAACAAACAAACACACAAACGAACACACAAAAGGTTGCACCCAAAAGAAAATAAATACCGCTTCCCTCAAACAAGCGGTGAAAGAAACACCGGTTTAGGACTCGAGGCAAGCGACAACGTTCCCAAGCTAGCAATACAAACCGAGGTGGACTAAACCCTAATAGTATGACGATAAAGCAACAAAAACGTTGGTAACTTACCTAGGTCCTCCTAACTTTCTAAAAACGTACTACGGGACGATCGGCGGAGTGGGAAGTGATGATCCACGGTGTTAGTCGACACTGTAGGTAAGTGAGACCCCGCCCCCTTTAGCAAAGAGCCAAGAGGGTCGTCCCATGCCCGAAACCGCCTAACTAGTCCAAGTAAAAAGTGAAAAACATGCAAAATGGGGGAAGATCGACTAATGCCGCTATCATCCTTCCTCGGGACTCGGTCCTTTGGTAGGCTCTTCACGGCGAAAGTCGGAAAAAGGCTTATTTTTGTGGGGTTAAGATCTTTTTGTGAGACGATTTTCTTTTGGCATTTTCTCTTTTCTTTAGCATTTTTGCTTTACTTGTTGCCATGCCATTTCTTTTTCTTCTTTTCTATTTTTTTTTGGCTTTTGTGCCTTTTCTTTTTTTCTTCATTCTTTTCTTTCTTTCATTTTTTTTCTTTGCCCTTTCTTGGCAAGATTTGGCTTTTTGGCATTCCTTATTGGGTAACAAAAAAGAGAGAACTCAACAAATTGCAATTTTATTGTGTGGATATGTGTAGGAGGTAGGGAAATGGGTGAGTCGGGACGGGCCCTTCCCTTCTAACCCACAAAAAGTGGAGAACTTGGACTAATCAAACAATCCCAAACACGGTCACCTAAGGGACGGGACTCGGTAACCAAAGCCTTTTCACACCGTGGGTGGTCGTAATGGTCAAAAGTGCAAATCCTGTAGTAAATCCCTAGTAAGCTAGGTGGACTCAAGGTAAAGGACCAACGAATTCATTGATTTAGGGTCATTCTACTAGACTAAAGTCCAAGACTCGATTTACACTACTAGGAAGAGAAAGTACACACTCACACACTAGCTTCTAAACCGGGTTTTCGAAAACCATTTACACACAAGACACACAACAAAACACAAAACAAAGACTCGACGAAAACGGAAGAAAAAGAAACAAAAGTAACAAAACAAGAGCAACACAAAACAAACACATAGAAAACACAAACACCACCCCTATCTTCCAAATGAGCAACCAAATCAACCTCAAGCATTACAAAACTCCTCCCGAGCACACCACATCACAATCCTTCTCCAAACTTCACAAGAAATAAAGCGGGAAAGGGATAGAAGATGTTACCGGATGTCTTGAAAGCTTTCCAAAACTAATGGTGATTAAGCAACCTATAAAGGAAAGGGAGGCAAAACACACAACAAAACAAATATACGACACAAAAGAAAAACACACAAAAGGAAAATCTTTTTGATTTTTGTGAAAAATTTTCAAATTTTTGTGGATTTTAAAGATTTTTTTAGAAAAACTAAGAAAATAAAACTAACTACGCTAGAATATCGCTCCCCGACACTTAAACCGAGCAATGTCCTCATATGCTCAATCGTAGTGTGCGGAGAGACAAAAGAAAAAGAAAAGAAACTACGAAAATAAAGCTAAAAATCAAAAAGTAAAATGGAGAAAAGAGTAGAATGTGTCCGGCCGGGGTGTAGTCAAGTCACCATGGGCCGAGACAAGAAAAAGATATGGATGGGGGAAGAAAATAAAAAGAAGGAATTAAAAGGAAATGGGAGGGGAGGGCTAGGTGTAATCAAGTCACCTAGCCCGGATTCCGCCTAAATCCGACTAAATCCTACAAAAAGGTGAAAATCTTGAAAAATTTGGATTTTGAAATGACTCTCGATGTAGTCACGTGATCGAGAGTCGGGAGCAAGCCCACCAAGGCCTCGAAGGCCACCATGACACAAAGGATAAGAGGGAAAGGGAATAAACAAATGAAGACAAGCTATGAAAACGGAAAAGAGAGGATAGTTGTCGTACCATACGGTTACCAACTCACTCGCTCCATCGTCTCATAGGTCAATATAGGCACTTAGCTTGTCCATGTCGTCGTTATTCCTCTCCAATTGCGATCCGGTTCCATGGTTGGGGCACAAAGGTAAAATGAGGCGGGTTTTCGGTGTGAAAGTCGGTTTTAAGTGAAGAGAAGGTGAGGTGAAAACGTGTATGTGAGGTGTAAGGGTCATATAATGAGAGTAAGGACGTGTAGGGAGGTTGGGAGGGGGTATAAAGTGGTTGGGTGGTCTCAAACAACGAAGAAAAGAGCCAAAGGAGGACAGGGGGTCCATCCCGGTCGGGATGGGTGGTCCCGATCGGGATGACCGTCCCGTCCCGGTCGGGAAGACCTCGTCCCGGTCGGGATGGACTGTCAGTGAACCCAACTTTTGTGCACCTCATCCCGGACGGGATGGCACCCTTCCCGATCGGGATGGGCCTTCCATCCCGGGCGGGATGACCTCTTCTAGGCCGGGAAGAGTCTCCAAACCCTTTATAGCTCCCAAAAGCTCGTACAAAGCTTCAAAAACCGACTTCCCTTCACACAATCCAAGCTCCAACAATGACTGCTCTTCCCTAGGAATCACTTCCACTTCACACCTATCCCAATAAACTCAAACAACACATCAAATTCCCTCCCTCACAACGCTCATCAATCATCCAAAAAATCAAGAAATTCACAAAACCAATCAAACTATAAGAGAAAGAGATATATACAAAGAGACGGTTCTTGTGGAACTCCGTCAAACCAAGGTAGTACATTCTTCATTCTTTTTCAACAACCAAAAATTAGTTCCATCTCCATCAAGGGCACGAAGGAACAAGTCAAAGGCCCTAGCGAAGTCTTCAATCAAGCTCGAAATATAACCGACCACATACCAAGGCTCTTCATGGCCTTGCCTTGACGTTCCCGGGGCATCCCTATCTTCCAAGTTCAACGATTTGAACTTGTACTTTTGGTCTTTGGGGACATACCCAAACGTCCACCGGTCTTCATGTGGCCCCAAGGGAGGCTCATCCTTCTCCTTGCTTTTCATCTTGTCATCAAACCCATGATGTGGGCTCTCATCCTCTCAAATTTCGGAGTCATCATCCTCAAGTACATAGGAGTTCTTGTTCAAGCTTTGTCCCAACTCAACCCCTAGATCAATGTTTTTCTTGGCTTGGATCATATTGCAAGACTCATCATTGGTAGGAGAAGTGTTACCTTGAAGGTCAAACACTAGCTTCTCTTCGCCTAACTCGAAGGTGATCCTACCATTCTTCACATCGATCATAGCACCGGCGGTGTGTAGAAATGGGCGCCCAAGAATAATGGGAGTGTTGGCATCTTCCGGCATATCGAGCACGATGAAGTCAACCGGAATGAAGAACTTACCGATTTTCACCAGCACATCCTCTAGCATCCCCAATGGTCGGTTGAATGAACTATCGGCCATTTGGAGCGTGATAGAAGTACTTTTAAGCTCCTTCATCCCAAGCCGGCAACAAATAGAATAAGGGATGATGCTCACACTCGCACCCAAATCGCATAATGCTCTATCGATCTTTTAGTGCCCTATGGTGCAAGGGATCGAGAATCTACCTGGATCCTTCAACTTTGGAAGCGTAGAACCTTGAATGAGCTCGCTCACCACCCTTGTGAACGCAATGGTTTCTTCCTTGTCGACGGATCTCTTCCTAGCCAATATTTCTCTCATAAATTTTCCATATGCCGGGATTTGGGTAAGTAGCTCGGTAAATGGGACACTCACATCCAACTTCTTTACAATACTAAGGAACTTGTCATATTGAGAGTCTACCTTGGTCTTCATTTGCCTTGTTGGGTAAGGCAACTTGACTTGGTATTTATTTTGCTCAATCGGGGTGGACTCTTCAAATGACACTTTCTTTTTACCCTTATCTTTAGCTTGTAGTGGGGGAAGCTTGTCTTGTTGAGGTTTCTCAACCTCCCATAAGACTTGCTCCTCCGTTAGATTATCAAAGCTTGAGCTCTCTTGAGTTGGAGGTGTCATCTTTCTTGTCGGTTCTTGCATTGGCTCTTGCTCACTCGGGAATGGAGAGGAGTCATAAGATGTACCTCTCCTTGTAGTGATGGCATTGACATGCTCAAAAGTCGGAGTTACACCTTGAGGGGGTAATTGCCCTCTTTGTCTTGAGGAACTTCCCGATGCAAGTTGTGCCACTTGATTCTCAATCATCTTCATGTGAGTTTTCATTTCCTTGTTGTCCATTAAAATTTGATTAATGGCTCCTTGTTGTGACATTTGTGTATCCAATTGCCTCTTTTGCATTTCTTGAGTATCCCTTTGAATATACACCATTTGCCTTTGTATGTCGAAATCCCGTGGTGGGGATGATGGATTATGCGGAGTATTGGTGAGGGCTAAGGGAGTACCATAGTCATGAATAGGAGACCGGCTCCTAGGCTTGCTTTGTTGTTGATTGCCTTGAGTTGCTTGATGTTGACGGTTCCCTTGGAACCCATGAGAATTGCCTTGATTAAGGCCTTGGTTGTTGCCATGGTTGTGGTTTTGATAGCCTTGGTTGAAGTTCCCTTGTTGGAACCCTTGATTGTTGTTGAATGAACCTTGGTTACTTTGCTTGAAGTTGTTGAAAGGCCTTGAGTTGCCTTGGTAACCTTGGTTGTTGTCCCTTAAGGGAGGTGGAACATAAGGACGATGTTGTTGTTGGTGTTGAAAAGCTTGTTGTTGAGGGACTTGATTGGAAGCTTGGTATTGATTAGAATAGGAAGTACCTTGCTTGAATGCTTGAAAGGCATTCATTTGCTCAATACTCCCTCTACAATTCATAGGGTCATGACCAACGATTCCACAAGTGTCACACATGCCATAATAAGGCAAAGGAGGTGCGAATCCCAAAGCATTCACTTCATGAATTGAGGCTTGGTTGGAGGAACCGATGCTTTGGACTTGAGTGAGGTGACCTTGGAGCTTCTTGTCAATGGATTCCTTGTGTGTCTTCAATTGAGCCCCAAGGTCAATGCTTAATTGAGTTATAGCATCAACCTCGTGCCTACCTCCTCGATTTGCGTTCCTAGGCCTTGAATATTGCGAATTATGCACCGCCATCTCTTCGATTCTCGCCCATGTTTGGTCATATCGACCTCGGTGAACCTACCATTGGAGCCCATGTTTAGTATAGTTCTTGAGTCCTCATAGAGACCGTTCCAAAATTGTTGGACTAAGAACCATTGTGAAACTCCATGATGGGGGCACGATCTAACCAAAGACTTGAACCGCTCCCAAGCTTCATATAAGCTCTCTTCATCCCGTTGTTGGAAACCGGTGATGGAGGCCCTAAGCAAATTGGTCTTTTCCGGAGGGAAAAGTTTGGTAGAACGCCAATGCAAGCTTCTTCCAAGTGTCGATGCCCATGGTTGCCCTATCGAGACCTTTAATCCATTGCTTTGCTTTTCCAATTAATGAGAATGGAAACAAAACCCATCGGATTTGATCTTGTGTAACCCCGGGTTGAGATATAGTGTCACAATAATCGGAGAAGGTCTCCATATGTTGGTGCGGGTCTTCGGTGGGCAAACCACTAAATTGATTCCTTTCCACAAGTTGAATGAAGTGGGTCTTGGCCGTAAAATTTCCGGCATAAGCGGCCGGTAGAGCATTGGGTCCCGGCAAGACGTCTTCCGTGAATGTAGAGTGAGAGGAAAATTTTGGCATTGTTGGATGTAAGGGAGAGGATGGTGTAGACGGAGTTGAAGTAGATGTAGAGGGGGAACTAGGACTAGAATCTCCAAAGGGATTGGTGAAATTCCCTTCGGCCGTCTCTCGATATGCTTCCTCAATATCGCTTCCTTGAGCTTGTTCTTGATGGGTATTGCTTGCACTTGGTTGAGAGATCCTAACCCGGTTAATCGTCCGTTGGCGAAAAGCTCGAAAAATCCTTTCCGGCTCTGGATTAAAGAGAAAGGATTCGCCTCCCCGCCTAGGCATACACTACACACTAGAACAAACGTGAGAACACCTAGTGCTTTATGGGCACTAGGTAACAACAATAAACAAGCGCAACTAGAGACAAAAAGAAAAGAAAGCTAAGAAAGCAAGAAAAACTAGAGAATATTCACAAGAGATGATAGAAGGGCACAAAGGAGGATAACTAAGTCTAGAAATGAGCAAACAAAGTCTAAACAATGCACCGTCCCCGGCAACGGCGCCAAATTGATGGTAAGGATTGTCGTGGATCCCGCCACCAAATAATAACCGGCTAGCACCTAACGGTAGTTAGGGTAAGTCGGGTCGTGTCCTCGGAGGCGGTGTCGCAATGTTTAGACTATGTCGGCCTAGAACGAGACTACGCTACCAAACAAACACAAATAAGCAATAAATGTAAAACTATGGTGGATGAGAGGTAAGAACTAGACTAACAATGAACTAAGCTAAAACAAGACTACAATAGATTAACTAAACACAAACCAACTAACCAACTAAGAGAATGAGTCTAACTAATAAGATGAATCAAATATAGAAAAGAGGTGGGTTAGGTCGGGTTCATAAGTGTAGTAGGGTGACTTGGGTGGTCAAGGGTGTCCACATACTAGACAAACAATGAGTAGAGGAAAACTAGCATGGGAAGCATGGCCACTACAACTCAAACAAGCATTTCAACAAACACATGGTGTGCCAAGAATGTGACTATCAATAAGGATTTACCCTTTACCCCTAATCAAACCCTAATCACCCATAATCTACCCTTAAACCCCCTACTAACCCACAAGTAATCTACTCACTCATAATCAAAGAAAAACTAACAACAATAAGAAGAGAACACAACATCATAACCCTAAAATTCATCATCAAGAACAATAACAAACAATAACAATAAACACTAAGTAAAGATTCAAACTTGATTCAATAACAATAAACAAAAGAAAAGAAAGTTATACCAACAATAGGATGATGTAAAGATGGAATCTTGCATAAAAGAGAAACCCAAATAATCCCAAGGTTGTCAAGCTTGGAGAAATCTTCAAGTATCTTCTTAATACAAGAACTAATTAACTAAGATTAACTAGGAATAACTAATGATTAAAGAGAGATTTCAACTAATGTGAGGAACTAAATCTACAAATTGATGGTAAGGATTGTCGTGGATCCCGCCACCAAGTAATAACCGGCTAGCACCTAAGGGTAGTTAGGGTAAGTCGGGTTGTGTCCTCGGAGACGGTGTCGCAATGTTTAGACTATGTCGGCCTAGAACGAGACTACGCTACCAAACAAACACAAATAAGCAATAAATGTATAACTATGGTGGATGAGAGGTAAGAACTAGACTAACAATGAACTAAGCTAAAACAAGACTACAATAGATTAACTAAACTCAAACCAACTAACCAACTAAGAGAAAGAGTCTAACAAATAAGATGAATCAAATATAGAAAAGAGGTGGGTTAGGTCGGGTTCATAAGTGTAGTAGGGTGACTTGGGTGGTCAAGGGTGTCCACATACTAGACAAACAATGAGTAGAGGAAAACTAGCATGGGAAGCATGGCCACTACAACTCAAACAAGCATTTCAACAAACACATGGTGTGCCAAGAATGTGACTATCAATAAGGATTTACCCTTTACCCCTAATCAAACCCTAATCACCCATAATCTACCCTTATTCCCCCTACTAACCCACAAGTAATCTACTCACTCATAATCAGAGAAAAACTAACAACAATAAGAAGAGAACACAACATCATAACCCTAAAATTCATCATCAAGAACAATAACAAACAATAACAATAAACACTAAGTAAAGATTCAAACTTGATTCAATAACAATAAACAAAAGAAAATAAAGTTATACCAACAATAGGATGATGTAAAGATGGAATCTTGCATAAAAGAGAAACCCAAATAATCCCAAGGTTGTCAAGCTTGGAGAAATCTTCAAGTATCTTCTTAATACAAGAACTAATTAACTAAGATTAACTAGGAATAACTAATGATTAAAGAGATATTTCAACTAATGTGAGGAACTAAATCTACAAATTGATGGTAAGGATTGTCGTGGATCCCGCCACCAAATAATAACCGGCTAGCACCTAACGGTAGTTAGGGTAAGTCGGGTCGTGTCCTCGGAGACGGTGTCGCAATGTTTAGACTATGTCGGCCTAGAACGAGACTACGCTACCAAACAAACACAAATAAGCAATAAATGTAAAACTATGGTGGATGAGAGGTAAGAACTAGACTAACAATGAACTAAGCTAAAACAAGACTACAATAGATTAACTAAACACAAACCAACTAACCAACTAAGAGAATGAGTCTAACTAATAAGATGAATCAAATATAGAAAAGAGGTGGGTTAGGTCGGGTTCATAAGTGTAGTAGGGTGACTTGGGTGGTCAAGGGTGTCCACATACTAGACAAACAATGAGTAGAGGAAAACTAGCATGGGAAGCATGGCCACTACAACTCAAACAAGCATTTCAACAAACACATGGTGTGCCAAGAATGTGACTATCAATAAGGATTTACCCTTTACCCCTAATCAAACCCTAATCACCCATAATCTACCCTTAAACCCCCTACTAACCCACAAGTAATCTACTCACTCATAATCAAAGAAAAACTAACAACAATAAGAAGAGAACACAACATCATAACCCTAAAATTCATCATCAAGAACAATAACAAACAATAACAATAAACACTAAGTAAAGATTCAAACTTGATTCAATAACAATAAACAAAAGAAAAGAAAGTTATACCAACAATAGGATGATGTAAAGATGGAATCTTGCATAAAAGAGAAACCCAAATAATCCCAAGGTTGTCAAGCTTGGAGAAATCTTCAAGTATCTTCTTAATACAAGAACTAATTAACTAAGATTAACTAGGAATAACTAATGATTAAAGAGATATTTCAACTAATGTGAGGAACTAAATCTACAAATTGATGGTAAGGATTGTCGTGGATCCTGCCACCAAGTAATAACCGGCTAGCACCTAACGGTAGTTAGGGTAAGTCGGGTCGTGTCCTCGGAGACGGTGTCGCAATGTTTAGACTATGTCGGCCTAGAACGAGACTACGCTACCAAACAAACACAAATAAGCAATAAATGTATAACTATGGTGGATGAGAGGTAAGAACTAGACTAACAATGAACTAAGCTAAAACAAGACTACAATAGATTAACTAAACTCAAACCAACTAACCAACTAAGAGAAAGAGTCTAACAAATAAGATGAATCAAATATAGAAAAGAGGTGGGTTAGGTCGGGTTCATAAGTGTAGTAGGGTGACTTGGGTGGTCAAGGGTGTCCACATACTAGACAAACAATGAGTAGAGGAAAACTAGCATGGGAAGCATGGCCACTACAACTCAAACAAGCATTTCAACAAACACATGGTGTGCCAAGAATGTGACTATCAATAAGGATTTACCCTTTACCCCTAATCAAACCCTAATCACCCATAATCTACCCTTATTCCCCCTACTAACCCACAAGTAATCTACTCACTCATAATCAAAGAAAAACTAACAACAATAAGAAGAGAACACAACATCATAACCCTAAAATTCATCATCAAGAACAATAACAAACAATAACAATAAACACTAAGTAAAGATTCAAACTTGATTCAATAACAATAAACAAAAGAAAATAAAGTTATACCAACAATAGGATGATGTAAAGATGGAATCTTGCATAAAAGAGAAACTTAAATAATCCCAAGGTTGTCAAGCTTGGAGAAATCTTCAAGTATCTTCTTAATACAAGAACTAATTAACTAAGATTAACTAGGAATAACTAATGATTAAAGAGATATTTCAACTAATGTGAGGAACTAAATCTACAAATTGATGGTAAGGATTGTCGTGGATCCCGCCACCAAATAATAACCGGCTAGCACCTAACGGTAGTTAGGGTAAGTCGGGTCGTGTCCTCGGAGACGGTGTCGCAATGTTTAGACTATGTCGGCCTAGAACGAGACTACGCTACCAAACAAACACAAATAAGCAATAAATGTAAAACTATGGTGGATAAGAGGTAAGAACTAGACTAACAATGAACTAAGCTAAAACAAGACTACAATAGATTAACTAAACTCAAACCAACTAACCAACTAAGAGAAAGAGTCTAACTAATAAGATGAATCAAATATAGAAAAGATGTGGGTTAGGTCGGGTTCATAAGTGTAGTAGGGTGACTTGGGTGGTCAAGGGTGTCCACATACTAGACAAACAATGAGTAGAGGAAAACTAGCATGGGAAGCATGGCCACTACAACTCAAACAAGCATTTCAACAAACACATGGTGTGCCAAGAATGTGACTATCAATAAGGATTTACCCTTTACCCCTAATCAAACCCTAATCACCCATAATCTACCCTTAATCCCCCTACTAACCCACAAGTAATCTACTCACTCATAATCAAAGAAAAACTAACAACAATAAGAAGAGAACACAACATCATAACCCTAAAATTCATCATCAAGAACAATAACAAACAATAACAATAAACACTAAGTAAAGATTCAAACTTGATTCAATAACAATAAACAAAAGAAAAGAAAGTTATACCAACAATAGGATGATGTAAAGATGGAATCTTGCATAAAAGAGAAACCCAAATAATCCCAAGGTTGTCAAGCTTGGAGAAATCTTCAAGTATCTTCTTAATACAAGAACTAATTAACTAAGATTAACTAGGAATAACTAATGATTAAAGAGAGATTTCAACTAATGTGAGGAACTAAATCTACAAATTGATGGTAAGGATTGTCGTGGATCCCGCCACCAAATAATAACCGGCTAGCACCTAACGGTAGTTAGGGTAAGTCGGGTCGTGTCCTCGGAGACGGTGTCGCAATGTTTAGACTATGTCGGCCTAGAACGAGACTACGCTACCAAACAAACACAAATAAGCAATAAATGTAAAACTATGGTGGATGAGAGGTAAGAACTACACTAACAATGAACTAAGCTAAAACAAGACTACAATAGATTAACTAAACACAAACCAACTAACCAACTAAGAGAATGAGTCTAACTAATAAGATGAATATGAATCAAATATAGAAAAGAGGTGGGTTAGGTCGGGTTCATAAGTGTAGTAGGGTGACTTGGGTGGTCAAGGGTGTCCACATACTAGACAAACAATGAGTAGAGGAAAACTAGCATGGGAAGCATGGCCACTACAACTCAAACAAGCATTTTAACAAACACATGGTGTGCCAAGAATGTGACTATCAATAAGGATTTACCCTTTACCCCTAATCAAACCCTAATCACCCATAATCTACCCTTAATCCCCCTACTAACCCACAAGTAATATACTCACTCATAATCAAAGGAAAACTAACAACAATAAGAAGAGAACACAACATCTAACCCTAAAATTCATCATCAAGAACAATAACAAACAATAACAATAAACACTAAGTAAAGATTCAAACTTGATTCAATAACAATGAACAAAAGAAAAGAAAGTTATACCAACAATAGGATGATGTAAAGATGGAATCTTGCATAAAAGAGAAACCCAAATAATCCCAAGGTTGTCAAGCTTGGAGAAATCTTCAAGTATCTTCTTAATACAAGAACTAATTAACTAAGATTAACTAGGAATAACTAATGATTAAAGAGATATTTCAACTAATGTGAGGAACTAAATCTAGGGTTTATAACTTGTAGAGAGGCTTAAGAGAGGCTAAACTAATGTGTCCTCCATAAACAATACAAGAGGGAAGTATTTATAGGGTTACAAATGGAAGGGAGAAGAAAGAAAGGAAATGCGGACTACAGCACTTGGTCCCGATCGGGACGGGTCATCCCGACTGGGACGGACCCACCATCCCGACCGGGACGGGTTGGTCCCGACCGGGACGGCCTTGCAGTAGCACCTTCAAAAGTGCACTTCATCCCCGACGGGATGAGGTGCATACCCGTCGGGGATGAGTCTTGTAGGCCTCCAATATGACCCTTTTGGTTCCTCCTTGCTTCACATGAGCTTCTCATCGATTCTCGGGACTCGGGATCGGGTCTCGGAGGCTCGGGATTGGGTCCCAAGGTCTCGGGATCGATTCCGAAGCATCGAGTCATCGTTCCTTTACTCCGTTGGCTCCAAAATGTGTATGTATAGAGTCGGAATCGCTCCAACTCTTTCAAATCGGTCTCGGGAACCTGAAACGAACTAAAGGAAGCATAAGAAGCCCCTAAACCGCTCCCAAGGAGCGATTCCACAAGGAAAATGGGACCAAAATACTACGAAATAGGCACTACAAACTACACTAATCACTAAGGTGAAAGTATCACTTGCCAAGTTAAGAGTATGTCGGACAAAAATATTTAAATTATTTTGAAATTTTGAAATTCACAAGTTCAACCATTTTACAAGTGCGTAATGCATAAAATGAATCAATCAATCGAATAAGTGCGGTTAGCACTACCAAACCAACAATATGCGCTTTGAGCACGAAATCATCAATATGTGCGTTGAGCAAAAACAAACCACAAATATGTGCGTTGAGCACAAACAAATCACAAACACGTGTAAACAATTCAATTTCAAGTAATAACCAATAATCAATGACATTGTGCTTATTAAGCATCAACGATAGTCAAAATATTCATATTTGTAACCAATAAACACTAAATAGCATGGAATCACACAAGAACATGCTTAGTTTACCACAAAAACAAATAGTCATGAACATTTCTATCCACCTTAAAGTAAAGCTTCGTCCTCGAAGCACGACAAATTCACCTTAGGAAAAAAAAAGAGGATATTTGGTTTTCATAGCTGACTCGACTTCCCAAGTAGCCTCTTCCTCATTGTTATTTTTCCACAACACTTTGACCATTTTTGTTTCATTTCTACGGGTTTTTCGCACTTTATTATCCAAAATCTGCATGAGTCTTCTCGTAAGTCATAGTCTCATCAAGCTCAATAGTCTCCGGGTCTAACACATGTGATGGGTCACTAATATATTTCCTTAGTTGGGAACATAGAACACATTATGTACTCGTTCTAAATCAGCTACTAATCAATACGCTCCAAAATTTCATTTGTCCAATTAACTTTGGGCTCAATTTGCCTTCCTTACCAAACCTCAAATTTCACATGTCTGCGAGTTTTGTCTACATAACTCTTCTAATCATCTTAAGTTGCTCCTATCCACTCATGTATACTCTTAACCTACTCAACCATATCAATTATCATCTTAGGCCCTAAAACCACAGACTCGATAATATCACTCCAACACATCTAAATGTTATACTTATGTCCGTACAAAGCCTCAAATGGTGTCATCTGAATGTAACCTAGTAACTATTATTATATGAGAACTCAATAAGATCTAACTTATCCTCCCAACCTTCGTGAAATTATAAGGCACAAGCTCGCAATATGTCCTCAAATATTTGATTTGTCTTTTCAATTTGACCATCAATAAGTGGATGAAATGATGCGCTCGTCTTGAGCTTGGTTCCCAAAGTTGTCTGAAGTTTCTCCTAAAATAATGAAACAAATATGATCTCCCTATCTTAACACAATATCCTTTGGAATTCCATAGTCTTACCACTTGATATATGTAAGCATCAATAGGTTGCTTCTTCTCTCACATATCTTTCATGGGAATAAAATGTGCACTCTTAGTTAATTTATTATTTATAACCCAAATCATATTATTACCTTCATGTGACCTTGACAACCCAACTATAAAATCCATAAAGGTTGAACTCCACCTCCACTCGGAAACTCCTAAAGGATCTAGCTCTCCCTGAGGTCTCATGTGTTCACTCTTAACTTTTCAATATATCAAGTATTGAGCCACAAAATCTGTCATCTGTTTCTTCAGATTAGACCATCAAAATCCTAATTCCAAATCCACATGCATTTTATCACCTCCCAATTAAACATAATACATCTTCTTCTTTAATTCCTTGTGGTTAGGTACGCAAATTCCATTTCAACACATAATAAATTCATTCTCATCGCGCTTGACAAAGCAGACTCATTCACCAACCAACTTATCCTAGAAAAATTTATCACCACCTTGTCACTCTCTAATACCACTCATCAATTCTCTCTCAACAGATAACACACTAGACATGATTCCTAATTTTGCCATTTTGATCCCAAATATCATAAACTCTTCCCTCAACTTATCACGACACATCACTGACATTTTGTATGGGAAAAATTTACTTCAGGCATCGGCCACCACATTGGCATTTCTTACCTGATACTGAATCTCGATCTTACAATTCTTAACCAAATCCAACCACCTTCTCTATCTCACGTTTAGCTCTTAAAGAGGTAAATATATATCTTAATCTTTTGTGATCATAAAAATCTAAAAGGGTACACCAAACAGATAATGTCTCCAAATTTTTAAGGTAACGACTACGGTTGCTAACTCTAAATCATAAGTAGGGTAATTTTTTCCATAAAGATGCAACTGCCTAAACGCATAAGCAATCATTCTCTTATTCTACTGAAAAGTACAACCTAATCCATTCTTAAAATGCATATGTATAAACTTCATGAGCTTCATTTCCATCAGGTAAGGCCAGTCCAAAGCAGTGGTCAAATTTTCCTTTAAAATTCAAGACGATTCCTCACACCCCTTATCCCAATAATTTTTCTTAGTAGCTTTATACATCAGTGTAGTCATTGGTCTATCTAGTTTCCTCTCAAGATACCTAAGACAATTCATAAATGTTCCTCATGCTCTTCTTCATTATTTGAATAAATCACTGTCATCAATGAATATCACAACAAATTTGTCTAGGTAATTCCTCAAAGATCGGTTCATCAAATCCATAAATACATCATGTGCACTAGTCAACCCAAAAGGCATCACAGTAAACGCACGATGGACATATCTAGCAGAAATTGTAGTCTTAGGTATATCCTCAAACGCTATAATAAATTGATGGTTCCCAAATCGCAAGTCAATTTTAGAGAAAACATAGGCTCCCTTCACCTGGTTAAATAAGTCATCAATTTTAGGTAAGAGATTCATATTCTATTTTAACTTGATTCAATTCTCGATAATCAATATACAACCTCAAAATCCCATCATTCTTTTTCACAAATAAAATAGAGCACCCCAAGGCAACACACTAATATATCATTACTCTATTGGTTCATCTAATTGTTTCTTAAGTTCTAACATTTCTAAGGGTGTCATTTGATAGGGTAATTCAGCCGTTGGATTCGTCCTTGACAGTACGTCGATCTTGAATTCAACCTCTCTAGCAGAAGGCACCCCCAAAATTTCCTCAGAAAACACATCAACGAACTCACCCACTATTGGAGCTTCACTCAAATCGAGATATTCAACCCTCAAATACCTAATATTGCACAAAATCAGCTTAGCTCCCGTAGATATATGTTTTTTTAACCCTCTTAGCAGAAATAAGTTTTACCCTACGATCCTTCACATGACCCCTATAAGATACTCTCATACTTTAGGCCCTTCTAAGGAAACTTTACTATGTCCATAATCAATTTTAGCCCGATGAGATTCGAGTCAATCCATCCCAAAAATCACATCAAAGTACGTTAATGAGAATTCTAACAAGTTTACCCCAAAATCATGATCACCAATAAACACACACACATCCTTATACATCCTTTTGCGGTTTACTAAGTCCACAAATGGCATGACAAACATCAAAACCACAATTTCACAAGATTTTGTATTCATTTTATCCACAAACATAGTTCACTAGATTGGATGCACCACAATCAATAAAACATGGGCTGAAATAAAGTTCACTAGAAAGTCACCCGTAGCAATATCTATATTCTCAACTTCCTCCATCACTAGAAAATTCATTTCATGAGATAAAGCTATCCAATAAACAACATCCCATTAAGCTTAGGCATAAGATGGTTCTATCCCAAATAATAATGCAAGTAGAGCTCACCTCCATCACAATTCAATTAGGTAAGGATAGTAATAGAACTAAACCATGACAAATATAAATATAAATATATGTAAACAACATAATTAATGCGTATGCAATGCACCAAATCCACCCAACACTCTATTTTTGTACAAAAGGCAAATAATTTTTTTAATAATAATCTCAAATATAAAGATAAAAGTTTTTTTTTTTAAAACCATTTCAAATTTTGCAAAACATTTTGGGAAAACCTACTGCTTTGATACCAACTGTAACAGCCCTATATTTTTCGCGACCAAAATAACAAACCGAAACGGAAAATTCAAAGCTGTTACTCCGCACTTAGCTCACAAAGCCAAGTGCAAGGCAAATAAAATGATATAAACCAACAAAAAAAGAAGTTTGATAGAAATAGTTAAAACAAAGTAGAATTTCTATAATTAATTAAATGAAAATGTTGCAGCAGAAGACTTAAGTCCCACAAAATCCAAAACGGTTTAAAACAACTTCAAACCAAAATTCAACATAAATATAAATAGTTCGGAGGTAAATGTTAAATAATAAAATCCTTCCTCACTCAGCATCCCGAACCAATGCACCCATGCAGCAAATTAGGTGTACCTATCAACTGTACCCAAAACACAAATAGGTACAGGTTCTAGCGGGGGAACGACCCAAGACAAAAGGACGTCAGCAAAGCTGAGTAAAAGTATATTATAATAAACTCGTGAAATAATAATAATGACAATAATTTATAGTAACTAAAATCAGAGTTGAAATCATCGTTTAAATACCAAAATACCATAAAAAGAGTAGTCGAAACAATTTTTCACCACCTGTGTGCCAAGGTCCTACCTTTGCACGGTCTAGAGGTATCACCTGTGCTTAGTTCGACTTATATAGTGCGCACCTCTCGCATTTGGACAGTCAGTAGGATGAGTCTGCCAAAAGAGAAAGTCTAACTACCTACCAAGTGGGGCCGGATACCCCACTCAAATATAACTCGGGCCAAGAGTTCAGTTTCGGGACGAACTCCGAGGAACGTCGTAAACGCACCTTAAACCAACTAGACCAAGAGAGCTCCCAAAGTCTGTTATAATCTCCAAAAAATTTTACCAAAACAATACCAATGTGTGACTCGTGTCACAAGTTCAAAATCCAAAATGTAACGAGAATCATAAAAATTCATCATTAAAAAAATAATTGAGAAACCACTTTAAAAATATAATTTAAACCGAACATGCTCTTTACTTAAATGTGAAAAGGGTAAAACATCCTTACCTTTCAAGACGGTCAATCTAAGCTAATAATAATCTAAAAAATCTTTCTCGTCGAACCCAAAAAGTACAAGTAATATAAATGGTTTAATAATCTATAGTTAAAATGGACGTGAACCCAACTCAATATATTAGTTGTGAACCTAACGTAATATATGAATTTCCTATCCCACAAAGTCGTTCGTAGTTTCATTCCGAAAGTAATTGACTCAATACTCCACCTCCAAAGATACAGTTTGGACACGACTCCATTAAAGTCTTGAACCTAAAATCACATGATCACGTTTGGTAACCAATACAAACATTGATACTAAAACCAAGTCTCCAAATTAACAAAATAGCCAACAACTTCACGTTCACGTTCCAACTTGTACCACAATATTAGTCATTGATGAGATCATTCTCGCATCATCACCACAAGCCACCAATTTTTCTTTGTGAAAGTCCACCTATTAGGCTGCGATCTCTCCTAGGCACAACCAAATCTCATCAAAATTAATCGTCCAAGTTTTACATCGACAGTTCGATCCCAATTGAAAACTTTCACAACTGACACTAATTCACGAAGAAGAGTAACGAGTTGTCATACACTAACAATTGAATAATCTGTACCATTACATATCAATGAATTATTTGACACGACCTCTCATAACTCGGAGCTATGGTATTTAAGATGAAAAATTGATTTCTAAAATTTCACAGAACACGGTTTAATAAACTGAATACTTACCACTTTGTATGGTATGAAAGACGGGAGGAAGCAATCGCGAAGAATTGGACGGTGATGGATCAGATGGGAGCCAAGAGATACAGAGGGAGAAAGGTGAGGAGGAATGGAGAGTTATGTGGGATTCTGGCAAGTCAGGCGCACCATCAAAAGGGTTTTGTTTTGTTTTTTTATATGTTTGATATTGTGGGGGACTCGGGTAAGGTTTAATACAATAAGGTTTTCTCTTTTTTTTTCTTTTTTTTTCCTTCTTTATTGTGTCTGACTCGAAATCGAATACGATACAAAGTCAGTTTATAAAATAACGTTCCACTTTAAGAAAATTGAAACCACTTTATTATGAGACGACCCCAAATACTTTAATATTTATAACGACATTAAAAATATTTTTCCAACTTTAAAACCCGATTTAAATAAAAATAGAAAAGTCAAGCTTTATAATTGACTCAGAAAATAACGGGGTGTTACACGATGGACACTTATATTGGCAGAATTTGACTAAACATACATACCCCAGCCGACTTCCTAGCCGAGAACCCAGTAGAGGAAACATCAACAACCGACACCTGGTCCTTCCCTGACGAGGACATTCTGTTCGCCGAGAGCGAATCGTGGGACCTATACTTCGATGGTGCCTCGAGCATGAGGGGGTACGGCGTAGGAATCCTCCTGATATCTCCGATAGGAGACCATATACCCATATCAGTCAAGCTAGACTTTCCCGTTACCAACAACGCAGCTGAATACAAAGCCTGCCTAATAGGTCTAAAAGCAGCCATATCTCTAGGAGTTAAAAGCCTTAGAGTATACGGGGATTCATCCTTAGTAGTCAACCAAAGTGGAAACAATATCACAGGAATTCACCGAAATCGACTTCACACATATCCCGCGAAGAAAACCAATTCGCTGACGCGTTATCCAAACTAGTCTCACTAATAAACATGCCCGATCACCTTCTCCATGCTTATCTGCGTAGAGAGAAGCGAACAACTAGCCTACATCCATAACCTTGAAACCGACGATACCCTCGAGGAACCCTGGTACAAAGCAAACCTAGACTTTAAAACCCACGGGTCATATCCACCCAGCACTAACACCAAGAACAAAAGAGCCCTACGAATACAAGCCACCCATTACATCCTGAATCAAGGACTATTATATAAACGAACCCCACAAGGAGTCCTCCTTAGATGCATAAGCAAAAACCAATCTGAGAGAGTCATGGAAGAGGTACATGACGGCGAGTGCGGACCCCACATGAGCGCACACCTACTAGCCCGAAAAATAATGAGACTGGGCTATTACTGGATTACCTTAGAAGCAGACTGTCGATGTCACGTTCGTCACTGCCACAATTGCCAAATATTTGCCAACATCCAACACCTACCGCCATATCCTCTACACACTATAGCCACACCCTGGCCATTCTCTACTTGGGGAATAGACATCATAGGAAAAGTACGCCCATCCGGGACCGGCGGACATTGCTTTATATTAGTGGTCGTCGATTATTTCACAAAATGGGTAGAAGCCGCGTCTTACACCGTACTAACCTCAAAACAAGTAGTCAAATTTCTACAAAATAACATCATCTGCCGCTACGGCATACCTCACGAAATCATCAGTGATCAGGGGGCTCACTTCTGGCCAAAACCCAAAAACTCCTCGACAAATAAAAAATCCAAAGACACAAATCCTCACCCTATAGACCTCAAACAAACGGGGCCGTAGAAGCAGCAAACAAAATCATCACCACGATCCTTAAGAAATGATAGACAATTATCGGGATTGGCCAAGCAAAATCCCCTTCGCCTTATGGGGGTACCGAACATCCTATCGAACACCCACCAGAGCCAAACCATATTACCTAACCTACAGTTCCGAAGCCGTACAACCCATAGAGATAGAATTACCGTCACTAAAGATATTAGCTGAGAGCGGTATTCCCGAATAAGAATGGAACCAAAAACGATATGACGAGCTAGTACTCTTAGACGAGCGTAGGATACATGCCTTATCCAATGTACAAGCCTACCAGCAACGCATACAACGAGCCTTTAATAAACGAGTGAAATCCCAAAACATACACGAGGGAGATTTAGTAATCAAATCCATTAGATCCTAGAGGGAAATTCAAACCAAACTGGGCGGGCCCCTACCTCGTCAAGAAAATACTCTCGGGGGGCACCGTGATCATCACCGACCTAGACGGTCAAAAGTTCTAAACCTCAACCAACATGGATCAACTCAAATGATACTACCCATAAAACACCCCAACAACCCCATCCCGACCTCCGACTTAGGGGGAAGCCATGCAAAAAAAACAATAACATAATTCGCATCGATAATTGGCATAAACGAGTCTAAAGCAAAATCACTCACATTTTTTAAAGAACTACGAACATGGTTTGATTTCGTTTAAAAGAGGATACGTAGGCAACCCTCCTTCGGGTCCAACCAAACAAACAACAAACAAATAAACAAAAAAATCGATTACTCAATTCATGTACAAACCGGGACTCCTTCCACGTTCCGGCTAATGAGTGATTTAAGTGACGAAGCAAAAACGACGAGCCGAGGACCAGGTGAAAACCTGAAAGGGCGCCCCGGGAAAAATGAAGAAACGAGTTGCGAGCCATCGTGAAAAAAAAAATTAAAAAAAAAAATAAATGACGAGCCGAGGACGGGGTGAAAACCCGAAAGGGCGCCCGGGCAAAATGAAGAATCGAGTTGTGAGCCGTCAAAAAGGAAAAAAAAACAAAAAATATGTAAAACGAAAATGGTGAGCCGAGGACGGAGTGAAAACCCGAAAGGGCTCTCCGGGCAAAATGAAGAATCGAGTTGCGAGCCACCACAAAAAAAAAGAAAAAATAATAATAATAACAATGTGCTTCTCATTAATAATAAAATCTGGTTAAATCGAGCCTTTGTCGAGCCATTTACATAAAGCATCTAAAACCCGAATACGTCGGAAAGCAACAACGTGTCAAAACTCCACAAAAACTAGTACTAATACGCCACATAATATCAACTAATAAGACATAATACAAAACGACTGAACTCTACTGGTCCAACCTTTTCTTTCCCTTGTCATTCGGGTGTACCTGCTTGTGTTTCTCATCATCGATCCTTTGAACACAAGCATCTACCGCTCTAGCCAAAGGCGAGTCCAACCAATCACACTTTCCTTCCTCTCTCACATTTTTAACATGGGTCTCGTTAGTCTTGGCCTGCATAGATGAATTGACGGAACTAGGTCTGGTAACACTGTCTTTGGTCAGGCACTTAGTGACATTTCTTTGAGTCACCTCCTCGTCCCCTAGCGGCGTTGTCCTCTTAACTTTTGAGTTACTCTGTCTTGACGGGTGTTCACAAGCCCCCCGCCGGACGGAAGCAATGTCGGTCGGTCGGACGCTCTCGATAACGACGGGACACGAAAACCTCTATTCCCAAGACACTCCAAATTCTCTAAGCGAATCCTCTGTCCTTGAGTCGAGACTAGAAAAATCCTTAGCAGTCTCCGAAGTGAGTGGTTTGACAACATGCACGGGTAAACATAAACCGGATCCCTCATGGATAGTATTAACAAAGCCTCGGTCGAAGAAGAAAATGGAAACCCGGCGCGCCCACTGATATTCCACCACGGGATGGACCACCTAATGACCAATTGCCCTTTAGACAAGTAGGAGAACCACTCCCCTTCGGTATGACCTTTACTCCACACCTGCACCGTCTTTCGGCCCGTAAAACCCCTGTAGTTATAACCTTTGAAGCCCCGAGGAGGGTCGACCAAACCAAGCTGCTCTTGTAACCAAACCTGCACAAACCACGTCAAAACGTCACACCTTCAAACCAAGGCAATCACAAAAACAAAACAAAAAAAGCAAAGTAACAAGAAAACATGACACCAAAAACACCTGTAAAATGACCCTGGAACCCCGAAAAGGTGTCTTGTGAAGTTGGGCACGAGCATCGAGACCTAGAATAAGCTCACCCAAAATAAGCAGAGAGGGTGATCGTCCATGTTCCATTCCCATCACCACATCTAAAACTCGAGGGTTACCCCAACCTTCACGCGCCCTCGCATCCTCGAAAAGATGATAACAAGCCATCGCAATATTAAAAGCACGCCTACATGCTAAGGCCGAAACATTATAGGAACCAGCCTGTGAGAATGTCCTAAAAAACAACTCAAAGTTAATGTCGTCTCTCCCAAAGAAAACCTTAGCCTCCTGTGATGAAGAAAGGTCCAAAAAGTGACAAAACTGCTCTATATAAGCATCATTCCCCGAAGGCACGCGAGGCCTAACCGAACTCCACCCACCTATAGCGTCTATCTCTTCGGGAAGAGGATAAATTTTACCCCCGGAGAAAGCAAAAACATGGCACTTTGAGTCCCAAAACTTAGAACATGCCAATAAGAAGTCATCTTGTACCTTGACCCGGCTCAGCACGACGACCGTTGACAAACCATCATTTGAACAAACCTAAGAGTCACATTTCTTAAAATAATCCGCCCACTCGGTTAGGAGATTCCCGAAACCTGACATGACCCTAAGAATGGATGTTCTAGACCCTATGGATATTCTAGTATGTCTAAAACGAGCACCCACAACCCGTATATATAGCCCTAATCCCACAACAATTAGGAAGCAACAAAAATTTCCATAAACAGTGCTCGGACCGCCCAGGCCCAGACGCCCAAGTCTCCAGCCGCCCGAGCCCAGGCGACCCAGAACCCGAGAGCCTCAGCCCAGGCGCCTACCCCTAGGCAGACAACATCTAGAGCAACCCAAAATAGAGACCGTGATCCCGTATTATAACCATAAGCTGCCACGTGACACCTCGGACATCGGAAACGACCTCCCGAAGTCACTAAAACCCTCTCCGGAGACCGAACTTCCCATACAAGACTTACAGGAACGCGAGTTCACCCCTCGGACGCACGAGACTTAGGCGTCTTTTCATTTTTGTTTAGGGGGATAAGCTACCCAACCTAGGCGTGTTGTAGCCTTTTAACGGTTATCGTCAAGTCGCGTCTGTAGCCTGATAAGGCAATGTTATGAGTATACAAAAAGTGGTCTAACTTTTTTTCAAAAGTTGCTCGGATTTTAACTCTGACCTTGTTCTGAATGTCAAAACAACTGCACTCGTCTCCTACACCCTTTCGGGTTTTCACTCCGTCCTCGGCTCACCCTTTTTGCATTTTTCGTTCTCTTTTTATTTTGCTTTTTTTTGTTTGACGGCTCGAAACTCGATTCTTCATTTTGCCCGGGGCGCCTTTTCGGGTTTTCACCCCGTCCTCGGCTCGTCGTTTGTGCTTCGTCAGTTTAAATCACTCGTTGGTCGGGTCGTAGAAGGAGTCCCAGTTTATACACGAATCGATTTAATCGATTTTTTTTGTTTTTTTTTCGGTTGTTTGGTTGTACCCGGGGAACGGGTTGCCTTCGTATCCGCTTTTAGACGGGATCAAACCATGTTCGTAGTTCTTTAGAAAAGTGTGATTGATTTTGCTTTAGACTCATTTATTCCTTTTATCGACGCGAACTTGACTCTTTTTTTTTGTTTTGTTGTTGTTGTTGTTGTTGTTATCGTTTTTTGCTTCCCCCTAAGCCAGAGGTTGGGACGTGGTTTCTGACCCGATTGTGGGGTTCGATAAGGTAATCACTGAACCGGACAAGTCAACAAACTACGCGCTTGAATTATTCAAATCTAAGTCACTACAGATAAGCGTGTATTTGCTCGAGCGTGTCCAGATTCATGCGGCTACTCGATTCAACTTACACGTCCAAATACATGGAAAAATGGAGCAAGTGAATTATTACCAAAAGAGAGGAGATACCATCAATTATGGAGATGTCATGATCTTTAATATGTGGCTAGCGGATCAAGTAAAAGATATCAACTAGAAATCCTTACCCAAATTGAAGATAGGCGTGATCTCAAATGGGTGAGAAGAGAATCAAGCATATATCATCTTTTGGCAAGGATTTGATTAGACAATAATTAATTGTGCACTACCTAGATTGTTTCTTTAAATAAGTAGATGTTGATTAACATAATCTACATAATTATAGGAGGAAAATAAGAGAGAATCACGCACCATATATGGTGGTGATTAGCTAACTAGTTTACAATATTTATTTCCATTTTAGCATAAAACATTATAGGTAAGATATCACTAGAGATACCAAGAGGATCTCAAGCATGTAGGGCTATATAAAGCCACATTCCATTTGAATAAAATCATCGAATATTTATGAATTTACAAACAACTTGTCATACTCTGGATTAATTTATTAATCATGTGTTTAAACTTCGAGAAGGTGCTTTGAAGTGTTTAGAGGGTTGGTGTTCCAAACTCTGAGCTATTAATTCCAGATTCAAGGTCAAACTACGGGTTAAATATCCTTTGGTTACTAACCGATCAACATCGGATCACAAAATACAGAAAATCGAACCGTTTGCTTCCCAAAAATAGCTGAGCCACAAAACAGAAGATCCTCACAGACCTTAACCATGAACCAGGGTTACATTAACCTTAGTTCAATTTCACTCCATAATCCACGTCATCACTCAAGGTTACATTAACCTTCAACCCAACTTTCATTTCTTATTCTAAACCGCTTCCGCATTCGCATCATTTGGTATCAGAGCTGACGCGAGTTCATTTTGCAGCATTGTTTTTATTGGTCCATATCTCGAGTTATACTTGGAATTTAGTAGTCATTCAAAATGGAGGAGATAGATTTCGAGCTTATCTTTCCAATGACTGCTCATGAAGGTTCATTGAACAAGTATTGAAGAAGTTATGCCCCAAACAAGTCAGCTGTGCATTGAAAAACGCTGCTGTTAAATTCTTTGACGGAATTGTTTCTTTTGCCTCGATTTTCTTTAAAGCTTTCAATAAATTCCCGAGGAGAAGAGCTGCTATTTTCAAGTCCGTTTGATCAAGACTACTCGAGCAAACAAGGGCCTTGCATCTGATTTGGAGCATGGAAAGTGGGCTGATTGTGTTCTCACTTATTCATTGTATCTAGCTATTTAGTTCTAGCCTAGTTCATTTCCCTTTCTTTGTTTTTGTCACCCACTTTATGAGGCTTGACATTGCTGGTTAGCCTCATCCTTGGGTTGAATTGTAGGCTATAAATAGCCAAGTACTTGATGAATAAATCATTCAACCTTCATCAAACAAAATCTGAGTTAAGCTTTACTTTCCTTTTCGTCTTTGTAGTTCACAACTATTTCAACCTGATTTCGTTGTTTTGTTTCGTTCATTTCAATTTACTATCAATCTCCAAATAACTTGTTCGAAGTTCATGCCAAATCACATCAAGAGCCGTGTTTAACGACATGGGAGATAACGAAATCAACGACAACAATGTCAACAATGACGCAAGTAGCATCAATACTGGAGGGGGTAATGACGACAATCTCATCCAACAATTGCCCCGGGCCTTGCAAAATTTACCCGAGAACCGAACAGGAGGAGGCGTTCGGAGATTCGTGGACGTGCCAAAGCCTCGTGATGAATTCAAAGTCACGGAATTTCCGGAGTTTGAAGGAGGAGTCGATCCGGAGAACTACTTGGAATGGGAGCGTAAAATGGAAAGAATGTTCGAATTCAAGGACGTTCCCGACGAAAAGCGTTGTAAGTATGTTATACTTAGACTAACAAACAATGCGTCTTTATGGTTTGAGGGCATGAAATTGAGGAGGGCTAGAGAGGAAAAGCCAAAGGTTAAAACTTGGGATGACCTTAAATGTAAGTTACGCAAGAGGTATGTGCCCAAGAGTTATAAAGTCGATTTGTATCGGAGAATTGCCGAGTTAAGACAAAGGAGTCTAAATGTTAGTAGTTACATTTCAGAGTTTGAGATAACGTTTTTGATGTGCGAGTTAGACGAGTTAGAAGAACAAAAAATGGCTCGATTTTGTAGAGGTTAAATCGTGGTATCACGGATGTCGTTGACTTACATCCCTACGAGTCATTCGATACACTTTGTTCTTTGTGTCTTAAGGTCGAAACTCAAAAAAAAAAAGTCTACCCCTAAGACGGATACTTGGAATAAATCCGAGGAAACTAAGTTTGAAGGGTCAAATTTGCATGTGACTCCTAAGACTACCCCTATTTCCCAAATGACACCCAACACGCCCTATAAGGCCAAGGACATGTCTAAGGTCCGTTGTTTCAAGTGTCAAGGGTTCAGTCACTTTAAAACCGAGTGTCCCAATCAAAGAATCATCACCTTAAGGGAGGCGATTACATATCGTGATGATTTGTGGGAACAAGAGGAAAGTGACGAGGAGGGAAAAGTTTATATGGCAAAGGGAGGAGAAGAAGAGGTGGAAGAAGTCTTAGAGTTTGAGGGTCCTACACACGTTGAGTCACTAGTCTTGCGTCGTACACTACACACACTTGCTAAATCGTCTATAATGAAGCAAAGAGACCAAATCTTTCATACTAAATGTCAAGTGAATGATAAGTGGTGTAATGTGATTATTGATGGGGGGAGTTGCACTAATATCGCATCCCAAGAAATGGTGGACAAACTTGCCTTGAACACTACGCCCCACCCAAAACCCCACACACTACATTGGCTTGATGACGGAAAGAAGGTGAAGGTCACAAAGCAAGTACGAGTTGGATTCACGATGGGTCCGTATAATGATGAAATCACGTGTGACGTGATTCCCATGGATGCGTGCCACATTCTGTTGGGCAGGCCATGGCAATTCGATCGTGATGTACCTCATCAAGGGAGGACTAACGAGTATATTCTGATGGTGAATGATAAGAAAATCGTCCTAAGGCCAATGTCACCGAAGGATGTTCGTTCTATGCATTATAACCGGGCTACCAAGCCTAGTTTATCTGTGTTTGCTAGTGAGCAGGTGTTAGCAAACAAAGATGAGAGATACGCCCTTAAAGGCTGTAGCATGTCCGTAGTTTCAAGAGGGAACGACCTTGACCAAGTTTACCCTAAACTTAACTCTAACGAACTTGTGCAACCACTATTCTGTGGGACTAAAAATGTATTCCCAATTGATCTGGAGCCTAAGGTGTCTATCGTTGCTAGTCAAGGCAAAACTGAAGCCGAGAAGGAGTTTGAACGAGGAGAACCAGTAAATGCGCTTATGGCGTCAACATTGTCTGTGCCTCACGGGAACAAGTCCAATCTCGTGCAACAACTAATTCCGATCTATAGGAATAACCCTAAAGAAGTTCTAGAATCCCAATGTAAGAGTCAAGAGTTCATGAAAAATGAAAATGTTCGAAGAAGCATATGTCCTTATAAATAAGATGGTAGGGAAGTTACTATCAAGTTCCCAATTCCTAAACTCGGTGACGTGCTAAACAAGTTACATGGTCTGGTTGCGGTTATGATGATAGACTTCCGAAGTGAGAACCCTCAAAGTTATATGGCGACAAGGAACCAAGGAGTCTACACCATTCTGAATGTGGGGGATTTAACTTTGTTCTTAAATGTAGATGACCTTGCGGAATTGAGGTCAATTCCTTTTGAAGAGGGAGGGGATGACCCGATTGTGGGGTTCGATAAGGTAATCACTGAACCGGACAAGTCAACAAACTACGCGCTTGAATTATTCAAATCTAAGTCACTACAGATAAGTGTGTATTTGCTCGAGCGTGTCCAGATTCATGCGGCTACTCGATTCAACTTACACTTCCAAATACATGGAAAAATGGAGCAAGTGAATTATTACCTAAAGAGAGAAGATACCATCAGTTATGGAGATGTCATGATCTTTAATATATGGCTAGCGGATCAAGTAAAAGATAACAAGAAGAAATCCTTACCCAAATTGAAGATAGGCGTGATCTCAAATGGGTGAGAAGAGAATCAAGCATATATCATCTTTTGGCAAGGATTTGATTAGACAATAATTAATTGTGCACTACCTATATTGTTTCTTTAAATAAGTAGATGTGGATTAACATAATCTACATAATTATAGTAGGAAAATAAGAGAGAATCACGCACCATATATGGTGGTGATTAGCTAACTAGTTTACAATATTTATTTCCATTTTAGCATAAACATTATAGGTAAGATATCACTAGAGATACCAAGAGGATCTCGAGCATTTAGGGCTATATAAAGCCACATTCCATTTGAATAAAATCATCGAATATTTATGAATTTACAAACAACTTGTCAAACTCTGGATTAATTTATTAATCACGTGTTTAAACTTCGAGAAGGTTCTTTGAAGTGTTTAGAGGGTTGGTGTTCCAAACTCTGAGCTATTAATTCCGGGTTCAAGGTCGAACTACGGGTTAAATATCCTTTGGTTACTCACCGATCAACATCGGATCACAAAATACAGAAAATCGAAGCGTTTGCTTCCCAAAAATAGTTGAGCCACAAAACACAAAATCCTCACAGACCTTAACCACGAACCAGGGTTACATTAACCTTAGTTCAATTTCACTCCATAATCCACGTCATCACTCAAGGTTACATTAACCTTCAATCCAACTTTCATTTCTTATTCTAAACCGCTTCCGCATTCGCATCAGTTTCCAGGGTGTTTATGGGTAGTATCATTTGAGTTGATCCATATTGGTCGGGGTTGAGAACTCTTGACCATCTAGGTTGGTGAGGATCACGGCGCCCCCGAGAGTATTTTCTTAACGAGGTAGGGGCCCGCCCAGTTTGGTTTGAATTTTCCTCTAGGGTCGACGGGAAGGGGTGCTCTAATGGATTTGATCACTAAATTTCCCTCGTGTATGTTTCGGGATTTCACTCGCTTGTTAAAGACTCGTTGGATGCGTTGTTGGTAGGCTTGTACGTTGGGTAGGGCATGTATCCTACGTTCATCTAGGAGTACAAGCTCGTCGTACCGTTTTTGGTTCCATTCTTCCTCAGGGATACCACTTTCATCTAATATTTTTAGTGATGGTATTTCAAGCTCTATTGGTCAGACGGCTTTGGAACCGTAGGTTTGGTAATATGGTGTGGCTCCGGTGGGTGTTCTATAGGATGTTCAGTATCCCCATAAGGCGAAGGGGATTTTGTTTGGCCAATCCCGATAGTTGTCTATCATTTTCTTAAGGATTGTGGTGATGGTTTTGTTGGCTGCTTCTACGGCCCCGTTGGTTTGCGGTCTATAGGGTGAGGATTTGTGTCTTTGTCTAGGAGTTTTTGGGTGTCGGCCCTGAAGTGAGCCCCCTGGTCGCTAATGATTTCATGAGGTATACCGTAACGGCAGATGATGTTATTTTGCAAGAATTTGAGTACTTGTTTTGAGGTTAGTACGGTGTAAAAGGCAACTTTTACCCATTTTGTGAAATAATCGACGACCACTAATATAAAGCAATGTCCGCCGGTCCCGGATGGGTGTACTTTCCCTATGATGTCTATTCCCCAAGTAGAGAAGGGCCAGGGTGTGGCTATAGTGTGTAGGGGATAAGGAGGTAGGTGTTGGATGTTGGCGAATATTTGGCAATTATGGCAGTCGAACATGACGTCGACAGTCTGCCTCTAAGGTAATCCAGTAATAACCCAGTCTCATTATTTTTTGGGCTAGTAGGTGTGCACTCATGTGGGGTCCGCACTCTCCGTCGTGTACCTCTTCCATGACTCTCTCGGATTGGTCTTTGTTTATGCACCTAAGGAGGACTCATTGTGGGGTTCGTTTGTATAGCAGGCCTTGATTCAGGATGTAATGGGTGGCTTGTATTCGTAGGGCTCTTTTGTTTTTGCTATTAGTATCGGGTGGATATGACCCGTGGGTTTTAAATTCTAGGATTGCTTTGTACCAAGGTTATTCGGTGGTGTTGTCGGTTTCAAGGTTGTAGATGTAGGCTGGTTGTTCGCTTATTTCTACACAGATAGGCATGGAGAAGAGGTGATCGGGCATGTTTATTAGTGAGGCTAGTTTGGATAATGCATCAACGAATTGGTTCTCTTCGCGGGGTATGTGTATGAAGTCAATTTCGGTGAATTCCTTAGACATTGCTTCTACTTTAGTTTGGTATGGGGTTAGGCTTTCGCTATAAACCTTCCAATTACCCGTGGCTTGGTTGACTACTAAGGATGAATCTTCGTGGACTCTAAGGTTTTTGACTCCTAGAGATATGGCTGCCTTTAGAGCTGTTAGACAGGCTTCGTACTCGACTGTGTTGTTGGTAACGGGGAAGTCTAGCTTGACTGATATGGGTATATGGTCACCTATTGGGGATATTAGTAAGATTCCTACGCCACGCCCTCTCATGTTTGGGGCGCCATCGAAGTATAAGTCCCATGATTCATTCTCAGGGAACAGAATGTCCTCATCGGGAAATGACCAGGTGTCGGTTGTTGATTTTTCCTCTATTGGGTTTTCGGCTAGGAAGTCGACCACGACTTTTCTTTTAATTACCTTGAGGGGTATGTATGTTAAGTCAAATTCTGCCAACATAAGCGTCCATCGGGGTAGTCGTCCGTTGAGGACAGGTTTCTCGAAGATGTATTTGATGGGGTCCATTTTTTAGTATACGTGTACGGTATGGCTAAGCATGTAGTGCCGAAGTTTTTTGGTTGACCATACTAGGGTGAGGCAGGTCCTCTCTAGGGGTGTGTATTTTGTTTCGTACTCGAGGATTTTTTTGCTAATGCAGTAAGTAGCTCTCTCTTCCTTGTTAACGGTTTGTGCTAACATTGCCCCCATTGAGGTTTCGGCTACGGTGAGGTATAGGGAAAGTGGTAGTCCTTTCTTAGGAGGCATTAGCACTGGGGGTTGTGCTAGTATTTCTTTTACCTTGTCAAAGGCTCTTTGGCATTTATCATCCCAGACGGTGGGTTCGGTTATTTTGAGTTTTTTGAAGATGGGCTCACAGACCATGGTCAGTTTGGCAATGAAGCGGCTAATGTATTGAACCTTTCCCAGAAACCCTCTAATCTCCTTTTCATTCGAGGGTGCAGGCATGTCTAACAAGGCTTTTATTTCGGAGGGGTCTATCTCTATTCCTCGCTGACTCACTACGTGACCCAAAAGTTTTCCCGATGTGATCCCAAAGACACATTTTTGTGGGTTAAGCCTCATATTATATTGGCGTAGGCGCTTGAAGAATTTTTCGAGGGCTGGGACATGCCCTTCTCGGTCTCGGGATTTGGCAATCATGTCATCTACGTACACCTCTACTAATGATGCCAATGTGGTGATCCGGCTATTTAAGAAGACCATATTTCCTCGCTTTGGGGTCCCACGGGCTATTATTAGTGATGACGGTTCACACTTTCACGAACGCCAACTCACTAAGCTATTGAAGAAGTACGGTGTTCACCACCATACCGGACTAGCTTACCATTCACAAACTAGTGGACAAGTTAAGATCTCAAACCGAGAGATCAAATCTATTCTCGAGAAGGTTGTCCATACCTCGAGAAAAGATTGGAGTTCGAAGCTCGATGATTCTCTTTGGACTTACCGTACCGCATTCAAGACTCCTATCGGGACATCCCCGTATAGACTTGTTTATGGTAAAGCTTGTCATTTACCGGTAGAGCTCGAGTTTAAGGCGATGTGGGCCTTAAAGGAGCTCAATCTTGACCCGAAGCTAGCCGGAGAGAAGCACCTCATGCAATTGAACGAATTAGATGAATTCCGTCTTCATGCTTATGATAATGCAAGAATTTATAAGGATAGAAGCTTATTTTAAAAGATACAGGATCAATGAAATAAGCAGCTAATCTTTGAAAATATAGTTGCTTATCCTTTGTGTGTATCTCTTTGATCTTCTCGCCTAAAATGGGTTATTTTCATAGGATCTCCCTTATTGTGTTTCCTAATAAAGAGAAAGATTGCATCCTTTTATTTTGGGTGAGATACTCGTGTATCTCCATGAAATCGGCATCCCATGGATATTCAATGTACCTTGATATCAATCCACCTTGTTGCCATTTTAAGAGAAGATTGTATTGGCGGAGTAGGAATCACACGAAAATATCCCCTTGTAATCTTGCACATATCTTCGTAATACTTGTTGCAATCTTCACTTTATCCAATGTACCTAGACATTATTTAGGACGTGTGTGAGCATGCATACGCCTAACTTTATTGGGCTTGGTTCGAATATCCCGAGTGAGTGCATCGTCTCATTGTGGGCTTTGTTCGGTACAAGCATAATCGGGTCGGGTTCGAGCTTACTCGTATCAGAAATCTCGCTGACCACGTGCTACGCACCTTCAAAGGTCTCTTCTAGACGCACTAGCTTGTACATCACTCAAAGGTTCACTAAGTCCAGTACTCGATGAGGGTGAGCCTAAGGCTAAGCCAAATTCGGAAATAGTCAAACAATGGGTTTTACCGAACAAACAAAATCTAAGCTCTCTTGGTGTGGTCGGGTTATCGATAGTAAAGGTACCTAAGAACTCACATGCAAGGTCTTTATATGTGCAAGCTACGAAACTAAGGAGTCCGCTTGTTCCGGTCCTAGACGATAACTCTCTAATATCGTCCTCTATTAGGAATTTCCATTGTGAACGGACAAGGCCACCTTGTGCTCCGAAAGGTCTTTTCGGAGAAGGTTTGAGCTAAGGATGTATTAGGACAAGGTAAAAGTTTAGGCTTATGAGACTTAGAAAGTTTAGAGGTTGAAGTCATACCTTGTTTACGCGCGGCTCGTTGGTCTCTTGTCTCCATAATAATAATTTGCAAGAATGATCCCAAAACTTTAGCTTTTCCTTCTTCAAAACCCCAAAATAAATCACCAAGGATGGAAATGAAACTATGAATGGAGGTTTGAATGTCGTTGTGGTATGGAAGGTGGTTTGATGTCTTCGTTATCTCGCCGGGCAAAATTTCGCCCGGTGGTGTCTTCGTTATTTCCTGCAAATCTGGCAATCCTTTCAATAGGGCAAAATTTCGCCCGGTCAGTTCCCACCGGGCGAAGTTTTGCCCGGCGGTCTTGTTTTCTTCGTTTTTCCGCCTTGCCATTTCATGGCTCTTAAATAATCACCTAAAGATTCAAATATTAACTCGACTCACATTACATAATCAATACCTCCCTCAAACATGCTTGTGGTCTTCAAGTAAGCTCCATAACTTCTCCAAACCTTTATCTTCACCCAAATAAATGCTCCATGGCGAAATCCAAGTTCAACCATTCTTCCCAAGCTAACAAAACTAATAAACTCAAAGAATTATGATACATATATACAAGGTGGTTGTTGAGGATACCACCAAACCTACTTCAATTTCGAGAGGGGGTTAAACAACGCTCCCCAATGGGAGCTCACCAAACTTCACGGTAGCAAAGGTCTCACGAACATGACCGGGGTGATAAATTTTCAAACGTTGCCCGTTAACCATAAATTTCCCGGTTTCCGGGCTTGATATCTCTATTGATCCATATGGTTGCACCTTGGTCACTTCGAATGGACCCGACCATTTTGATTTCAATTTACCGGGGAAGAGCTTGAAGCGAGAGTTGAAAAGTAATACCTTATCACCAACGGAGAAGTCCTTACGAAGTATTCGAGAATCGTGCCATTGGCGAGTTCGTTCCTTGTAAATCTTCGAATTTTCGTAGGCTTCAAGTCTTAATTCTTCCAATTCTTGTAGTTAGAGAAGGCGATTATCTCCTACAACAATCTCATCGAAGTTTAACTCTTTGATTGCCCATTCGGCTTTGTGTTCTAATTCCACCGGTAAATGACAAGCTTTACCATACACAAGACGATAAGGAGTGGTTCCAATCGGTGCTTTGTAAGCCGTTCTCAATGCCCAAAGGGCGTCTTTTAACTTCAATGACCAATCCTTTCGGTGTGTATTTACAACTTTCTCTAAAATTCTCTTGATTTGACGGTTGGAGATCTCGGCTTGCCCATTTGATTGAGGGTGGTAGGCTAGAGACATCTTGTGAGTGATACCATATTATCTAAGAAGGTGTTCAAAGGTATCTTTCCTAAAATGAGAGCCTTCATCACTAATTATGGCTCTATGCATACCGAATCTTGGGAAAATTACATTCTTAAAAAGCTTGATTACAACCTTGGAGTCATTGGTGGGGGAAGCTATGGCCTCGATCCATTTTGAGACATAATCAACCGCGACTAGGATGTATTTGTTACCAAAAGAGGATGTGAACGGATCCATGAAATCAATGCCCCAAACATCGAACAATTCAATTTCTAAGATGGGTTGAAGGGGCATCTCATTTCTTCTTGTAATATTCCCACTTCTTTGACAAGCATCGGATGTGAAAATGAAAGCTCGAATGTCCTTGAACATGGAAGGCCACCAAAATCCGCTTTGGAGAACCTTGGCAATTGTCTTTTGGATGGCCAAGTGTCCACCATAAGATGTCGAGTGAAGGTGCTTCACAATATTATATCCTTCATCGGCCGTAACACATCGTCGGTAAATTCCATCTACACAACGGCGGAATAAATAAGGCTCGTCCCCATAATAGCGTTGGGCTTCATAACGTAGTTTCTTCCTCTCTTGCTTGGAATAATCGTCCGGAATAAATTGAGACACTAAGAAATTGACGATATCGGCATACAAGGTGTAATAGTATCAATGGCAATCAAAGCCTCATCTCTTATAGCTTCATTGATGGGTATACCATCTTCTTCATTGCTTCCTTTACTAACCGTTAGTCTACTAAGATGATCCGCTACCAAGTTCTCCGATCCGGCTTTGTCTTTAATCTCAATATCAAAGTCTTGTAGAAGGAGGACCCACCGAAAGAGTCGGGACTTGGTCTCCTTTTTGGACATGATGTATCGAATCGCCGCATGATTGGTATGAATTAGGGTCTTGCTTACATAGTATATCACATGTAGCTTCTTATCTACCCGTTGACCTAGAACGGCACCAACGGCAAAAACGGAAGCATCACACATGATCTCAAATGGAAGATTCCAATCAGGAGCTTTGATAATTGGAGTGGTAGTGAGAGCGGTCTTTATCCTGCAAATGGCCTCAAGACACGACTCATTAAAAACAAAAGGTGCATCTTTCATAAGCAAAGAAGTTAAAGGCTTGGCAATCTTAGAAAAGTCTTTAATAAATCGTCTATAAAAACCGACGTGACCTAGAAAACTCCTCACCCTTTTAACATTTGTAGGTGGTGGCAAGTTCTCAATCACGGAGACTTTAGCCTTATCAACTTCAACTCCTCTATTAGAAACAATATGACCTATGACAACACCTTGTTGTACCATGAAATGACATTTTTTCCAATTTAAAACAAGTCTATACTCTTCACATCGAACTAACACTTGATCAAGATTTTCAAGACAAGAATCAAAAGATGTACCATGGACACTAAAGTCATCCATAAAAACTTCCATAGATTTTTCAATAAAATCGGAGACAATAGCCATCATACATCTTTGAAACGTTCCCGGCGCATTACACAATCCAAATGGCATCCTTCTATAAGCATAGGTGCCATAGAGACATGTGAAAGTGGTCTTCTCTTGGTCATCAGGATGAATGGGAATTTGAAGAAATCCGGAATGACCATCAAGGAAACAAAAATAAGAATGATGCGGCAATCTTTCAAGCATTTGATCAATGAAGGGAAGGGGAAATGGTCTTTTATGGTGGCCGTGTTCAATTTTCGATAGTCTATACACATACGCCAACCGGTAATGGTCCTAGTCGAAATCGACTCACCCTTTTCTCCTTTGACAACCGTCATTCGGCACAACTTGTACGGGGCTAACCCATTTACTTCCGGTTATTGGGTATATAATGTTAGCCTCATACAACTTGAGGATTTCCTTCATGACAACCTCTTTCATGGTGGGATTCAACCTACGTTGACCTTCAACCGAAGGACGGTGGTCATCATCAAGGATGATCCTATGCATACAAACGTTCGGGCATATGCCTTGGAGGTCGGCAATGCTATACTCGATGGCCTTTTTGTGCTTTCTCAAAACAATCAAAAGTTTTCCAATTGAGGACCATCAAGTGTGGCATTGACGATAACGGGATAATTAGTTTCTTCAAGAAAAGCATATTTGAGGGAAGAGTGGAGTGGTTTAAGTTCAAGATTAGGAGGAGAAGATACCATACTCTTACCCACCGGTAGTGGTTCTACCTTTTCTTCATGTAAGCATTCATCTTCAAAGGGTGGAGAGTCAAATGGTTCATCTTCTTGCTTATCATCATTTATCAAGCTATACTCAACCAAACTATTAGTAACTTCAATGGAATGCGTTTGTTCAATCATTGGTTCTTTAAGAGCTTCAGAAAGGGAAAACTCTACCGACTCGTTCCCTATGTTAAATGACAATTTTCCATTCTTAACATCAACTATAGTACCTCCGGTAGCCATAAAAGGTCGACCTAAAATAATGGGGGTAATAGTGTCTTCGGGCATATCCATGACAACAAAGTCAGAGGGGATGAAAAATTTACCAACTTGAACGTGTACATCCTCAAGTATCCCAAGTAGGTACTTAACGGACCTATCCGCAAGTTGAATCGACATACTAGTGGGTCTCATCTCCCCCACACTAAGTCTCTTAGCAATAGAATAGGGTAACAAACTAACACTAGACCCTAGGTCACATAAAGCTTGATTAACAACAATATTTCCAAGCCGACAAGGGATGGAAAAACTACTGGGATCCTCTAGTTTCTTCGGCATTTGATTCATAAGAATGACACTACATTGTGCCGTGAGAGAGACACATTCTTTGTCCTCTATTGTTCTCTTTTTAGTCAAGTCATCTTTCAAAAACATAGAATAGAGCGGCATTTGAGAAATTACCTCGGTGAAGGGTAAAGCTACCTCCACTTCTTCAACATATCCACGAAACGGCTAAATTGGGCATTCTCTTTATGTGGCTTAGCTCGTTCTGGAAAAGGCAATGGTGGGACAAAAGCGGGAGGCGGTGGAACATTGGATTCTTCTTCTTCTTCGGCTAATCGCTCCGCCTCTTTTCTTTTTGCTTCTTCCTCTTCAATTTGCTCTTTCTTCTTTCTTTGTTCTCTTTGTTCATTCTCTGCATTTTAGAGGATATCAAACTCCGCTTGTATTCCCCGGTTTTATTTGGGGGAAGTGGGAGATGATGCTTGTGGTGCACTTTGTTGATTGACTTCGGATGGGTTGCTTTTGGTGTTCAAGTTCAAATTCTTATATGGGTCCTCAAGTTCTTTGCCACCTCTCAAAATAACGGCATTTGCTTGGTGTGAAGGGTCTCTTGGGTTTTGGGGTTGCCCGGGCAAACCATGGGGTGGATGAATTGGGGTGGCTAAGGCTTTTGTTGCTTCTTGTGATTCCCAAACCTTTAGCCTTGCCTTGGTATCTTGATGTTCATTCCATAGTTTCCCAACGGTTCTTTGCAAATCATTAATGTTATCCCATGGAACTCCTCCTTGACCAAATTGAAAATTGCTTGATCGGCCATAAGATTGGGAGGGTTGATTAAATGGTTGTTGATTGTATCCTTGGTTGAAATGATTACCATGTTGATTTTGATAATTGTTGGGAACATGGAAGTTGCTACCTTGTTGATTGAAGTTGCTCCTTTGATGAGAAAGCATATATGGGGGCATCTTTGGAGGACCTTGGTTAAAGGGCCTTTGTTGACTTTGATTGAATGGCCTCGATTGACTCCCTTGGGCACGTGGCATCGGATTTTGAACATTTTGATTTCCATAAGAGAAATTAGGATGAAATCTTGTGTCGGCATTGCAAGTATTGAAAAAGGGATCAAATTGAGGTCTTTGCCCATACACTTGTATAGCTTGGACTTCATTTGGCGCTTCAATAAAAACTTCTTCATTAGAAATGCAAGAGCTAGAATCATGGCCATAATTGCCACAATGATCACATTGAACTTCTCATGTTAATTGTTTTGGAGGAGATGGTTGCCTTGGTGAGACACTCCCTTGAATTTGGTACATACCGCTAGGAGTGGGCTTTGAACTCATGGCATCCATTCTCTTTTTCAATTCTTCAACTTCCGCTTGAAGTTTCAATTCATTAAAACGCTGAGTTGAGTTCACTTCGACTTTCTTTCTAGAATCCCTCGATTGATCCATTCTAGAATCACTACTTGCCATCTTTTCAATAAGATTTTTGGATGCCTCATCGGTGAGAGAAGAGAAGTCTCCTCCGGCGGCCGAAGTGAGGTTTTCCTTGGTTCTTGATGAAAGGGTGTTATAAAACGTTTGGGTAGTTAGCTAATTGGGTATTCCATGGTGTGGACATTTGCGCAAAAAATCTCTAAATCTTTCCCAAGCCTCACTTAGGCCTTCAAATTCATCTTGCTTCAAGATTTGTATCTCCATGCGATATTGGTTAGTCTTTGACGGCGGAAAATATTTCTCCAAGAAGGCATTAGATAGTTGAGCCCATGTTGTAAATGTATTAGCAGGATGGCTTTGAAGCCATCTTCGAGATCCATCTCTCAAGGTCTTTGGAAATAATAAACGATGCAATTGGCATGAAGTTAATCCATTGAGACGGGCTCCTACTAATTTTTCTTTAAATGAAGCAATGTGCTCTTGAGCATCTTCTTGGGAAAAACCGTGAAAAGTATCTTGTTGAACCACATTTGTCAAAGAGGCTGTCAATTCATAATTCTCGGGAATCTCTCCGAAATCAACGGGATAAGGTGTTTCTTCGTGTGTGAGTTGGGAATGAGATCCTAAGGTTGCCATTTGTTTTATTGGTGGTGATGGTGGATTTGAATTAGGATGATTTGGAGGGGATGGGTTTTGATTTGGCGGTGGTGTTTGTGGTGATGGCGTGATGGTGGTGAATTTTGTGAAGTGGAAGGTATGGAAGGATTATTTGGAGTGGGATTATGTGATGTAGAGGGTGTAGAAGGTGTATGTGGTAGGATTTTGCACGAGGGTCAGAGTTATCCCTCAACAGCAACAGCAATTTTGCAACCATATGTATGTAGGCACAGCAACACCAATTTTGCCCGAGGGTCAGAGTTATCCCGGAGGCACAGCAATTTTGCCCGAGGTTTAGAGTTATCCCGGAGGCACAGCAACAATATTTTTGTCCGAGGGTCAGAGTTATCCCGGAGGCACAACAATTTTGCCTAAGGGTCAGAGTTATCCCGGAGGCACAGAAATTTTAGTCCTAGGGGTCATAAGCATCCCGAAGACGACCGCTCGAGTGGAGACTAACGCCCTCGAACGGTATTATATCCCTTTGTTTTTGTCCTAGGGGTCAGAAGCAACCCGAAAGACAGCTATTCGAGTGGAGACCAACGCCCTCAAATGATTTTATATCATTTTGTTTTGTCCTAGGGATCATAAGCATCCAGAAGATGACCGCTCGAGTGGAGACTAACGCCCTCGAACGTTTTGTTTCATCAAGGGTTCACAAGCAGCCCAAAATATACTTGTGTAATTAAAGGCCAACACAAAATGAGCATCCTTTGCGCTCACACTAAATGCGTTGCTAGCGCGCAGAAACACTTAAAAAATTACACGAAACCTCTAAATACACCGAAGAAGACAAAGCGCGCGCACAAAGAATCAAGAACAAGATGTCAAGCAGCGGCCCGAGCCCAATCAAGCAACCGCAAGCGAAGACGTCAGGTATGATTTCTAAGCTATGTCTGGCGAGCCTCAACACGTAGTCCACTGGACTTAAAACGACCCGACCGGACAGCCACCAGGTCGTAATCTTTTATTGACCTGGCCGGCTATACTTTGACTTTCGCATTGTCCAAACCTCAGTCAAAGTGGGGGCTTTTGTAGACACCCAGATTTGGACTTGGTGGCTGCAGAAGTGCCCAACAAACACCCAATGACGATAGGACTGCAACGCGACGCGGGTTCGCGATGTTGTAGGTAGTTTTTCTATAGAACGGATCAAATAATTACTCGGAAAAATTTAAAACTAACATGATGGCAGCCTTAGTCGTGTCGTTACGGAAACATAGACACTAATTAGAGTTAATTCCGACACCGGGACCCCGAGTCGGCCCCGAAACTCGAACCGAGTCAACACCGTGTCAAGCGAGCCTCAGGATGAACACCCGAGGCCCACTAAACCCACGACGCTAGGTCAAGCCGTGGGAAGCCTTAACACCCAAGAAACATATCATACACCCGTCTTACGGTTTTGGAAAGTATCAAAACCGTATCATCAAAATCCCAACCGCCCCACCCTACGCGCCTGGGTCTCACCACGCCTTAGCCCAGGCGCCTGAGTCTTGGTGCGCCCTAGCTCAAGCGTCCATATGGGCGACGAGGGCCGAAAACACCTATAAATACCCCCCTCCGCCTCATTCATTCGACACAATTCATTCTTCTCTTCTCCCTCTAAACTATTATGCAAAACTATCCACGTTCCGGCCCTAGCGAATTTATTCTGCAATTCGATCCAGACTACTAGTAGGCATATTGAGCAATTTATTGTGCATATATCTCAATATACTTCTCAAGTCGGTATTGTATATTCAACCAAAAGGATCTGATTCTTTATTTTGAAAATTTGATAGGGGTAGTCCGCAGGCACCGTACCCAGCAAAGTAACATGCGACTTTGTTCTTGGAATATGTCAGCGAACATACCAAACAATATTGAGCAAACGAGCCTTTAACAACGAATCCAATTGAGCCTTTAATAAGTATATTCAAGTCGTATACCGTTCCGCTGTAATCAAATTCTTTTATTACGTGGGATCTGATTTCCATATTTTGATCCGGTTGGATGGGTTCCACAGTTTGTCTCTTTAGTGTCTAAAACGGCCTTCACCGCACCTTGGGGAACCTATTGTTACTCGGTGATGCCCTTCGGACTTAAAAATGCTGGGGCAACCTATCAAAGAACCGCAACCACACTTTTACACGATATGATGCACAAAGAAGTCGAGGTGTATGTAGATGACATGATTGTCAAATCTCGAGACCAAGAAGGGCATGTCCCAGCCCTCGAAAATTTCTTCAAGCGCCTACGCCAATATTATATGAGGCTTAACCCACAAAAATGCGCCTTTGGGGTCACATCGGAAAAACTTTTGGGTCACGTAGTGAGTCAGCGAGGAATAGAGATAGACCCCTCCAAAATAAAAGCCTTGTTAGACATGCCCGCACCCTCGAATGAAAAGGAAATTAGAGGGTTTCCGGGAAAGGTTCAATACATTAGCCGCTTCATTGCCAAACTGACCATGGTCTGTGAGCCCATCTTCAAAAAACTCAAAATAACTGAACCCACCGTCTGGGATGATAAATGCCAAAGAGCCTTTGACAAGGCAAAAGAAATACTAGCACAACCCCCAGTCCTAATGCCTCCTAAGAAAGGACTACCACTTTCCCTATACCTCACCGTAACCGAAACCTCAATGGGGGCCATGTTAACAAGAAAGAGAGACCTATTTACTACATTAGCAAAAAATTCCTCGAGTACGAAACGAAATACACACCCCTAGAGAGGACCTGCCTCGCCCTAGTATGGTCAACCAAAAAACTTCGGCACTACATGCTTAGCCATACCGTACACGTATACTCAAAAATGGACCCCATCAAATACATCTTCGAGAAACCTGTCCTCAACGGACGACTACCCCGATGGACGCTTATGTTGGCAGAATTTGACATAACATACGTACCCCTCAAGGTCATTAAAGGAAAAGTCGTGGCCAACTTCCTAGCCGAAAACCCAATAGAGGAAAAATCAACAACCGACACCTGGTCATTTCTCGATGAGGACATTCTGTTTGCTGAGAATGAATCATGGGACTTATACTTTGATGGCGCCGCAAACATGAGAGGGCGCGGCGTAGGAATCCTACTAATATCCTCAATAGGTGACCATATACCCATATCAGTCAAGCTAGACTTCCCCGTTACCAACAACGCAGTCGAGTACGAAGTCTGTCTAACAGGTCTAAAGGCAGCCATATCTCTAGGAGTCAAAAACCTTAGAGTCCACGGAGATTCATCCTTAGTAGTCAACCAAGCCACAGGTAATTGGAAGGTTATAGCGAAAGCCTAACCCCATACCAAACTAAAGTAGAAGCAATGTCTAAGGAATTCACCGAAATTGACTTCATACACATACCCCGCGAAGAGAACCAATTCGCTGATGCATTATCCAAACTAGCCTCACTAATAAACATGCCCGATCACCTCTTCTCCATGCCTATCTGTGTAGAAATAAGCGAACAACCAGCCTACATCCACAACCTCGAAACCGACGACACCACTGAAGAACCTTGGTACAAAGCAATCCTAGACTTTAAAACCCACGGGTCATATCCACCCAACACTAATAGCAAAAACAAAAGAGCCCTACGAATACAAGCCACCCATTACGTCCTGAATCAAGGCCTGTGTTGTACAAACAAACCCCACAAGGAGTCCTCCTTAGGTGCATAAACAAAGACCAATCCGAGAAGAGTCATGGAAGAGGTACATGACGGAGAGTGCGGACCCCACATGGAAGAGGTACACGTCGGGACCGGCGGACATTGCTTTATTTTAGTAGCCGTAGATTACTTCACCAAATGGGTAGAAGCCACCTCTTACACCGTACTAACCTCAAAACAAATAGTCAAATTCTTGCAAAACAACATCATCTGCCGTTACGGTATACCTCATGAAATCATTAGCGACCAGGGGGCTCACTTCAGGGCCGACACCCAAAAACTCCTACACAAATAAAAAATCCGAAGACACAAATCCTCACCCTATAGACCGCAAACCAACGGGGCCGTAGAAGCAGCCAAAAAAACCATCACCACAATCCTTAAGAAAATGATAGACAACTATCGGGATTGGCCAAACAAAATCCCCTTCGCCTTATGGGGATACCGAACATCCTATAGAACACCCACCGGAGCCACACCATATTACCTAACCTACGGTTCCGAAGCCGTCCGACCAATAGAGCTAGAAATACCGTCACTAAAAATATTAGCCGAAAGTGGTATCCCTGAGGAAGAATGGAACCAAAAACGGTACGACGAGCTTGTACTCCTAGATGAACGTAGGATACATGCCCTACCCAACATACAAGCCTACCAACAACGCATCCAACGAGCCTTTAACAAGCGAGTGAAATCCCGAAACATACACGAGGGAAATTTAGTGATCAAATCCATTAGAGCGCCCCTTCCCGTCGACCCTAGAGAAAAATTCAAACTAAACTGGGCGGGCCCCTACCTCGTTAAGAAAATACTCTCGGGGGCGCCGTGATCCTCACCGACCTAGATGGTCAAGAGTTTTAAACCCCGACCAATATGGATCAACTCAAACGATACTACTCATAAAGACCCTGGAAACCACGTCCCGACCTCCGGCTTAGGAGGAAGCAAACAACAACAACAACAACAACAACACCAACAACAACAACAAAAGAGAGTCAAGTTCGCATCGATAAATGGCATAAACGAGTCTAAAGCAAAATCACTCACACTTTCTTTGGTTTGATCCCGTCTAAAAGCGGATACGTAGGCCACCCGTTCCCCGGGTACAACCAAACAACCGAACAAAAACAAAGAAAATCGATTAATCGATTCATGCATAAACTGGGACTCCTTCTACGACCCGACCCCCGAGTGATTTAAAATGACGAAGCACAAACGACGAGCCGAGGACGGGGTGAAAACCCGAAAGGACGCCCCGGGCAAAATGAAGAAACATGTTGCGAGCTGTCGTAAAAATAAATAAATAAAATGACGAGCCGAGGACGGGGTGAAAACCCGAAAGGGCGCCCCGGGCGAAATGAAGAATCGAGTTGCGAGGGGCAGATTGAACACTCATCGGGATAGATTGACTCAAAAGTTAGGAAGACAGTACCACTAAGAGGCGAGGAGGTGACTCGAGAGACCGTTACCAAGTGCCTACCCAGAGACAGCGGGATCGATCCTAGTTTAGTCAGTTCATCTGAACGGGCCAAGACCAACAAGACCCATATTAAGGTTGTGAAAGAGAAAAGAAAGTGGGATTTGCTGGACTCACGTTTGGATAGGGCGTTAGAAACTTGCTTTCAGAAAATCGCGGAGGAAGAACGCAAGGGATCACACCCGAACGGTAAGGGTGAGGAAGAGTTGGACCGGTAGAGCCCAGCCATTTATATTATGTATTACTAGTTGATAATATGTGGCGTATTAGTACTAGTTTTTGTGTGGTTTTGACACGTTGTTAACTTCCGGGATTTCCGAACTTCGGATTTTTGATGTAGATGCCTCGACAAAGGCTCGATTTAACCGAATTTTGTTATTAATGAGAAGCACATTTTTATTTTTCTTCCTTTTTTTTCTGGTGGCTCGCAACTCGATTCTTCAATTTTACACGGAGCACCCTTTCGGGTTTTCACTCCGTCCTCGGCTCACCCTTTTTTGCATTTTTCTTTCTCTTTTTCTTTTACTTTTTTTTGTTTTTTTTGTTTGACGGCTCGCAACTCGATTCTTCATTTTGCCCGGGGCGCCCTTTCGGGTTTTCACCCCGTCCTCAGCTCGTCGTTTGTGCTTCGTCATTTTAAATCACTCGGGGGTCGGGTCGTAGAAGGAGTCCCAGTTTATGCATGAATCGATTAATCGATTTTCTTTGTTTTTTTTTCGGTTGTTTGGTTGTACCCGGGGAACGGGTTGCCTACGTATCCGCTTTTAGACGGGATCAAACCATGTTCGTAGTTCTTTAGAAAAGTGTGAGTGATTTTGCTTTAGACTCGTTTATGCCATTTATCGACGCGAACTTGACTCTTTTTTTTGTTTTGTTGTTGTTGTTGTTATCGTTTTTTGCTTCCCCCTAAGCCGGAGGTCAGGACGTGGTTTCCAGGGTGTTTATGGGTAGTATCGTTTGAGTTTATCCATATTGGTCGGGGTTGAGAATTCTTGACCATCTAGGTCGGTGAGGATCACGGCGCCCCCGAGAGTATTTTCTTAACGAGGTAGGGGCCCGCCCAGTTTGGTTTGAATTTTCCTCTAGGGTCGACAGGAAGGGGTGCTCTAATGAATTTGATCACTAAATTTCCCTTGTATATGTTTCTGATGTGAGTTAGAATGAACTTTGAACAAGTGATTTGGAGATTGATAGTAAATTGAAATGAACGAAACAAAGCAACGAAATTAGGTTGAAATAGTTGCTGTAAGTGATGATAGAACGTAACCAAGGATAGTGTGCTAAGTGAGATAGACCTATACCTCAACAAAGCGGGTGCTAATTCAAACACTCGATTGAAATAGCGAGTATAGAGCTTGTAACGCGACTTACTCTAATACTTTGTCTTGTGAACTACAAGGACGAAAAGGACAGCAAAGCTTAACTCAGATTTTGTTTGATGAAAGTTGAATGCTTTATTCATCAAATGGGTGGCTATTTATAGCCTACAAACGTCCCCAAAGAGAGGCCAACCAGAATAGTCAAGCCTCTTAAAGAGGGTGATACAAACAAATAAAAGGAAAAGAACTTAGACAACTAGATACAATGCATCAATGGGAACACATTCAGCCTACTAAATCAGATGCACAGACCTTGTTTGCATGAGAGGTTTGATGAGTGTTAACCCAAGTTAATGTATCCATATGGTCTTGATTATTTGACTTGTAAATCAGATTAGAGCAATGTATGTTCTTGCTCTTTTATTCGGTCCAAGTAGGTGCTTGCACGAGCTAGTTCAGTACTTGAAGAAGGCACACTACTAGACTTGAAGGAGGGGCTAAGGGGGTTGGACTAGGACCATTTGGAGCTAGTGTGAGTTCATTGAACTCTTGGTTTGTTGTTGCTTCTTCATTCGGATCATCTTCTCTCCCTTAAAAAGGAATTGTCCTCAATTCTGAAATGCTGTCATCATCAAGATAAGGAGAAAGTCTCCCACATTGAACGTGGCATGAACTCCATAATCACCCGGTAACTCCACCTTGTAGGCATTATCGTTTACCCTTGATATGATCTTGTATGGACCTTCTGGTCGTGGCATCAACTTGTTCTTTCTCTTGCTTGGAAACCTCTCCTTTCTTAAGTGAACCCAAACTAAGTCACCCTCTTGGAATAGTCTTGGTTTCCTGTTTTTGTTGGATCATCTTTTGTAGGCTTCATTTACCTCCTTGATCCTTTCTCGAATTTGCTCGTGGAGTTTTATCATGGATTTAAGCTTTGACTCTGCGTCTTTGTGGACTAACTCATCCTTAGGTAGAGGAATCAGGTCCAAAGGCATATGAGGATTGATTCCATACACGGCCTCAAAAGGAGAATGAGAGGTAGCATAAGTAGGAGAACGATTGTAAGCAAACTCAGCGTGGCCAAGCTTGACATCCCAATCCTTTTGAGTCTTGCTCACAAGGCCCCTTAGCAACGTGCCTAAGGTGCGATTGGTAACTTCGGTTTGTCCATCTGTTTGTGGATGATGAGAAGTGCTAAATAAGAGCTTGGTCCCTACCTTCCTCCATAATGTGTTCCAAAAATAGCTAAGGAACTTTGAATCACGATCTGAAACAATGGATTTAGGTACTCCATGGAGGTGCACCACTTCTTTGAAGTACAAATCGGCTACATTGCTAGCATCATCGGTTTTGTGACAAGCAATGAAGTGAGCCATTTTTGAGAACCGGTCTACCACCACCATGATAGCATCTTTACCCCTAGCTGTTCTTGGCAAGGCCACGATGAAGTCCATGGACACATCTTCCCATGGTCTTTTAGGAGTGGGTAAGGGCATATAGGCTCCTGGCTTGAAAGAACTCTTGGCAAATTGGCAAGTCACACACTTGCTCACTACATGTTGAACGCTCCCTTGCATTTTTGGCCAAAAGAAGTGCTCTTTTAAGACTTCCAATGTTCTAGTGATGCCAAAATGACCCGCTAATCCTCCCCCATGAGCTTCCCTAACCAGCAACTCTCTGATGGGATGTTTGGGAACACAAAGTCGATTTCCTTTGAAAAGAAATCCTTCCTGCAAAACAAACTCGTCAAAGGCTCCCTCCTTGCATTTGGTGAAAGCTTCACCAAAATCAGCATCATTTTTGTAGTAATCCTTTAGAGTTTCAAATCCAAGCAATCTAACATCCAAAGTAGACAATAGAGTGTAGCGGCGGGAAAATGCATCAGCCACCGCGTTACTCTTACCGTCCTTGTATTTTGAAGAGAAATGAAAGGATTACAAGAATTTCATCCACTTGGCATACCTTGGACTTAGTTTTTGTTGGCCATTGATGTACTTTAGGGACTCATGATCTGAATGGAGAATAAAGTGGTTAGTACGAAGATAATGACTCCAATGATCAAGAGCTCTTACTATGGCATAGAATTTCTTGTCATAGGTGCAATAATTCAGCCTTGCTCCATTGAGTTTTTTTGAAAAATAGGCAATGGGGCGCCTATTTTGCACGAGGACAGCACCAATTCCTACTCCACTAGCGTCACATTCAACCTCAAATGGTTGAGAGAAATCAGGAAGAGCTAGAATAGGAGCGGAACACAACTTCTCCTTAATGGCTTCAAAAGCATCTTGGGCAGCCTTGGACCAAACGAACGTACCCTTCTTCAAACACTCGGTGATAGGACTTGTGATGGTACTAAAGTCCTTAATGAACCTCCTGTAGAAAGAAGCCAACCCATGGAATGATCTTACTTCAGTTATGGTAGAAGGGATTGGCCAAGTACGGATGGACTCTATCTTGGTTTGATCAACGGATACTCCATCTTTGGACACCACATAGCCCAGGAACACCACGCTTTCTACAAAGAAAGCACACTTCTCCTTCTTGCCAAAGAGTTGCTGTTTGCGTAGTGTCGTAAATAGTAGCCTTAAGTGCTCCATATGCTCCGCCAAAGACCTGCTATAAACAAGAATATCATCCAAATAAACCACAATGAATCGACCTAAATAGGCCTTGAGTACTTCATTCATTAGCCTCATGAATGTGCTTGGAGCGTTGGTGAGACCAAATGGCATGACCGTCCATTCATAGAGCCCATGCTTAGTCTTGAATGCTGTCTTCCACTCATCCCCCTCTCTCATTCTAATTTGATGATACCCACTTCTCAAATCGATTTTGGAGAAGATCACAGCCCCATGAAGCTCATCCAACATATCATCCAATCTTGGAATAGGAAATCTATATTTGATGGTAATGTTGTTAACTGCCCTACTATCCACACACATTCTCTAAGTTCCATCTTTCTTAGGTACTAAAAGGACTGGAACAGCGCAAGGACAAAGGCTTTCACGTACATACCCTCGACTCATTAATTCATCAATTTGTCTTTGCAATTCCTTAGTCTCCTCTGGATTACACCTATAGGTTGCCTTATTTGGCAAGGCCCCTCCTGAAACGAGGTCAACTTGGTGTTCTATGCCTCGAATAGGTGGTAAACCAGCTGGTAATTCCTTAGGGAAAACGTCCTCAAACTCATGTAACAATTCCTCAAATGGTTTTCCGCCAAGCCCATTCTCAACTACTAAGGGTTCCTCTCTAGCAACCATGACAAAGATACGTTCCCCCCCTTGTAAGGCCTGTTCTACTTCACTCTCACTAGCAAATATGGTGAGGTTAGGTTTCTTAGTTTTGTTGGCTACCATTGCACGAACAGCTTGAGGTGTCATGGGTTTTAGCACGATTTTCTTTCCCTTATCCCTCAATTCGTATTCATTCTTCCTCCCATGGTGTACTACATCCCTATCAAACTGCCAAGGACGTCCCAAAAGTATATGACACGCATCCATAGGAATGACATCACATAAAACCTCATCCACATAAGACCCCATGGTTAAACCCACTCTTACTTGCTTAGTAACCCTCACTTTGTTCCCATCGTCCAACCAATGTAGTGCATAAGGTTTAGGGTGACTAGTGGTGGTTAGGCCTAATTTGGTTACCATTTCAGTTGAGGCAACATTTGTGCAACTACCCCCATCAATTATCAAGCTACACCATTTGTTGTTAACTTGACATTTAGTGTGGAAGAGTTGATCCCTTTGTTCAGTGTTGTGCGGGATAGGGTTGGCATGAAGTGTACGTAGTACCGAAACAGTATCATACGTTGGGGGTTCATAATCCTCTCTTTCTTCATCCCCTTCTTCTTCTCCCTCATTAAACACAGCCCCTATGCGTTGCTCCTCCTCCCACATCTCATCTCTGAAAGGCATTATTTCTCTCAAGGTCACGACTCTCTTATTAGGACAAGCATTTTTATAGTGACCAAAGCCTTGGCACTAGAAGCAACGTACTTTGGACAAACTAGTTTCAGTGGGTGTCTTAATTGTAGGTTGAGTCGGGTTACTCTTAATGGTAAGGGGTTGATTAGTGTTAACCGAATTTGCTTTGTTATTCCCCTCACTTCGTGACCAGGTATGATTCTTACTAGACTCACTCTCATACTTAGTTTTCCCTTGTGCCTCAATTTTCAAACATAACCCACACAAAGTATCAAAATCAGAGTATGGACATAAATCAACTGTATTAGCAATACTACGATTTAACCCACGTAAAAACCTAGCCATTTTTATCTCTTCATTTTCTTCTACTTCCCCCATTAATACCAAGTTCTCAAACTCCTCAATGTACTCGCTAACACTCATCCTTCCTTGTATGAGATTAGCAATTTTTTTGTATAAGGATAACTTATGCGTAGTTGGAACAAACCTCTTGCGTAGCTTTCGTTTCAAGGATTCCCAAGAAGAAATCTTACCCTTTCCATCCCTGGTGTGTTGTATTTTCAGCCCTTCATACCAAAGAGAAGCCCCTTTGCTTAGCTTCAGAATTGCGTACTTGCACCTCTCCTCGTCCTCCAAGTCTTTGAAATCAAAAAGCTTCTCAATGTTTTTTTTCCCATTCCAAATAAACTTCAGGATCAGTACCTCCAATGAACTCAGGGAGTTCGTTCACTTTGATTCTGTCCACCGGCTCTCTTCTTGCTTGGAAACGAGAATTCATGGGCTGGTAGTTCTCCAATGCTTTCTTTAGGTGCTCCAAGAAGTTAGGGTCGTCAAAGTTCACTCCTCCTGCCATGCCTTACGTCTTAGGAAGACCAAAGCTCTGATACCACTAATGATGTGAGTTAGAATGAACTTTGAACCAGTGATTTGGAGATTGATAGTAAATTGAAATGAACGAAACAAAGCAACGAAATCAGGTTGAAATAGTTGCTGTAAGTGATGATAGAACGTAACCAAGGATAGTGTGCTAAGTGAGATAGACCTATACCTCAACAAAACGGGTGCTAATTCAAACACTCGATTGAAATAGAGAGTATAGAGCTTGTAACGCGACTTACTCTAATACTTTGTCTTGTGAACTACAAAGACGAAAAGGAAAGCAAAGCTTAACTCAGATTTTGTTTGATGAAAGTTGAATTCTTTATTCATCAAATGGGTGGCTAATTATAGCCTACAAACGTCCCCAAAGAGAGGTCAACCAGAATAGTCAAGCCTCTTAAAGAGGGTGATACAAACAAAGAACGGGAAAAGAACTTAGACAACTAGATACAATGCATCAATGGGAACACATTCAGCCTACTAAATCAGATGCACAGCCCTTGTTTGCATGAGAGGTTTGATGAGTGTGAACCCAAGTTAATGTATCCATATGGTCTTGATTATTTGACTTGTAAATCAGATTAGAGCAATGTATGTTCTTGCTCTTTTATTCGGTCCAAGTAGGTGCTTGCACGAGCTAGTTCAGCACTTGAAGAAGGCACACTACTAGACTTGAAGGAGGGGCTAAGGAGGATGGACTAGGACCATTTGGAGCTAGTGTGAGTTCACTGAACTCTTGGTTTATTGTTGCTTCTTCATTCGGATCAGTCACCCTCTTGGAAAAGTCTTGGTTTCCTGTTTTTGTTGGACCTTCTTTTGTAGGCTTCATTTACCTCCTTGATCCTTTCTCGAATCTGCTCGTGGAGTTTTATCATGGATTTGAGCTTTGACTCTGGGTCCTTGTAGACTAACTCATCCTTAGTTAGAGGAATTAGGTCCAAAGGCATATAAGGGTTGATTCCATAAACAGGCTCAAAAGGAGAATGAGAGGTAGCATAAGTAGGAGAACGATTGTAAGCAAACTCAGCGTGGGCTAGCTTGACATCCCAATCCTTTTGAGTCTTGCTCATCAAAACCCTTAGCAACGTGCCTAAGGTGCGATTGGTAACTTCGTTTGTCCATCTGTTTGTGGGTGATGACAAGTGCTAAATAAGAGCTTGGTCCGTACCTTCCTCCACAATGTGTTCCAAAAATAGCTAAGAAACTTTGAATCACGATCCGAAACAATGGATCTAGGTACTCTATGGAGGCGCACTACTTCTTTGAAGTACAAATCGGCTACATTGCTAGCGTCATCGGTTTTGTGACAAGTAATGAAGTGAGCCATTTTCGAGAACCGGTCTACCACCACCATGATAGCATCCTTCCCCCTAGCTGTTCTTGGCAAGGCCACAATGAAGTCCATGGACACATCTTCCCATGGTCTTTTAGGCGTGGGTAAGGGCATATAGACTCCTGGCTTGAAAGAACTCTTGGCAAATTGGCAAGTTACACACTTGCTCACTACATGCTTAACACTCCCTTGCATTTTTGGCCAAAAGAATGGCTCTTTTAAGACTTCCAATGTTCTCGTGATGCCGAAATGACCCGCTAATCCTCCCTCATGAGCTTCCCTAACCAGCAACTCCCTAATGGGATGTTTGGGAACACAAAGTCAATTTCCCTTGAACAGAAATCCTTCCTGCAAAACAAACTCGTCAAAGGCTCCCTCCTTGCATTTGGTGAAAGTTTCACCAAAATCAGCATCACTTTTGTAGTAATCCTTTAGAGTTTCAAATCCAAGCAATCTAACATCCAAAGTGGAGAATAGAGTGTAGCAGCGAGATAATGCATCAGCCACCACGTTACTCTTACCATCCTTGCATTTTGAAGAGAAATGAAAGGATTGCAAGAATTCCACCCACTTGGCATGCCTTGGACTAAGTTTTTGTTGGCCATTAATGTACTTTAGGGACACAACTTCTCTTTGGTAGCTTCAAAAGCATCTTGGGCAGCCTTGGACCAAACGAACGTACCCTTCTTCAAACACTCGGTGATAGGACTTGTGATGGTGCTAAAGTCCTTAATGAACCTCCTGTAGAAAGAAGCCAACCCATGGAATGATCATACTTCAGTTATGGTAGAAGGGATTGGCCAAGTACGGATGGACTCTATCTTGGTTTGATCAACGGATACTCCATCTTTGGACACCACATAACCAAGGAAAACCACACTTTCTACAAAGAAAGCACACTTCTCCTTTTTGGCAAAGAGTTGATGTTTACGTAGCGTCTCAAACAGCAGCCTTAAGTGCTCCATATGCTCCGCCAAAGATCTGCTATAAACAAGAATATCATCCAAATAAACCACAATGAATCGACCTAAATAGGCCTTGAGTACTTCATTCATTAGCCTCATGAATGTGCTTGGAGCGTTGGTGAGACCAAATGGCATGAATGTCCATTCGTAGAGCCCATGCTTAGTCTTGAATGCTGTCTTCCACTCATCCCCTTCTCTCATTCTAATTTGATGATACCCACTTCTCAAATCGATTTTGGAGAAGACCACAGCCCCATGATGTTCATCCAACATATCATCCAATCTTGGAATAGGCAATCTGTACTTGATGGTAATGTTGTTGACTGCCCTACTATCCACACACATTCTTCAAGTTCCATCCTTCTTAGGCACTAAAAGGACTGGAACGGCGCAAGGACTAAAGCTTTCACGTACATACCCTCGACTCATTAATTCATCAATTTGTCTGTGCATTTCCTTAGTCTCCTCTGGATTACACCTATAGGCTACCTTATTTGGTAAGGCCGCTCCTGGAACGAGGTCAATTTGGTGTTCTATGCCTCGAATAGGTGGTAAACCAGCTGGTAATTCCTTAGGGAAAACGTCCTCAAACTCATGTAATAATTCCTCAAATGGTTCTCCCCCGAGCCCATTCTCAACTACTATGGGTTCCTCTCTAACAACCATGACAAAGACACGTTCCCCCTCTTGCAAGGCCTGCTCTACTTCACTCTCACTCGCAAATATGGTGAGGTTAGGTTTCTTAGTTTTGTTGGCTGCCATTGCATGAACAGCTTGAGGTGTCATGGGTTTTAGCACTATTTTCTTTCCCTTATCCTTCAATTCGTATTCATTTGTCCTCCTATGGTGTACTACATCCCTTATCAAACTGCCAAGGACGTCTCAAAAGTATATGACATGCATCCATAGGAATGACATCACATAAAACCTCGACATAAGATCCCATGGTTAAACCCACCCCTACTTGCTTAGTAACCCTCACTTTGTTCCCATCGTCCAACCAATGTAGTGCATAAGGTTTAGGGTAACTAGTGGTGGTTAGGCCTAATTTGGTTACAATTTCAGTTGAGGCAACATTTGTGCAACTACCCCCATCAATAATCAAGCTACACCATTTGTTGTTAACGTGACATTTAGTGTGGAAGAGTTGATCCCTTTGTTCAGTGTTGTGAGGGATGGGGTTGGCATGAAGTGTGCGTAGTACCAAAACAGTATCATACGCTGGGGGTTCATAATCCTCTCTTTATTCATCCTCTTCTCCTTCTCCCTTATTAAACACAGCTTCTATGCGTTGCTCCTCTTCCCACATCTCATCTCTAAAGGGCATTATTTCTCTTAAAGTCACGACTCTCTTATTAGGACAAGCATTTTTATAGTGACCAACCCCTTGGCACTTGAAGCAACAAACATTAGACAAACTAGTTTCAGTGGGTGTCTTAATTGTGGGTTGAGTTGGGTTGCTTTTAATGGTAAGGGGTTGATTAGTGTTAATCGAATTGTCCTTGTTACCCCCCTCACTTCGTGACCAATTACGACTTTTATTCGACTCATTCTCATACTTGGTTTTCCCTTGGGCCTCAATTTTTAAACATAACCCACACAAAGTGTCAAAATCAGAGTATGGACGTAAATCAACCGTATTAGCAATACTACGATTTAACCCACGTAAAAACCTAGCCATTTTTATTTTTTTCGTTTTCTTCTACTTCCCCCATTAATACCAAGTTCTCAAACTCCTCAATGTACTCGCTAACACTTATCCTTCCTTGTATGAGATTAGCAATTTTTTGTATAAGGATAACTTATGCGTAGTTGGAACATACCTCTTACGTAGCTTTCGTTTCAAGGATTCCCAAGAAGAAATCTTACCCTTTCCATCCCTGGTGCGTTGTATTTTCAGCCCTTCATACCAAAGAGAAGCCCCTTTGCTTAGCTTCATAATTGCGTATTTGCACCTTTCCTCGTTTTCCAAGTCCTTGAAATCAAAGAGCTTCTCAATGCTCCTTTCCCATTCCAAATAAACTTCAGGATCAGTACCATCAATGAACTCAGGGAGTTCGCTCACTTTGATTCTGTCCACCGGCTCTCTTCTTGCTTGGAAACGAGAATTCATGGGCTGGTAGTTCTCCAACGCCTTCTTTAGGTGCTCCAAGAAGTTAGGGTCGTCAAAGTTCACTCCTCCTACCATGCTTTACGTCTTAGGAAGACCAAAGCTCTGATACCACTTATGATGTAAGTTAGAATGAACTTTGAACAAGTTATTTGGAGATTGATAGTAAATTGAAATAAACGAAACCAAGCAACGAAATCAGATTGAGATAGTTGTTGTAAAGGAATTATAGGACGTAACCAAGGATAGTGTGCTAAGTGAGATAGACCTATACCTCAACAAAGCGGGTGCTAATTCAAACACTCGATTGAAATAGCGAGTATAGAGCCTGTAACGCGACTAACTCTAATACTTTGTCTTGTGAACTACAAAGACAAAAAGGAAAGCAAAGCTTAACTCAGATTTGTTTGATGAAAGTTGAATGCTTTATTCATCAAGTACTTGGCTATTTATAGCCAAGTAACACGTCCCAAAACAGGCTCCAACCAGAAGTAGTCAAGCCTCATTAAGGGTTACACACTACTAAGTGATAATAACAAAGTAAATACATTGAACCAAAATGACTAAATTCATCCTCTAGTTATGCTCCAAATCTGGTGCTTTTCCCTTGGTGTGCTTCGGCTGGTTGGAGGTGTGAATGAGTCTTATTAATGTATGAAAGCAATAACTCCAATTGCTTGTTATTTGAACTTGGAAATCTGAATAGAGCAATGTATGTTTCAGGTCTTTTATTCGGTCCAAGTAGGTGTTCACAAGAGCTAGTTTAGCACTTGAAGAAGGCACACTACTAGACTTGAAGGAGGGACTAAGGGGCTTGAACTTGGACCATTTGGAGCTAGTGTGAGCTCATTGAAATCCTGGTTTGCTGTTGCTACCTCAATCGGATCATTAATAGTTATTATAAAAATAATAAAATGATTGAAATTACGGGGTGTTACCACCCAACCCTCATCAGCTCTCTTATTAGGAATCCAAGACGCATCGACCTTAATGTCAATGTAATCGCAATTGAGGGAGTTGCTAATCAGGTGAATAAGCTTACCGTGGAGGGAGTAAGCTTCAGTGTTGGAAATAGACCCTAAAGAAGAAGAAGTCTTAACATAAATGATCTTAGGGAGTGGTTAAAAGCTATCAATCATGCCAAGAGTAACCTCCAGAGACCAAGTAGATCCTTCAAATTTGCATTTATTTCTTGTGAGCCAGATATTCCACATGGAGCAAAGGAACTAATTAGTGCTTAGCCAGATGGCATCCTTTTGAGAGCTGAAAAGGTTAATTCAATCAATAACCCAAACTTTAAAGTCCAAGTCATTATTGATGTTACATCTGATTCCAAGAGACCCGGCCAACCAAATCCGCGAAGAAAAGGGACAATCCCTGAAAAGGTGAGCATGAGACTCTAATTCGTTAGAATATATACTCCGGTAGAAAGGACACGAAGAATCAGTGGGAATCCCCCATTCCCCCTCTAAAGAAAGGATTCACCAAGAGGAAGGCAATTATGAAGAAACTTCTAAAAGAAGATTTTCCATTTCTTCGAGCAAGAGAATTTCCAAAGAACCTTTTCGCATAAAAATTTAATGGCGTGATTTAATCCTTTCTTATCCTTCAAGTAGAAGTGAAAGTCCTTGATGTCATTAAAGGCAATTCGGCATCCATATTTTACAAAATAAGTGCCATTATTAGAGGCACTTCAATAAAACGAGTCCATAGCATGATATTGTGGGATGTGAATTGCCCTAATATTATTGACCTAGAAGGGCCGAGTTCCATTTGCCATGAGCAAAGATAAGGTCGCAGATTTTCTCACGCAGGGTAGGAAAGGCAGTACTGTGAATCCCAGTTTCATGCAGCGGGAACATACTATCGACCCAGCTTGTAATCTCGTCCTTTAGTCCAGTTTTTTTCGAATAAGTTCAAGACCCCACATAATGCACCTCCACCCCTTGAGCATCCAATGTAGCATTGCTCCAAGACATAATCCAGATTACTAATTGAACACTTATATTTGGCAGCATATATTTTGCTAAGGAGCGAACCAGTGTCGGTGAGGACATCCCAGGTAGCATTCGCAACAAGGGCATGATTAAAGCCAGAGATATTATGGATACCCAGGCATCCCTCGACTTTATGGAATCTGATGAAGTTAATGATTTTCTAGTGTATAGTTCGGTTGATACGACCCCCATCCCACCAGAAATGTGCCAAGTGAGAACTGATTCTATTGGCAACACTTACCGGTATACAAAATACTGATAGAAAATAGATGGATAGTGAGGATAGGACCAAGGAGATGAGAGTAAGTCTACCCCTTGGATAAAGTAGGGTACCATTCCAAGAAGTGATTCTGCGCTTGAAACTATTAATGAGGTCATTATTGTAGAAAGTTTTTTTGTTACTCTCCACAAGGATGGGAAAATCAAGGTATTTACACATTTTATTACTCCATAGCTTTTTGGTTATGAAGAGTAGTGAGGTAAGACTTTGCCTTGGCAAGAGTAGTAGCAGAAACAATGTGTGGTCGATTCGTCAAAGTTAATGAGCGGACCCGAAGCAATACAATAGTCACTGATGATGTTGTCCAAGAGAATGGGCAGATTGAGGATCATAATGGGTAAAGAAGATAGCATCATCGGCATAGAAAAGGTAGTTTATTAGGGGAGCATGTCTACTAATTCCACCACAACGAAGGAGGTCGTCTTCCTGAGCCTTGACCACATTTTAGTGCCAATATCAGCACCTCAGGTAAATTAGCTACTCGAGGAATCCTGGGGGCAACTTCAACTAAAGGAGAGTGGTTGAAGCTAGGTGAGTTTTGGGAGTTATTTGGAGTTGGATTTGAACCTATAGTGAAAAGATAAGAGTTAAGAGTTTTTTAATGAAGGAATGTGATGAGGTGAGGTTGATGGGTAAGGATTAATCTGCTTAAATACTAGAGCCATTGCGAAAAAGAAAAGGGGGAGGAGATGAACGGTCTATGAAGGAAAGGAGGCCGGCTGACTGTGGTTGGCCAGGGATGAGGCACACAGAGGGGAAGAATGATGATGATGACGATGATGATGATGATGATGAGATAGTCTGGGAGATGAAAGGGAGAAACCCCAAATGCAAACCCGACAAGGAAATGACCCGACCTGATGTAATGAAGATTAAAAAAATTAACTCGTGAATATTAAAAAAATTATTTAATAAAAATATTATTAGTTTTTTTTCCTCAGATGTTCTTAACCAAACATCGTTAAAAAAACAAAAAAAATAACTTGTAAATATTAAATAAAAATTATTTTAAAATATACTTTGTAAATTCCTTTATAAAAAAGGTTATAATCTCACCTAAGTCGACTCGTGTAGACACCCGCATTTTGACTGCTTGTGTCTATAGCAGTCTCCAACAAAACACCCGATGATGATCGAACATTAACATGCATCAATACGCTCAAATACGGGCTTGGAATCAATAGTATCCGACGTGGGCAGTGGAGTACAAACCTCTCAAAACCGACCTCAAATTCAGACTCAGTGGGTCATCTCCAATAAAACAAAGCTAATTTAAGCCAAAACTGCCACCGGAGGCAAAACCGTCTTTTGCGACCGAGTGAAAACCAGTCAAAGTTGAAACCCGAAAACCAAAGGAGCCAAATAGCGTCCAAATACATGATCAAAACCATGTCAACCTGTGGACATGACATAGGTCCACCCCGACGCGGCAAAGCGCGGGTTTTGGGGAGGCGATAGAATTTCCATATGAGATGGATCGAATAGAATTTTAAATCGAAGTAGGAGTCGCCACCGAATTTTATGGTTATTCGGAACCATTCGAACCCACTCTATGTCGTAGTGGGCCATACTTAAAGCCTGGCCCATTTCCGATGTCAGAGTTTATTGGATTCGTCCCTTTGCAGTTCGATACCGATGCCGACTTGCGCGGTTAATCGTATATTGAATGACTCTCGTTGCCAATGGTTTCGGACATCCGGAAACCACGGTTCTGAGTAAGGGGTGAGGGTACGTGTTGGGAAGTTCAGTGAGAACACCCAACCCCGCCCGCACTTAGCGGCCTTTACTAAGATATCGTTCGGTTTTGTGTACACGCGTTAGTTCGACGATTGAATGTTATGCAGAGATTATTTTCCTAAGACATGTGAGGAAAAATAAATGGGTTGCTAAGTCGTTTAATGCATGTTAATCTAATAACGTCAAAGTTATTTTAGCATGTGAGTTCGTTTTAGTCTAATAAAACGATAAAAAGAATATGAGAAAAATAAATTGCTACAAACACGAGAAAACGAGTTAGTAACGATTGAAATAATAATATAGGAAAGAAATATGAAATCGAGAAAATAAATATTAATCGAAATCTGAAAAATATAGTTTAAAACGTTGTTTTGTATAAAAACGATGTTCGAGAAAAAATAAAAAAACGAAAAAGACGTGTTTGGGCCGTGAGCCGCGCGACTCGCCCGAGACTCATGCGGGTCGCGTGGCGGCCTGATTTCAACAACGGTTTTCGGAAAATTTTGATTAAATCGCGTACGAATATGGATTAACTTATACTCGGTCTATATTTTAGATATTCTTCGTATTCGATATTCGATTATGAAATCGATATCGAATAGTCGGAATAATTTTAGAAAAGGTTTTGAGAAAAAGTTTGTTTTGAACGAAAAGTAAAAAAAAAAATTTTGAACGAAAGGTTTGAAAAAAGGATTTTGAATGAAAAAAATGTAACGATATCGTCGAGAACTTAATGTAATTCTTGTTGATACGATATTCGATTATATAGAATCGATATCATATTTTAAGAATATTCGATATATGAAAATAGTTTTAATAATATCGATATTAGAAAAATATATGCGATGAACGACCCATATGAAACGACCGACGAAAATAATAAAGAAGAAAAACGTGAGAAAGAGGGAGAAAGGAAGAAGAATCGAGTTTGATTTACACCCTCAACCTACATGCTTTGTGTTCTCGGTATAAGGCTCGTCGGACGGTGGCTTAGGCACGGGAGCGTCGAGATGATGCGGGTGAGTTAAGGTGTCGGTTTTTGGAGTGTTTTTGTGTGTGTACGGGGCGTGGGTTCGACCGGGTGACGGGACGGATTCGTCGGCTTTTTTTGGATTCCTTCGGATGTGGATCTCGAGATTGTTTTTGCTATAATAATCGTGTATAAGTTGCCGAAATATTATGTCTTCAAACTGTTTTTTTCGGTATTTTTTGATGTCCTATCGATGTTGATTGTGTTGGACGGGAGGTCCTATTTATAGGGAGTTTCCGACCTTGGTTTAGGAGAGCTTGAATATCGCTTAGGATAGGAAACGTAGGAGTTCGAGGGAAATAAGAATTCCACTTTCTTGGCCAAGAAGAAAGGGAAACACGGCTGACTTGAAGGTGTATTGGCCGAGTGTTTTACACTCGGTCAAGTGTTCGAATCGGTTTTTGAATAGGATTCCTGTTCGAGCTAGAATTACCGCTTGAGTAAGAAGCTGAGAAGAACGAGGATTCCGTTTTCTTGTGAGGGAAGACAAGAGGAAAAACCGGCTGGTTGTGCATTACTCGGCCGAGTATTTGCACTCGGTTGAGTGTCTGAGTCGGTTCTCGGATAGGATTCCTACTCGAGATCGAATTCTACTTTAAACGGAATTGTTTAATGCTTTAATGAATCTGAAATTTTGTAGGAATTTGGGTTGGAATCAACCGTGTGAGTGTCACGGCTGACTCACATGTCTCGGGAAAAACTTTGACCGGGTTTTGACTCAGTCGCTAAAAGACGGTTTTACCCCTGGTGACGGTTTCGACCCAAATTAGTGTTATTTGACACGAAACGACCCATTGGGCCTGGATTTGAGGTTGGTTTTGTAAGATTTGTACTCCTTAAAAAGTCTAAACCAAATGTCCATATTACAAGCCCATATCCGAGTCTATCAAAGCACGTTTACGTCCTATCATCATCGGGTGTTTGGCGGGAACTATTATAGACACCTGGCGGTCAAAATGTGGGTGTCTACAGAGCCCCCACTCTGACTGAGGCTTGGACAAGGCAAAAGTCAGAGTAGCTACCAGGTCAATCAAGGATTAAAACCTGGCAGACTTCCGATCGGGTCGTTTAGGGTCCATTAGACCTGCGTGAAGGGCTCGCCAGCCATAGGATAGAAATCATACCTGAGTTGATGTTGATAATGTCGCGGGAGCTTGCCTAGGAAGCTATGGGTATACCTGTTTGCAGATATATCCTGTCTTAGAATTGCGCGGGAGCTTGCCTTGGAAGCTATGGGCATTAGGGGTGAGCAAAACCGGGTACCCGAACCGGTTTTCAAAACCGGTTCGGGTACCCGGTTTTTAAAAAACTCATTTTTCCGAACCGAAACCGACCCGGTTTAAACCGGGTAACCGGTTTTTTTTCATTTTGTAAACCGAAACCGAACCGGTTTTAACCCGAACCGATTTCTATGACCCGGTTTTAAAATAAAATGGCGATCTTTGTTATAAAGAACCGGTTTCCGAACCGGTTTTTGACCCGGTTTCACTAATATTTCATAAAAAAATCAAAAACGTGAAAAAATTTTCCCTTTAAAAGTATAAACCGGTTCAAAATCGGGTACCCGGTTTTGAAAATTTATGAACCGAATCCGAACCGGTTTTCACTAAAAAAAAACCGGTTCGGGACCCGAACCGGTTTTCAAATTCTAAAACCCGGATTTTCGGGTTTTTTAAACCGGGTTTCGGTTCGGTTTCGGTTTTTAAAACCGGTTCGGTTTTTTTTGCTCACCCCTAATGGGCATATCTGCTTGCAGATATATCCTGAAAGAAGTCACTTGAGCTTTTCCACTGGGGAACTTAGAATTTCTGGGAGTCTTGGGTGTACCTGTATGCTGACATAATTTGTATGTAACATTTAGGCGTAACACTGACTCATGCTGGGGAAGAAAATGATGATTTTTTCGAAAAATTTTGAGAAGAAAAAGGCTAAATTTTTTTTTGGGGAAGTTTGGAAATAAGGATGCTTGGGATGACTTTGATTCCTAATCGGATTCTAACACGGATTCCTAGAATTTCCTGGTTAGGCCTGTATGCTTAGATGAAACAGGGGAAGTGAAGCCAAAGTCCTATTCCCATGATGACTAGGAAAAGGGATATTCCCTATTATAAATAGAGGGCTTTGTTTCTTATTTTTCATATTCCCACCCAAATCTTTTCTTCTATCTCAAAATCGCTTAGACTTTTTTAGGATAAAATAAAAGAAACTATTCTTGCGATGGGTATTGACCATTTGACCGCGATGCTTCATGCGTGGGCCCAGGATTTTCGAGATGAAGACAGAGTCCAGTTAACTCAAATGGGAATTGTGGCTTTATTCCCACTTCAGCGACTTAAGGTAGATTCGCACTTCCTTGATGCTTGCTTATCCTTTTGGGATACTACCTTTCATATTTTTGCATTTCCTCGAGGAGAAATATGTCCTCTTCCTGAAGAGATAGCAGCTATTGGCGGGTGTTGCCCTAATGCTCGTCCTGCTATTCCCCCATTTTACCCTGATCCAAGGAGGAGGTTAAGGGACTTTCTAGGCTTGTCGCATGCTGAGACAGCCCGTATGGTGAAGGGAAATTCAGTTTCCCTATTTGACTTGGCTGACAAATTTATGAACCCGGTTGGTGAAAGAATTACTTCTACCCATAGGCGTAGGGCCTTTGCCTTTTGTATGCTGCATAGATATGCCTTCGAAGGTCGGATGGACGCTGACTCATGCTTAGGTGAGATCAGGCTAATCAGCATAGTTGACCAAATGGAGACAGGTCACAGCCCAGCTTGGCTGATAACTGGGGAGATTATTATGGGTCTTGACGCTAGGAGGCTCGAACCAGGTCAGCAATTAACAGGGAGCATCCGTCTTTTGCAGGTATTTTAACCATTTTTCCGATAAATTGCCCGATTTCCCGATTTTCGCGGTAATCCCGAATTTTCCCGGATTTTTCCGGAATTTCCAATTTTCCGGTTTTTTTCGAATTTTTTTGATTTTGCCGAAATTCTCGAATTTTTACGAAAATTTTTAATTTTTCCGTTTTTTTGAATTTTTCGAATTTTTCGAAAATTTCAATTTTCCGCTTTTTTTTTTCGAAAGTTTTTGACTTTTCGAAAATTTTGCAGATCTGGTTATCCGAGCGTCTGTCGATTATAGAGCCCCCGGTAAACATACCCAAATATCGCAGTAGTCAGATCGGTTCAAGGTCTCGCCGAATAAGATCAAGTCATCTCATAACTCAAAAGTATTGGGACGAAGAGCTAACGTTCCATGGTGGGCCTTTGATCAGATGGAACGTCATCTGGTGGTTCCTTTCGAGGCTGACAGGGTTAGCTAGGAGGGACAAGGCCCGTTATCTGGTGATATTGTCTTTGGACTGGACTGTCCACATCTATCCGGACCGTATCCTAAGGCAGTTCGGTTCGTTTCAGAAGATCCCCGAGACTGAGGCAATTATTAGCGTTTCGATCCAATTGACGGACGCTATGTGTGACACGTGGCTACAGCGCTGGTTTACCCGTGTCATGTGGACTATACCTCGCCCTTGTCAAACCACTTGGGTTTCTGAATCCTATCGAAAATGGACTTCTGAAGAATCCCAGGAGGCCCGTAAAGCTTTGAAGACCGAAGAAGCTCTTGACTTGACCCGCCGAGAATCGGCCAAAAATAACAGGCGGTTCTTCGAGGAGACTCTCATTACCTTTGTTGAGCCAGGGTCGGATTCTAAGTCAAAACCTAAGACTCAGACTAATGAGACTGGTGCTAGCGACTTGGAGGGAAGACTTCGACCGAGGTTAGCGGTCCGAGACAGGCTAGGCCCGCGTGACAACGAGGTGACCGGGGAGTCGAGTTTGAAGAAACGAGCCCGGGTTAAGGAGGTTCCCTTGGTGATTAGGGAGCGTTCACCTCCACCTCGACGCCGATGGACCGAAAAGGAGGTTAAGGGCAAAGGAAAGGGAAAAATGCCCTAGTTCATATTATTTAAGTATTAGTATTATTTATTTTGTGATGATTTTTTTTTTTGATTTTTTTTTGTAATTTTATTATTATTATTTTCTTGAAATAAAGAAAGGTTTATTAAAGAACCGTTCCTGTTTTTCTTTTCTCGATTGCAGCGGTTGTGCACTTTTGAGGGGCTGCCTACGTATCCACAATAAATGGAATCAAACCAAACGTAGTTCAGACTGAATTAAATTGCAATTTCGAAATACATCAAGACTATTGGTTCAAGATGTTTGAAACAGTAGAATGAATAATTCTAGCTTTTGACTTGTCTTTAAAAGTTTGAAGAAAATGTTTTTAATAAACTTTTTGCAAATGACATTGAGAAAGGTGGGTTAAGGGTAGTAGCGCTTCAGCTGGTCCAGGTTAGTTGGGTTGACAAACTCGTTCCCGTCCAGATCTGTTAGCATTACTGCTCCACCTGATAGAATCTTCTTCACTAGATATGGCCCAGCCCAATTAGGTTTGAATTTTCCTCTTGGGTCCACCGGTAATAAAGCTCGGACAGATTTGAGAACCAAATCTCCCTCTTTGATGTTTCTGGGCCTCACCCTTTTGTTGAAAGCCCGCTGTATTCTCTTCTGATAGATTTGAATATTATTGAGGGCACGAGATCGCCGTTCATCTAAAAGGACTAGCGAGTCATATCGTGCTCGAACCCAATCGGCTTCAGGTACTTGACTCTCAAGTAGGATTCTGAGTGATGGTACTTCTAACTCAACGGGTTGGACTGCTTCCATACCGTATGTAAGGTAATACGGTGTTGCCCCGGTCGCAGTACGAATCGAGGTCCGATATCCCCAAAGTGCAAATGGTATTTTGTCAGGCCAGTCTCGATAATTATCAGCCATCTTTTTGAGTATGGTGACAATTGTTTTATTAGCCGCTTCTACCGCTCCATTGGTTTGGGGTAGGTAGGGTGAAGATGTATGCCTTTGAATTTTGTATTTGGTCAGCAAGGCTGCTGTTTCGGCTTGAAAATGGGTCCCGTGGTCACTGATGAACTCATGGGGGATCCCATACCGGCATATTATCTTACTTTGAATGAACTTGGCAACATGGCTGGCGTTGAGGATGCGGTAGGATTCGGCTTCGACCCATTTGGTGAAATAGTCGATTGCTACCAAAATGAAGCAGTGTCCTCCGGTTCCCGAGGGATTTATCTTCCCAATTATGTCGATTCCCCATGTTGAAAATGGCCATGGTGATGTCATGGTGTATAACAAGGATGGTGTCATATGCTGTACATTGGCAAAAATTTGACAGTTATGGCAATGTCTAACATATTGCTGACAGTCGGTTTCCATGCTATTCCAGTAGTAACCGAGCCTCATGATTTTTCGGACTAGCATCTGGGCGTTCATGTGTGGACCGCATTCGCCATCATGTACTTCAGCCATAACTTTTTCGGCGTTGGTTTTGTCGACACATCGAAGGAGAGCCCCCTGTGCTGTCTTTTTGTAGAGTTGTCCATCGTCGGTGCGGATAAACTGGGTTGCCAGTCTTCGCAGGGCCTTTTTGGCTTGGTTGTCAGCTCCGGGTGGATATTCCCCGACTGCTAGGTATGTCAACACGGCTTGATACCACGGCTCGGGATCGGGTATCTCGACTTCTTCGATGTCGTGGATATATGCTGGCTCGGATCGTCTTTCGACACATATTGGCATACTGGTCATATGGTCGGGAATGTTTAGCAAAGATGCCAGTTTTGAGAGTGCATCTGCGAATTGATTTTCTTCCCGAGGTAGGTATACGTATTCTACCTTATGGAATTGTTTCTCGAGATCCCGTACTCGTGCCTGGTAGGCCATGAGATTAGCATTTCGAGTCTTCCATTTTTGGAGCGCTTGATTGATGACCAGAGATGAATCACCGTGTACTCGAAGGTTTGTGACCCCTAAGTCGGCGGCGGCTTGTAGCCCATGGATACATGCTTCATACTCAGCGGCGTTGTTAGTGACGTCAAAGTCTAATTTGATTGATACGGGGGTATGTTCCCCTTTTGGTGAGATTAGGAGGATCCCAACTCCAAATCCTCGGAAATTGGATGCTCCGTCAAAGTACAAGTCCCATGCCTCGGTATCAGTGTGGAAAATGTCTTCGTCTTGGAAGGACCAAGTGTCGGTGTGTCCTTCTTCGGTTACGGGACTGTTAGCGAGAAATTCGGCTACTACTCGTCCTTTGATGGCTTTCAGTGGTACGAATTTTAGGTCGAATTCTGCCAACATCAGAGTCCATCTTGATATCCTGCCGTTGAGGATGGGCTTCTCGAAGAGGTATTTGATTGGATCCATTCTGGATAATACTTGTACCTCGTAACTGAGCATGTAATGTCGGAGCTTTTTAGTGGCCCAGACCAAAGCTAAGCATGTCTTTTCGAGCATGGTGTACTTACACTCGTACTCTAAAAACTTCTTGCTGATGTAGTATATGGCTCGTTCTTCGGAGTTGACCGTTTGAGCTAGCATAGCCCCCATGGCTGTCTCTGTCGTAGTTAGGTACAGTGACAAAGGCAGACCGTGCTGAGGTGGCATTAGGACCGGTGGTGAGGCCAAAATTTCCTTGATTTTATCAAAGGCTGCTTGACATTTGTCATCCCATAGTAACTGTTCTCCTATTTTCAGCTTTTTGAAGATCGGTTCGCACACCATGGTTAACTTTGAAATGAACCTACTGATGTACTGGACTTTTCCGAGAAACCCTCTTATCTCCTTTTCGGTTTTAGGGGGCTGCATCTCGGTGATGGCCTTGATTTTGGCTGGATCAACCTCGATACCTCGTTGGCTAACGATATGACCCAGTAATTTGCCAGATGTTACCCCGAAACTGCATTTTTGAGGGTTTAGCTTCATGTTGTATTTGCGTAGTCGGGTGAAGAACTTTCTCAGGGCGGTGATGTGACCGTCCCTGTCTTTGGATTTGACGATCATGTCGTCCACATAGACTTCCACTTCCTTATGCATCATGTCATGCAATAAGGTTGTGGCGGTTCATTGGTAGGTGGCCCCGGCATTGATGAGACCAAATGGCATAACTGTATAGCAATAAGTACCCCAAGGTGTAATGAAGGTGGTCTTATCCATATCTTCTTCTGCCATTTTTATCTAATTATACCCGGCATACCCGTCCATAAATGATAGAAGGGCATGATCTGCTGTGTTGTCCACCAGTATATCGATGTGTGGCAACGGGAAATCGTCTTTCGGGCTCGCTTTGTTAATATCCCGAAAGTCTACACAGACACGAACCTTACCATCCTTTTTAGGGACTGGTACTATGTTTGCAACCCAGTCTGGATACTCGGAGACTCGTATGAACCCAGCCTTGAATTGTTTATCGACTTCCTCCTTGACTTTGAAGGACCATTCGGGCCTCATGCGTCGGAGTTTTTGTTTAACCGGCTTGAACCCTTCCTTGATCGGTATATGGTGCTCGGCTATTTCGCGATCGATCCCCGGCATGTCCTTGTAGGACCATGCGAAGACGTCTTTGAATTCTTGAAGGAGAACTATGAATTGTTGTTTCTCCTCGGGATCTAAGGATAGCCCTATCTTAAGCATCTGAGGCTCTAAGGTTGTTCCCACATTGATGGATTCGGTTTCTTCGATTACCGGATCGCGGGATTCCCTTTGCTCTAGTTGTTCGATCAGGTGTGGAGGCAAGGATACCTGTTCGTCGGGCTTCTCAATGTCATTGCACATAAAATTTTTGAAATTTTGAAAACGAGACAAGTCGTAAGCAGAACGGTTGTTATTATTGATCATAAATTGGGAAAAGAGCTCGAAAAGAGCTGCCATCTGATCACTAGTCAGTGGCGGGATAGGTAGGGTGCCCGGGACAGACCCCGAGGCACCAGGAATGGCTAAAGGGAGAGGGGGAGTTACAGGATTGACCCTGGCACCAGACTCACTAGACTCAATCTTAGACTCTAACTCGGACTCCGACTCAGACTCAGACTCAGATTCTGGCATCTCTCCTTCCCCTGTGATCAGTTTGTAAGTCCTTCCTTGACTGTCAGTCCATTTGACAGTTTTCCTCCAAGCTCTGGTTCCGGACCCGACTTCTGAGATTAGCTTAGACGGGTCAAAGGTGCGACTGCGGAGAATGAGGCTGACTAGCTCTTCCTTTGGTGTTGGAACCGCGAGTTCTTCTCCAAAAAGTAGCCCTAGTGCGGGCTCGGCATTCTTAGCATCTTCGGATTGGATGAGAGCGAAGATGTCGTCCGGTATGTAGTTGCAGTCCTGGGCCAAGTGGGTCCCAGGGCGTGTGGTGGTAGGCCGATATAGGCCGGTTTGAACAGTCTCGAATACTGGAGTAACAAAGATAACCTTACCGGTTTTAAGTTTGGCCCATGTTTTCCGGAGTTAGGGTGTAGCCCAAGCCTGTTTGGGTCCTCCCATTGTCCAGAACTTCGAGAATTTTTCCTGCAGGGAGATCGGGCCTTGATGTAACCCCTGGTAGAAAGCCCAGATTCTGAAGCATCCGGTCAAGGTGGACCGTGAAATAGGGGTGGAAGAGATGATCTTCTTCGATGGCCCCTACGAAGTCGAACCCCCAGAGATCGGTGCGGCCCGAGGTGTTGCAGTTAGCCACGGTCATAGGTGTGGCTTCTAGAGTGATGACGGAGTCATGCAAAGGTAGCTTGATTTTCCGATGCAAAGTGGAGGATACAGCCCTAGTTGCATGGATCCAAGGTCTTTCTAGAAGAAGGTTGAAGGAAGAAGTCACGTCGATCACTTGAAATTCCAGCTCTTTCTCTATCGGGCCCGTTATGATAGTGAGTTTTGTGGCTCCGGCTACTGACTTTGGACTTCCGTCAAAAGCCTGAATGGTTTGAGCTGCTGGAATATAGTCGGCCTCGGTGATGCCGAGGGCTTTGGCAGTCCTCAAGGGGAGGACATTGACCGCTGACCCGTCGTCAATTAGGGTCATGGGTAGGTACTTTCCACGGCAGATAACCGTGATGTAGAGGGCTATGTTGTGGGCTGGCCCAAATGGTGGTAGATCAGCGTTGGAGAAGGTAATCAGTGGGCCTTCTTCTATGGATCTCCCCTTCAGGTGAGGCAAGACCGTGGCTACCATTTCAGCTGGAGTAGCCATGGAGTCGATTTTGACTTGGTCGAGAGCCTTAGTGAGTGCCTCTCGATGTTCCTGGGAGCTAACTAGGAGTTGCCATATAGAGAGGTCAACTCGGGTCCTGTTTAGCTGTTTTACAAGAGCCTTTTCAGAAGTTGGTTCTTCCGGGGCGGGCTCCACTTTGAGTGGCTCGGCAATGATGAGGGCTTGACTAGTGGCTAAGGCTTTGGACTTAACCTTCTGAATCTCCTCAGGCGTGATGGGGACAGCTTCCCCTTTGGTGAGGTAGACATCGTCTTCGTCATCGCACCAGATCCCGTTTATTTGCGGGATAAATGGAGAAATAAGGTGTGAGCAATCCATTATTCACCCTGAAAAGATGGCGTGAGTGGCCAACGGGTTGTCCTTGTTGCTGGGTTTACCGCCGGGCAAAGGAATTTTCCCGCTTTCAATGAGATCTTGGATAAGATGCTTTAGCTTCCAACATTTCTCGGTATCATGCCCCTTACCACGATGATAGTGACAGTAGGCCTGGAGGTTGTAGGCCTTAGAGCGACGTTCGACCGGGATATCAGGTGTTGGGCCTATCGGGGTGATCAGGCCTTTTGATGATAGCCTCTGAAGGGCGTTTTCATAGGTAGTGCCTATGTCAGTGAATACCCGGGGAGTGGTAGTTTTCTGGGATGAGGTATTGAGTGCATTTACCTCGTCGAAAATGCTACGAGTAGCGGCAGTAGTAGTGGGCTTGCTTGTTGATGAGCTAGCCCCTTGGTATCCCTTGGTGGAGGCTTAGTGAGGCTTTCCAACCTTAAATCATCCTCGATTCTCGTTCCCATTTTAGTTAGGACCGCGAAGCTAGGTATGATGGCGTACCGGAGGTGGACCCGGTAAGCTGGAAGTAGGTTCTTGACGAAGGCTTCAACCAGCACTTTTTGACTGGGCTTATCGACCATTTTGACGCTTTCAGTCCTCCAGCGTTGAAGGTATTTTGTGAATCCTTCCTTAGGTTCCTGGGCCATTACCTCCAGGGTGCGCATGGTGGTCTGGATTTCCGTGTTGTCGGTGTAATTCTGAGCGAATTTCGTTGCCACGTCATCTCAAGTTTTGTATTTCTTGGGATCGAGCCGGTAGTACCAGGCTCTTGGGTGCTTCTCGAGGGAAGAAGCGAATAGGTGTTTGAACATGTTGGACTTAACCCCTTTAAGGGCCATGAACTCCTTGAAAGCCCGGATATGGTGGACCGGGTCTTCAGTACCCTCGAACATTGGTAGACCCGTCAGATTGAGATTGGTGGGTAGTTCATCGGTCAGTGGGGTGTAGATCCTAGCATTCTCCGTATGGATGGAGCTTTGGGTTGTCAGATGGACATGTTCTTGCAGTTTGAGGACTGCACTGGCCAATGCGGCTAGAGGTCCGTCATCTTCGATCGAAGCGTTGGGGGTTCCCTGTTCTACGGCACTAACCCGAGTAATGATGGCGATCTGGTCTTCCCGCATTTTCATCAATTGGTCTTGGATTTGGGCCAACGAGGTGGTCAATTCATCTATGGCTTTTTGCGTCATGGCTCGAGTGTGGGGTGACCTGTCTGTAAGGGCACCGCGTAATCAGTAACTGACCCAGATCTTAGAATCAAAAGTACATCCCGAGCAAGGAAAGACTAGACTAGAAAAAGACCGGAGACTGACTTCTAAATGGATGACGCGTGAATGAAGGGCCTTCCTTAGGATTCGGCAAGGTGGGCCTAGTCCTGTTCGAAGGAAGGTCTATGTGAGTATTCCCCAGACTTTGGACTCGAATGTGTAAACGGGCTTCCCTTTGTAGGAGTTTGTCCTACGTAGGTGGGCCGTGCCTTGACAAATAAGGCGGACTGGGATGGGGTGGAAACCCGTGATATAAGATCGACGGAGTTTCGACGCTATAGATTCTAACTTATGACAAGACCCGACACTGCTAAATACGGGAAGTCCTAAGAAGAAAAGGGTTTTGAAAAGTGAATTTGAATTTGAAAACCGAGCAAGGTCGGATTGGAAGGCCCGATTTTTTTTGAAAACCGAGAAAAGGGTTATCGGGCCAAGATTTCGGGCTTTTTTTTTTGAAAAGGTTTGGACAGCATACCGGCTAAAAATAGGCTATTTTGAGTCAAAATCATAAGTCCTAAATTCGGCAGCTTTCCGGGTTTTGAAAAAGTATATGGGTTTGAAAAGATGTAATTTTTGAAAAATGACGGTTTTTGAAAAAGACCAAAGAAGATCAAGTAGCATGTAGTCACGGAAACAGTATAACGACGCCATGTATGCTCTTAGTCTAAGTCTCGGTCGGTCGAATAGGGTCTATACCAACAACGATCGCATTCTCGCAAATCAGGACGGACTTCCTAAGCCGAGTTGGTCTTAGAACCTGCCGTAAAACCCATGCGAGTTCCGCCATCGAAGTCTTTAGTGCACCCAAGTGGGAATGCACCGTGGTATAGTGGGACGTCGGTCACAAGTAACCGGCCCGGGATAGAACGGGGTTATGCATGAACCATTGAACTAAAACGTGTACATTACTAATCGAACGATTTCTTTTCGAGTCTCACCCTGAGGATGCCGATGGTAAGTGACACATCAGTTAATCCCCAGCGGAGTCGCCAAATTGTGGACATGACATAGGTCCACCCCGACGCGGCGAAGCGCGGGTTTTGGGGAGGCGATAGAATTTCCATATGAGATGGATCGAATAGAATTTTAAATCGAAGTAGGAGTCGCCACCGAATTTTATGGTTATTCAGAACCATTCGAACCCACTCTATGTCGTAGTGGGCCATACTTAAAGCCTGGCCCATTTCCGATGTCAGAGTTTATTGGGTTTGTCCCTTTGCAGTTCGATACCGATGCCGACTTGCGCGGTTAATCGTATATTGAATGACTCTCGTTGCCAATGGTTTCGGACATCCGGAAACCACGATTCTGAGTAAGGGGTGAGGGTACGTGTTGGGAAGTTCAGTGAGAACACCCAACCCCGCCCGCACTTAGCGGCCTTTACTAAGATATCGTTCGGTTTTGTGTACACGCGTTAGTTCGACGATTGAATGTTATGCAGAGATTATTTTCCTAAGACATGTGAGGAAAAATAAATGGGTTGCTAAGTCGTTTAATGCATGTTAATCTAATAACGTCAAAAACTCGATCCTGTCTACATGCTGTCAATTTCAAAAGACAGGATCGTCTTCCCTCAAAATGCGAAATCTTTCACAACCATTCCAATATTTCAAATTCCTGATTCTGTCGGCATAATGCCAATTTCAAAAGACAAGACCGTCTTCTCAATTTTCAAAATTCAATCATTTTTCAAAACCTTTCCGATTCTAGGGCCTACCGTAATCTGTGTGTCTGGTCTAACCTAGTTCGTCGAAAGTCTATACCGTCGAAACCTTTTCGATCCGTGTGTCAGCTCTTTTCATAGTTCATCGAAGGCATAACCAACCAACACGAATCATACACTCGTAAATGGAAGGTTCGTCTAAACACTCGAGTCCTAACTAGAAAGTCCTACGCGATCTTTCCCTCCAACAGGACAGTCCTCGCGACCTTTCTTGAGGGAATCTCGCCCGTCTTTCGTCATCCGTTAGTCGAGTCATCCCAATTCAACAATCCTTTAACTTAAGGGTCTGCCATAATCCCAGGGCCATCCTTATTCGAGTCAAGTCAAGGGTCTCTAGCATCAAAGTTGTGCCGATCTCACATTGCAAGTTTCTTCCTCTACCCCGTCTGCCTTTCCTCCAGGCCGAGTCAACCTTTTACAAGGCATAGCCCTGTAGCAAAAGGTTTGTGATCCTTACGTCCAAGGGTCACTCGTTCGACACTTGAGTCTTAACAAAAACTTCGACCCCACTCAGGGGCTACCCTTCAGTAGAGCGATCAATCACGGTTGCTTTAAGGGTCATGTCTTACACGTGTTGTCTCACATGTGCCACTTTCAAGTTATTTAGATGCCACACCATCTGAGTCCTATCAGAGTCCTCAGTCTCACTCGGAAGTTATCCTCCACTCGAGCAGTCAACCATGGTCACCCTAAGGAGTACCCTACATTTATCCTACGCCAGCATCCTTATGATGCTTTCTTTGAGTCGTACGTATGCTACGAACACTCGAGTCTCCTAAAGGTTTAGGTCGCCATGGTTGGTCCGAGCATGCGATGCGGACAAACACGGTCGCCCCATTTTCGGACTCACCCTCATGCAGCTCAAGTCTTATGGTTGTGTCCAAGACAGGGTCGTTACCTTGTCTAGGTTAGCATTCGAGTATCCCGATCCAAAAATCTTAGTCATTCTCGTCATGTCGGGCCGTGTCTAGTTTGACTCCCTCTCTTGCACTTGCGCAAAGCCGAATTTAGGCGAGTCGTGGCACCTGTCGTTCTCTTCGATCAAGGATCCTACAAAGAAACAACCAACCGAGCATCCGAAAGTCTGGATTTGATTCGAGTCTAAGTCTGAGTCGTCCGAGTCTAGGATACTCTACATCCTCATTTCCAAATCAAAGTCAGAGTCCATTGTATTCTATCCTCTTCTCTAATTCAACAAAGTCAGCTTTTTCAATTTCACACATATGTTTTTCTAATGTGTTTCCGATAACATGATGAACACCATCATATACACTGTGAGCACACGCACGTGACTATTATAGGCACATCTATAATGATCGCAAGAAATCGAGACCCGTGTTTTCCTTTACCTGTTTTCCATGTCTGGCATAGAAGGCCACAAAACTGTCCTTAGCATGAGCGACATCGAATCCTATGACAAACCTAGGAAGTCTCTAGTTTGGGTTCAAGACGGGAGGCAAGCCCATTTCCCAGAATAAGCACCCCTCCAATAAGACTAACCAATCTCTACCTTAGGTGTTAGTCTGACCAAAAGGAAAAAAGAAGCATCGTAACTCTATAGATTTGATGCCAAGAAATACCCAACTTGGGACGATGCTTCCACCAAGCTTGATCGGAATTATGCTGACAATACTGAGATCCAAACTACCATGCTTACTGTAGAGTACTCCACCGCGAGTGTTCACTCACATAAATACCGACTATGCTTACTCCTTACAAAGGTTTAGCTCCAAAGGCCTAATCCAACCGATGGACCCAACCCTAAATCCACCCACAACACCATAGGGGGAATAGTCATGAAAACAAAAAAGAAGTCCCTGACTGGGGCTAACGGTCAAAATGCCCGAGACCGTGGCTAATGGTCAAAATCCCATGACCAGGGTTAAGAGGTCAACCAAAAGATTCCCTTGATCGGGGTACGGTCATTCCCCTAACCAGGGTACGGTCAACTCAAATGAAGAATCCCATGACCGGGGTTAAGAGGTCAAAAAAAAAGCCCATGACTGTGGCTAACCGTCAAAAGCCCCCGACCGTGGCTAACGGTCTTCCCAAAAAAAAACCCCCTTCTTCGGTGTACGGTCAAATCAAGTGCAGAGTCCCTTGACCGGGGTAGGGTCAATTAAAAACTTATCAATGCCCATGCCATCATACAGAAGGGTGACAATTAGGTTGGTCACCTAACACCACATCTAGCCTTCTCACATTACAACCCTCAAGACCTTCTCAAGACCTAGGCTAAGAGACAGCCCGGAATTTTGAGGATTCAAGCTCCATATGATACCTCCTAACTGTGGACACTCGCCCACACCGCTCTGCCCCGCGCGCGCTGGACCTTGTCGTGGCGCCACCCACGCGGCCCCATCCTTCTGGGGCCGGTACGACCTCGCGTACCGGGTGATGTGTCGGACCTCGATTTGGTTGACGATTTGAATAGTACTAGATGGATGCGGACATCCATGTTTCCGTTACAATCGTTCGAGACGTGGTTATAAGTGTTTAAAGGCCGATATGTTTGGTAAGACGACCTTTTTAGTGAACCGAATTCGTTGCCGATTTTTAGAGTCGCCACCGAGTAATTTTGAAAACTCGGAAACCATTCAAGTCAACTTTAATCCTTAGTCGGTTCAAAGTTAAATGACATGGGACTTAAAGATAAAGACTTGTACCCTTAAGCCTTCAAGATCTAGAATGACTCTCATTGCCAATGGTTTCGGGCATCCGGAAACCGTAGATTCTGGGTAAGGGTTGAGGGTACCTATTGGGAAGCCAACGTCTGATAGACATCGACACCTAATCCCGCCCGCACGTAGCGGCCTCTACTAATCAATCGGTGAGCTGATAACTTCGTTCCCTAATTATGGCGGAAGTACGATAACATCCGTTTTTTAACCCTAGATATTTGCTAAGTCGGTTGCTTAAGGACAAGCAAACTTTTGTTGTCGAAGTGGTTGTGTTTACATTCTTTGCATGTGATTTCACATGACAGGCAGGCCTTGAAAAGATGCACGTAGAAGAGTAGAGAGTACTAGATATTAAACGTATTAGCAAATCAGTTTTAACGTGATAATACAGATATTAGTCGTTCTCGTGGTATACCTTACCTGGTATTCTGCTTAAAGGTGCGTCGGTTGAGTATTAATGAGGATGCGTCGAACCACGTGTGAGGGGTGAGCATCAGGATTAATATGCAACCCGACCACAACTTGTTCAGTTTTAGCCTTGTTTACGTTCTAAATTCCGTGTTAGGTGATTTAGCATGCAATTATGGTCATAAAAGCAATAAATCGTACGAAAGCGGTAAATGCAAAATGTAAGTAAATCACATTGTGAGGAATTGCACCCTTAGAGTGTACACTAAACGAGACACGATGCGTAGATGGTTGAGAACGGATCTCGGAGCTACTCGGGTTTAGTTTAGGGTTTTGCTTATGGTTGAAGTTGTGGACGTTATGTATGTTTACGACGTGCCATGGACCTAGTGTCCATATGAGGCGGACTCGACGTTATCGAAGTGCATAATAAAGAGGACGGAATGTAAACTTGTGTTTTGATAACAACCTAGTGACGATAAGACTTCTTAGGCGGATCCTCCTCGCTTTCCTGCGGCAAATCCGGCAGAGCTTTGCTACGGTGTGTAGGGGTGGCTAGTCGAACACGAGGGCCCCTTTTCGTTCGGATCGAGCCAAGGACTCGAGGAACTACGAGGAGTATTGTCGATTCGTGTGTCAGAAACCAACGATCGAGTGGATCGTACTTAGAGTCGGAGTGTGATGCTAAGTTAGAATAAAAAAACTCTTAAAGAGGAGGAGGAGAAGAATTGAAGTGTATTCGAATTCTTGTGGTTGTGAGATGTGTCTTTTAATGAGCGGAGAAGAGGGGTGTATATAGTTTTTCTCGCGGTTCAAATCGACCTCTCAGGCGCTTGGTGGCAAGCGCACTAGAATTGAGGCGCATGAGGGTGACCGCATCAAGATTGAGATGCCAGGAGGGGCGGTTGGAGTTTCAAAGATCCGATTTCAAAACTTTCCAAAATGGAGATTATGCGTATCTTAGGTTTAATTGGGTGTTAAGCTTCTTCCGTGACCTAGCGCGTCAAGCGCCGGCGGGCCTCAGGCGCACGTCTCAAGGTTCGCTTGGCCTAATACGCTGACTCGGGTTTAACTTTGCGTGTTTCGGGACCGATTCGGAGCCCCGGTGTCAAAATTGACTCGAATTAGTGTCGATGCGACCGCAATGACACGACTAAGACCGTCTTGATGTTAATTTAATTTTTCTGAGTAATTATTTGATCCGTTCTATAGAAAAGCTATCTAAAACATCGTGAAATCGTGTCGTGTTGTAGCCTGATCATCATCGGGTGTTTGTCGGGCACTCCTACAGCCACCAGGTCAGAATTTGGGTGTCTACACTAACCATTAGGGCTAGACATGGAAATTAGATCCTGCATTATCAAATCTACGTCGATCGAATTGAAGTTCGAGTCATTTTACTCAACGTCCCCCTTTCCTACCACATTACAATACCTTACCCTCGAAGCTTTAGCTCCACAAAATCGAACTCCAGATTTCAAAACATCAAAGCCACTTAGTGCCTGACACCACATTCCCAAAAACATCCAAACCACTTACCATCCCTAAACACGAGAACTCAACCTGCGCTCAGCATAGAACATGCTCAAATAGTTCACACCATCTCTGGGGGCTACTCCGGAGAACGCTCACAGTCACAGGATCAAAATCCTAACTGTCCTAGCCCTTTGATCAAGACATCATTGGGAATGCACCTAGCCTACACCATCGCTACGGCTAGTTACACACAAAGTCCTAATAAACTAGGCACCATAACATATCTTCCAATCTCCTGAACTACGGCTTGGTTTGATTTCACTACACGTGAATACGTAGGCAGCCTTTCGACAAGGGCACAACCACCCACATTGACACAAATTCAAAAGCACCGTCATTCCTATCACGACACTATAATGTTCTCAACAGTTAACTTTGTCGTCCTGGAGGCTTCTCTTAGACGGAAGATCTCCCTCCACTCACAAAATCCAAAAGACTTTCAAAAATAGCCTCCTTTCTATAGCGTGTCCTAGAACTCGGCTCAGTCGAAGACAAGAATCTGTCAGGGACTCGAAGCAACACCTTACTTCGGGAAACTTCCCCAAAACCAAAAATTCAAAAGAGCACTAGACTACAGCATTGCTACTACTAAGTCCTATCATGCAGAAACAGCCTCATTATAGACTACTGTAGTCCCCCTATAACAGATCTTTCCCATTTTGATATTCGACCGTGTTGCCACTCACCTAGGCTACGGAGTAGCGTGACTTAAGAGTCTTGTCATCTTAGGTGGCCTGCCCCCTATTGAGTCACGACCCAACCCTTCGAGAGTCCAAGTCGTGTCTGTCAATTCGTCCTGTCGCATCCAGAGTTGAGTCTGTCGGTATGCCTCTCTCTTCAAATTCTTGCTTTGAAATTTGCAAAACTTAGCCATTTGAGAAAATCCTTTTTTCGACAAAAGCTGCGAGTATTTTCTAAGCCTTCAATTTTGAAAACATATCTCCTGGCACGTCAGCTGTTGTCAGGACTTCGATTTCAAAATGAAGTAAAAATCATTTTCCCCCCAGCGTAAGCCAGTCTATGGATGTTCAACTACATTTCCTGTATGTTATCTTGCTATCTGCTACATCCTTTATTTGTGCCTATGTATCAAACATTTAAGGTACCAGCCTAGGCTTCCCAATGGAACACCAAAGTCGGTGTTTCTCCTAAATGCTACATTCAGGATATGATTTGTTTGCATATAGGTACACCCAGGACTTCGAAGGCAAGTCCAACTCCCCGCGGAGATCATCATCATCAAGGGAGCCACTACTCCTCAGCGAGCCGGTGTTTCTCATAAAATGCTACATCCAAGATGTGATGTGTCTGCGTACAGGTATACCTAAGACTTCAAAAGCAAGCCCCCACGGAGCTATCCCAGATAACAGAACTCATGTATGATTTCTATCTTGTGACTAGCGAGCCCTTCACGCAAGTCTAACGGACTATAAACGACCCGACCGGAAGGTTGCCAGGTTGTAATCCTCGATTGACCTGGTGGCTACTATGACTTTTGCCTTGTCCAAGCCTCAGTCAGAGTGGGGGCTTTGTAGACACCCGCATTTTGATTGCTTGTGTTTATAGCAGTCTCCAACAAAACACTCAATGATGATCGGACGTTAACATGCATCAATACGCTCAAATACGGGCTCGGAATCAATAGTATCTGACGTGGGCACTTAGCGGAATACAAACCTCTCAAAACCGACCTCAAATTCAGACTCAGTGGGTCATTTCCAATAAAATAAAGCTAATTTAAACCAAAACCGCCACCGGAGTCAAAACCGTCTTTTGCGATCGAGTCAAAACCAGTCAAAGTCGAAACCCGAAAACCAAAGGAGCCAAATAGCGTCCAAATACATGATCAAAACCATGTCAACCATATCAAATCATACCTCGAATAACACGGATGTCAATTCGTATTTTGAGCAACTTCTGATACGCGCGATTTCAACCGCTTGCAACCGGGTGCCCCAGAACTGAACCGCCTCCACTGGGGCGCCCTAGTACTGAGTCGCACGCCTCCGAGCACCAAAAATTATGGGTCCGAGCATTTCGTAAAAATTTATAAATACACCCTTACGTCTGACGTTTCAAGGGTCGCAAAAATCATTTCTCAAAACCTGTGAGCAGAATACCGAGAGTATTTCCTCCTCTATACACACCATAACTCATCCCACATACTCAAACCGCTTTCCGTGTCTACAACGATACTCCGCGAGCCCATTTTCCGAGACAATTGACATGTAGGTTGAGGGTGTACATATTTCTTGTATTACTAATATTTATATTATCGTTACTAATTATACTAACATCTAACATTTTATTTTCGCATCTAACATCTTCATTATTGTTTCTAACAACGCTAAACTTATTTATCGCTTCTTTATATTTCGTTTATATTAATACTAAGTTTTTATACTATACAAAAAACTATTTTCAAAATCGATTCGAGCAAATTTCCAATGACGCTAAATCGATCGGCGTAGACTTTAAAAGCCAAACTACGATATCGAAATGCAAAGGACTTAATATTTGTGATGACAAATCGAATATTCCGATCGAATACTGTGGACATGACATAGGTCCACCCCGACGCGGCCACGCGCGGGTTTGGGGAAGCGAATGAATCTCATGTGAGATGGTTCTCAGGTTGAAATTTAAATCGAAAATGGAGTTGCCACCGAACTTTGTGGGAGTTCGGGCCCATTCGAACCCACTCTATATTTTGGGTGGACCGTGCACAAAGTACGGCCCACTTCGATACTAGAGCTTGTGGGGTTCGTCCCTTTGCATTACGATATCGATGCCGACATTATCGGGTACCGTATATCGAATGACTCTCGTGCGCCAACGGTTTCGGACATCCGGAAACCAAGGCTCTGAGTAAGGGATGAAGGTACGTGTTGGAAAGCCCACAAAGGACACCCAACCCCGCCCCCACATTAGCGGCCTCTACTAAGATACCGTTAGATGTTTTAATACGCACGTTAATGATTCGGTTGAAATGTTATTCAAACAGCGTTTTTTGACTAAACATGTGAATATGTTTGATCTACGTTGTTTAATGCATCTTTGAATTATATCGAAGTTGTTTTAGCATGCGAGGTTCGTTTTAGTACAATAAAACAAACAACGAAAATAAAACTTAAAATGAAAGATTACAAATGCGCGGGCGGAATACAACCTGGAAATACAATATGACAAACAAAATATATAACAATTGCAACAATAACGGAATGTAAATAGATTGGATGATATGAGAAGACATGATGCACGGTTTTGAGAAGAGTAAGACACGTGATGGACTTGACACGTGTTGACCGAAGTCATTAGAAAAAAGGTTTATCGAGGCATAAAGTATGTAGAGAGCTCACGGTTTGGCGTGACAGAGGCCACTCGATCGAGTCATAGAGGGACTCAATCGAGTGCTTCTCGAAAAAAAAACCATGTCTCAATTTTGAGGTGCCACTCGATCGAGTGGAGCTAAGGCACTCGATCGAGGGCCACCTGTACGAACAGCAATTCGTTTTGAGAAAGGCATTGATTTTGAATTTGTTGGAGCAAGTGTCCTCCACAATAGTGCATTGATATATTAAATCTCATGGACGGAATATACTTGGGATAATTATTACATTGATACTCCACGTCAGTTGATTAACGTAAATCGGTAACGCTCAGCTGACTAGAGTTAGACGTTATTGTCATAAGACGGCGGTGATCAACTGATCCCTTTCGGTCACACCTATAGGATGAGACCCAAATAGAAAACTAATTATTTGTATTTGATACACTTAATCAGTTTCTTGCGTATATATTTGATATATGCTTTGTAATGAGAGTTATTTATTGGAGATAGAGTTTAGAACTCAGTCTGATTAAGTTTATTAGTCTATTATACGATAATTGACTGAATAAATTTTACGTCTTATTTTAATACGATTAAATAAGACCTAATTTAGTATTTAAACGTTAATTACTAAATTAGTTGAGGTTTTGTATGCTTTTATGGGTAGTGATAATTAGCCATTAATATTTACAAAAAGTTGTAAATTTAGCTAAGTAATTATTATTATGGGACCTATTATATACAGATATAATAGTAATGTACTACTTAAAGAGTTAAGAGTATATTATTTATTTGATGTGATCAATTATATAAGATAATTGATCATGACACACATAAGCATTTGTATGAAAAATGGCAAAAATAATATGGACCCATTATGCATGCAAATAAAATAATGCAATGGTCTTCCCTAATTTAGGGGTGACCGGTTTTGGGAGTCATTTAAGGGAGCATTTTTGTTCTCATTTGACATCCATTCATTCATTAGTTTTTGCATGACCTCTTCTCCAAAACTCTCTCTCATACTAATATTCATCTTTATTACTAAAGTAGTAATATTCATAATATTAGTATAGGTTCATCACTACTATTATCTAGTTAATAATAATACTGATTTTTGGGTTGAATCTTGGTGCAACTAGAAGGAGATCTTCTAGTTTGGAGATTCAAGTTTTGGAGGATCATCCATACTAATATAAGCTCAAGAACAATAAGAAAAGAAGTTTTCTTATTGTTCTCATTATTTCCTCTTTGTTTATGTAAGTAAATCTCTTCTTGTATCTAGTTTTTGTCATTTGATGTTATGCATGTAACTAGATCTTTATATACTAAATTAAGTTAATTTAGTATCTAATTAAAGGAGTCTAATTAGAGGGTTATGAACACTTCAAGTGGTATCAGAGCTTTGTTGTTGCATGCATGTCGATTTTTGACATTTTTTCGGGTTATATGATAACTTTGTAAAAACCGAAAATTTTGTGTAAAAATTTGTTTCCCACGAAATTTTTGGGTACACGAATACTTAATGACCCCAAAATGGTTGTGGTCGAGTTTGGTAATTTTTGGAATTAATTTGCTAATTTATAATCATTTATGCCTTAAAAACCGAGTTTTTATGCCTATTTGATGTTAAAAGTTAACTAAAAATAGTTGCATGTTGTTTTTGGGCATGATATTGTTTTGTACATTTCATCATATGTTTAAAGACATATTTGTAAATTTTTGAAATTTATTTTGTCCTTTTGGGATGTTTATTGTTTTTTATTGGATAAAAATTGATAAACATGCATTTATTTGTTCCAAATTTATTCGAAATTTTTGTGGACAAAATTTTTATTTTTTGAGTTCCTGGAATTGTTCCAGAATGTACAAATTTTTTTTTTTTGGGTGTTTTATGATTTAATTTGAATTTATTTCATAAAATTGACCATTTACCGATTAAATTAGCAAATTAAATCAATTCAAACTAATTTTCTATATTTTTCAAATTAGTGGAGACTAATTCTTGAAATTCCAAATTGGTTTGGAAAAATTAGTTTGAGCTTAATTGAGAATTAAGTGTTGATTAATGATTTTTAATGGTTAAAAATCGATAAATTCCATAAAAACCGAGCTAGGATGAACTTGATAAATTATAGGGCGATTTTGGCATGACTTTTAAAGCATTTTATTTATTTTAATGTTGTTGAATGAATGAATGTCATTTATTGATTATTTTGCAAGATTGTACCTAGTATGGCCTAGTCTTTTAATCGGTATTACTCGTAATGAAAGGGAATATCGATTTGGTTGTAATTAATTGCGATCTCGTATCGCCCGTTTGTAATAATTAATAGTTTTATTTATACAAATGTATAATAGGAATGCTATGTATTCATTTGTATCATTTGTAATTAATTATTATGAAGACGGAGATTACCCAAGACGGTGGACAAAAGACGGTGCCTTTTGGAGGTGTTCCTTTGAAGAGGCCAGGGACCAAGGAGTTGGTTTTCGATTTTGTAATAGTCTAGTTAATTAGATTAGCTAGATGGCCATACTAGGATTTATTTTGTTTGATGCTTGCTTTATATTCGCTCATGCCAAAATCGCCAATCATGCATTTTATTTTTCGATTGTCAATTCACCAATTTACGTAATCACCAACTTAGTTCACTTATAAGTGATTAGTAACTTAATATTGACAAGACCTCTCACATGCATAGTAATAATTGAGATATAGCCTTACCAATTAAAGCACCTATGAACCCCTTGTTCAATAGGGCAACCACAACGTGGACCCCTTTTTACCTTGGGTAAGTAGGGTGATAAGATCACATGCCAAGATTGGGTTGGACTCAACGAGATAAGAGTTATTTCGGGGCTAGGAGATGGATTTGGTTGAAATACGTCAACCGAGAGTTCTAGAGTAGAATTGGTCGAGTATTGACTTACCGTTTTTACATAAGGATTGCATGCGATGTTAGTTCTTATCTAAATGCGGGTCTCGGAATCACTTATATAATTTCGTGAGGGGTCATTATATGAGTGACTTGTTAAAATTGTTTTACAAGTAAATTATATAACAATGGATGTTAATATTTCCTAAATTTTGTTGTAGTATTTATAATTCGCTATGGCTACCAATGCAACCATTCAACTCGGAAAGGATTCTTGGCTTAGGTCCGTTATGGACAAATGTATCTTGAAAGACGATGGAAGTAATTTCATCGAGTGGGAGTCTACCATAAAAGGTGCGGCGTTGTCAGACAACATCCTTCGTTACTTGAACGAGCCACCACCCAATGAACCCGGTCCTAGAGCCACCGCGGCACAAAGGACCGCCTATGAGGAGTTTTTGAAGATATCTAACGATATCAAGAATGTCTTGATATGGTCAATGTCTCCAAAACTCAAGCTTCAATATATTACCCTTAATGCATATGAGATATTCTCAAGGGTTACGACGGCTTTTTCTCAATCACCTGACATCCGTCAATATGAAGCTATGATGCAATTCTTCGAGGGTAAGCTAGAAAAGGGTCAAAACGTTGGTCCCCATGTGCTCAAGATGATTGAGCATATTGACACTTTAGAGCGTCTAGGGTGTAGCATTCCCAAGAAGCTTGCGATAGGTCGCATTCTTCACTCACTCCCCTCCAAGTTCTCCCAAATTAGGGTGAACTACAATATGCATGGCATGGACAAGAGTTTCCAAGAGCTTCATGCACTCCTCAACCAAGCGGAGAGGGACATGGAGGCTAGTGGGAGTGAGAAGAGAGACATGCTCTCCATGAAAATGAAGAATCTCAATCTTGGGGTTCAAAAGGGTAAAAATAAGGGTAAGACCAAATTCAAGAGACAAGGAAAAGACAAGAACAAAGAGAAAGCTATTGAGAATAGCAAACCTAAGGCTAAGGTTAACAAATATGTCGACGCCGATTGCTATTATTGTAATGGCAAGGGACATTGGAAGCGCAATTGTCCCAAATATTTGAAAGATTTGAAGAACAAGAAAGACGAGAGTGAGACTCCGTCAGGTATTGTTCTCACTTCTCTCTATATGATAGACATTAACTATACTTGCACTTCCACGTGGGTAATAGATACCGGATGTGGTTCTCACCTTTGTAATCATTTACAGGGGCTGAGGGAGGTGCGAGCACTAGCCAAGGGTGATGTGGACCTACGCATGGGAAATGGAGCTAGAGTAGCCTCTATATCCGTAGGCACTTATGTACTCACTCTAGCTAGTGGTTTTGAGTTGTATTTGAATAATTGTTATTTCATACCAACTTTAACTTAGAACATTATCTCCATTTCCGTACTTGATATGGAAGGTTTTTCCTTTATGATTAAGGACAATTTTTGTACTTTTTCATTTAATGAAATGGTTTATGGTAAAGCTACGTCCATCAGAGGTATTTATGTTCTAGATAATGTTAATGATATATATCATGTAGAAAACAAGAAGCTCAAAACGGGTGAACCTAATCAATCCTACCTTTGGCATTGTCGTTTAGGACACATAAACGAACGACGCATAAAGAGACTTGTTTCAACGAAACTTCTCAAACCGTTTGATTACGAATCTTATGGCACATGCGAGTCTTGCCTTTTGGGCAAGATGACTCGTGCTCCTTTCTCAAGTAAAGGAACACGAGCAAGTGAGGTATTGGGCCTTATACATACCGATGTGTGTGGCCCAATGACTATCACCGCTAGGGGTGGTTACAACTACTTCATTACTTTTACCGACGACTTAAGTAGATATGGGTATGTCTACTTAATGAGGCACAAGAGCGATGCTTTTGAAAAGTTCAAAGAGTTTCAAAGTGAAGTAGAGAACCAATTGGATAAAAAGATTAAAGTACTACGATCCGATCGTGGTGGTGAATACCTAAATAATGAATTTGATTCACACCTAAAAGATTGTGGCATAGTATCACAATGGACTCCTCCTGGCACACCACAATTGAATGGTGTGGCCGAAAGGAGAAACCGAACTTTATTAGATATGGTTCGGTCCATGATGAGTCTCACTGAGCTTCCTGATTCATTTTGGGGTTTTGCCATTTTGTCCGCAATATTTTCACTAAATCGAAGCCCGACTAAAGCAGCCAATAAGACACCATATGAGATATGGAAGGGAAGGGTTCCTTATTTGTCGTTTATGAGAATATGGGGTTGTGAGGCATATGTTCAGAACAAGTCTGACAACAAACTCGCACCAAGATCCGACAAATGTCTGTTTGTAGGGTATCTAAAGGAAACACAAGGTTATTACTTCTACAATCGTCACGAAAACAAAGTGTTTGTGGCTAGTGACGCTGTCTTTCTAGAAAATGACTTCATTTCTAGAAGACAGAGTGGGAGAAAATTTGAACTTGATGAAGTCCAAGAGCCACAAACCGAAAATGAAGTGGAGGAAAGTGTTCCCTCCTCCTCGGACACGGTTGATGTTCCCTTTGAACCTAGGAAATCCACGAGGGTTAGTAATCCTCCTGATCGATACCTTGGTATTGTCGAGGAAGATGCGTTGGACATGTTACTTTGCGAAAGTGACGAACCTACAACCTACAAAGCGGCCATATCTAGTCGTGATTCCATGCAATGGCTTGAAGCCATGCGATCCGAAATGGACTCTATGCACGAAAACCAAGTGTGGGATTTGGTTGATTTACCTGAAAAGGTGAGACCTCTTCAGTGTAAGTGGATCTTTAAGATCAAGAATGGCATAGATGGACATAAAGATGTCTACAAAGCCAGATTGGTGGCAAAGAGTTTTACTCAAGTTCATGGTCTTCACTATGACGAAACCTTTGCTCCAGTCGCAATGCTTCGCTCCATAAGGATTATCCTAGCGATTGCTGCATTTCATGATTATGAGATTTGGCAAATGGATGTCAAAACTGCCTTCTTGAATGGGATTCTAGAAGAGGAAGTGTATATGACACAACCAGAAGGTTTTGTAGATACATCTAATCCTAGGAAAGTATGCAAGCTTAAGAGATCCATTTATGGTCTTAAGCAAGCGTCCAGAAGTTGGAATCATCGCTTTGATCATGTTATCAAACAGTATGGATTTGTTCGAAGTGTCGAGAAACCTTGTTTGTACATGAAGTTTAGTGGGAGTAAGGTAACCTTTCTTGTCTTGTATGTGGATGACATACATCTTATTGGGAATGACGTTTCGATGCTTGCTTCCGTAAAGGAGTGGCTAGGAAAACACTTCCAAATGAAAGATTTGGGAAATGCACAATGCATTTTGGGTATTCGGATCCATAGAGATAGGTCCAAAAGGACGTTGGTATTAAGTCAAGAAGCTTATATAGATAAGATTCTTGATAGATTCAAAATGAAAGACTCTAAGAGAGGCTTTCTTCCCATGAGTCAAGGTACCATTTTTTGCAAGTCACAGTGTCCTTCCACACCCGAAGAGATTGAACGCATGAAGTTGATCCCATATGCTTCCGCTGTTGGATCAATCATGTATGCCATGACGTGCACTCGTCCCGATGTTTCGTATGCTTTGAGCATGACGAGTCTTTATCAAGCCAATCCAGGTGAAAGTCACTGGACAACCGTAAAGAACATCCTTAAGTACTTGCGAAGGACCAAGGATTCGTTCTTAGTGTTTGGAGGGGATACTGAGTTACGTGTAAGAGGTTACACGGATGCCAGTTTCCAATCCGATCGGGATGATTTGAAGTCCCAATCCGGCTATGTTTATATGTTGAATGGAGGAGCCATTAGTTGGAAGAGCTCCAAGCAAAGTGTCACCGCGGTTTCTACAACAGAAGCTGAGTACATCGCGGCTTCGGAAGCTGCAAAGGAAGCTGTTTGGATTCGTCAGTTTTTGGAAGGACTAGGAGTAGTCCACTCTGTTGAAGATCCTATCACCATATATTGTGATAACAGCGGGGCCATTTTTCAAGCAAAAGAGCCCAAGTCTAGCAATAAGTCTAGACATGTACTTAGGAAATACCACGTGATAAGAGATCTCGTGGAATGGAAGGAAATCGATATATGCAAGGTTGGGACAGACGAGAACATCGTTGATCCTTTAACCAAGCCTCTTTCAAAGGCTAAACATGATGGTCATGTTGTCGCAATGGGATTGAGAAAAGTCCCAGATTTTCTTTAAGTTATCTAAGATGTAATAATTGGATATTGTAGCAATTTTTACATTTCTGATAATAGCATTCATTGTTCGAGTTTCAATATGAACTCTTTTATTTAGTTTGACTAAAACTTATACCTTGTTCATTCGAATGGATTGTGAGACAATCTTGAACCCTATTCAAGTGAACATTTGAACATGGTATTTTTACCCCTTGTCACTTAATGAGGTGACGACTCGGAGTGACAAGATTGTAAGTTGATCGATGGTTAGTTCAAGACCATGGGGTCATGGAGATGACTGGTCATTTACATAGGCAGACTGATTGTCACTCTGCCGGGCAGGGACCACAATAGAGTCCCTTATCAGAACAGTTGAGGCCTGGTCGTGGCAGGGATTTCTATTTTATTCCTATGAGTCGATTCTTTAGACTGGCGACCATTTATCTGAGTCGGTGCAGTTTCCAATTGGCTTTGGTTGGTGCCCTAGGTCGTACCGTGAAAGGAGGCTGATGGACATCTTCTGGGTCATGGTGATCTGCATTATACAGTATAAGATGGGTTCACAGGAATTGTCCACCCACGTTGGGTACAAACATCCTTGGGCCACTCGAGGAGAAGTAACTAGAAATGCGTGGCCACGCTCGGAAATAGATCTATGGTAGATTTTCCGGTCAAACAGTTATTCTCCAGATCGAGAAAACCACTCTAATTATAATTAAATCACAAGTACGACCTGAAAGACACCTTGTGATGAGTGGGAGGATGTGACATCAAAGAGACAAGAGAATCGGTAGCACACAACTTGTGTAGACAAGTGGGAGATATTGATGGAGTAGGAGTCCTCCGCAATATAGTGGCTACATGCACAACTTGTATCGGACAAGTGGGAGATTGTTGGAGCAAGTGTCCTCCACAATAGTGCATTGATATATTAAATCTCATGGACGGAATATACTTGGGATAATTAGTACATTGATACTCCACGTCAGTTGATTAACGTAAATCGGTAACGCTCAGCTGACTAGAGTTAGACGTTATTGTCGTAAGACGGCGGTGATCAACTGATCCCTTTCGGTCACACCTATAGGATGAGACCCAAATAGAAAACTAATTATTTGTATTTGATACAGTTAATCAGTTCCTTGCGTATATATTTGATATATGCTTTGTAATGAGAGTTATTTATTGGAGATAGAGTTTAGAACTCAGTCTGATTAAGTTTATTAGTCTATTATACGATAATTGACTGAATAAATTTTACGTCTTATTTTAATACGATTAAATAAGACCTAATTTAGTATTTAAACGTTAATTACTAAATTAGTTGAGGTTTTGTATGCTTTTATGGGTAGTGATAATTAGCCATTAATATTTACAAGAAGTTGTAAATTTAGCTAAGTAATTATTATTATGGGACCTATTATATATAGATATAATAGTAATGTACTACTTATAGAGTTAAGAGTATATTATTTATTTGATGTGATCAATTATATAAGATAATTGATCATGTCACACATAAGCATTTGTATGATAAATGGCAAAAATAATATGGACCCATTATGCATGCAAATAAAATAATGCAATGGTCTTCCCTAATTTAAGGGTGGCCGGTTTTGGGAGTCATTTAAGGGAGCATTTTTGTTCTCTTTTGATATCCATTCATTCATTAGTTTTTGCATGACCTCTTCTCAAAAACTCTCTCTCATACTAATATTCATCTTTATTACTAAAGTAGTAATATTCATAATATTAGTATAGGTTCATCACTACTATTATCTAGTTAATAATAATAATGATTTTTGGGTTGAATCTTGGTGCAACTAGAAGAAGATCTTCTACTTTGGAGATTCAAGTTTTGGAGGATCATCCATACTAATATAAGCTCAAGAACAATAAGAAAAGGAGTTTTCTTATTGTGCCCATTATTTCCTCTTTGTTTATGTAAGGAAATCTCTTCTTGTATCTAGTTTTTGTCATTTGATGTCATGCATGTAACTAGATCTTTATATACTAAATTAACAAGTAATTTAGTAACTAATTAGAGGAGTCTAATTAGAGGGTTATGAACCCTTCAGAATTTGCTTTAGTTTTAAATCGATAATCTATTAAGCCGTGTAAAAATATGGAATAATTTATACTCGACTTAATTTTTGATACTCGCGATATGCATGCTATTATTACGAGATCGATTATCGGGAATTTGGAAAAGACGTTATAAATTTTTTTAATTGAATTAGGACGAAATAAATCCCTCCGCGTTGTAATGTCGTAAGTAGTCCTTTCGGACTATGTGCCAATTATTTCGGCATCAACGGGTTTGTGCTAGTACGGTTTATTGATTAATTCTTTTAGACATGATATTCGACTACGGAGTCGATATCGCATCTTAAGAATAAACGTTTTTATTTGTTTGATTAGAGCGAAAATCGATTCCCTCCACGTCACGACATCGTTAATAATCCTTGCGGATTATGTGATGTTAGATTTGCATCAGCAGGTTTCGTTCTAACCTTAAAAAAAATGAGATCGAGTACACCTAATGACAAATATCCGCGATCGCACTGGGCCCTTGAGTGTTTAGGGCGGCGCTCCTCGAATGGGTGTCACCTCTGTTACGACTCGTAAACGGATTAGGAGGATCTTAGAACGGGATCTGTCTTTAGATATACTCGATACGAAATTGTTTTGAATTTTATGTAATTATATGCGATGTTTTAACGTTAAATCGATAGTAATAATAATGTTATTAGGAACGAAAGAAAAATTAAAAAATGAGGAAAAAGAAAGAAGAAGACGACGGAAAAGACGATAGAAAAGAGGAGAGAAAAGGGAGAAGTCGGGATTGGATTTTGCACCCTCAACCTACATGCTTTGTCTTCTCGGAATAGGGCTCGTCTAGTTGTGGCTTAGGCACGGGAGCTTTGAGATGATATAGGTGAGTTATGTTGGTTTAAAGTAGGAGAAGAGTATAGGGTGTAGGTTGAATAGGAGGAATTGTATGTGAAAAAAGTTGTAAAGATGAAAAGTTTTAGAGGTAAAAAAGTTGTAAATTGTGTTGAGGGGGTGAGGTATTTATAAGAAAAGTACCCGGTTTAGAATAGAAAAGAACCACTCGATCGAGTGGTGCGTGTGCACTCGATCGAGTGCCCGGTCTGACGCCGGTTCGGCCGGTTTTGCTGAACCACTCGATTGAGTGGGTCTGGGCGGAGGATAGGGTTTTAGAGATAAAGTTTTATCACTAATGAAGAGGTTTAATAGCTTGTGTTCTCTTCTTGAAGCGGCGCAGCTGATGTTTTTGTGTCGGTTTTGTCTTTGACCGGGTTTTGACCCGGTCACCAAAAGACGGTTTTATCCTCGGTGTCGGTTTTGTCCCAAATTAGTCTTATTTGATTGGAAACAACCCACTGGGCCTGAATTTGAGGTTGGTTTTGTGAGATTTGTACTCCGTAAAAAGCCCAAGCCAAATACTAACGATTTTGAGCCCATATTCGAGTACATTAAAGCACGTTTGCGTCCGATCATCATCGGGTGTTTGTCGGAAGCTTCTGTAAACACTAGCCGGCAAAATGCGGGTGTCTACAGAACCCCCACTCTGACTGAGGCTTGAACAAGGCGAAAGTTAGAGTAGCTAATAGGCCAATCGAGGATTAAGACCTGGTAGACTTCCGATCGGGTCGTTTATAGTCCTTAGACTCGCGTGAAAGGGCTCGATAGCCATAAGATAGAAATCATACCTGAGTTGGTGTTGATAGCTCTGTGGGGAGTCGGACTTGCCTTCGAAGTCCTGGGTGTACCTGTATGTAGGCACACCCAATGCTGCTTTGGGAGAAATGCCGCCTCGGGCTTTCCGCTGGGGAGTTGAGTAAGTTGCGCGGGCCTGCTTCTGAAGCCTTGAGTTGTACCTGTGTATAGTTACATAGATTTTGCATGTAACATTTATTAGGTGAAACACGACTCTCGCTGGGGAATAAAAATTTTGAATTTTTGAATTTTTTGATAATTTTGACTTCTTTGCAAAGAATTACGAATGTTCGGGGTGACTTTATTCCTGCAATGATATGAGGAAGTTGAAATTGGGCATGTATGCCTAGACGCACTCGGGTTAAGGAATCCAAATGGTAGGAGGATTGTTGGTGTTATAAATACACATCCCCTGCTTTAACTTTTTTGTATCCTCACAATTCTCTCTTTCTTAAAAAGAAAACTCTTGTCCTTTCCAAGAAGTTTAGCCATGGGTATTGAACGTTTGACTGTGATGCTGCAAGATTGGTCCCAACGCTTTAGGGACGCGGATAAGGTAGCTTTAAATCAGGTGGGTATTTCTCATCTTTTCACGATCCGTCAAATGCAGGTGGACCGTTACTTTCTTGATGCTTTTCTGTCATACTGGGAGGACACATACCACGTTGTTGCCCTTCCTCGGGGCGAGATTTGTCCTATACCCGAGGAAATTGCTGCTGTAGGAGGATGGAACCCTTTGCTTCGTTCTGCTGTCCCATTTTCAGTTCATGATCCCAGGAGGAAACTACGGGAATTTCTAAGACTTTCCCATATGGAAGTATCCCGCATGACATAAGGGGATAATATCTCTTTGTTCGACTTGGCCAAAAAAGTCATGAACCCGCACGATGTCCGGGTTAGACCGGGCCACAGCCGTAGGGCTTTTGCTTTTTGTATGCTCCATGTTTATGCTTTCGAAGGTCACATGGATTTGCTGTCATGTATGGGTAATGTTTGACTTTTCACCATTGTCGACCTGATGGAGACGGAGCACAGTCCAGCATGGCTGATTACGGGGGAAATTATCCAGGGTTTGGATAATCGCAAAAGGGACCCACTGATTCGTCTGACCGGGAGCACCCGTTTACTGCAGGTATATCGCTTCGGATTTTTTTCGATTCACATTTTTTTTTTTTTTTTCTTTTGCGATACTCTGCTACAGGGGGCACTCGATCGAGTCACCCTGGCACTCGATCGAGTGCCTTCATCAAAAACTCGTTGCCCGATTTCAGGGGTGTCACTCGATCGAGTGGCCCCTAGGCACTCGATCGAGTGCCCCTAGGCGGATGCTAATTTTACCTCGAGAATTTATGAATTCACTTTTCTTTTCATCTTTGGCTATTCGAGAGGTTATCAATCATAGAACCTCCTCTTGACCCGAGTCGGTACCGGCCTAATCAGGTGATGACCAGGAGATGGACCATTGATTTCTCTCGCCATATCAATCAGAAGTATTGGGACGAAGAGCTGTCTTTTCATAGCAGTCCACTGATCCGATGGGTGGTGCCGTGGTGACCTATTTATGTTTGGACAGGTTTGGCACCGAGGGATAAATCTCGCTATCAGGTGATTTTGTCTTTTAAACAAACAATTCACCTTTACCCCGACCGCATACTTAGGCAGTATGGTTGGTCCCAGAGGATCCCGGAGAACGAGGCAGTTGTGAGTGATCCAACCCAGCTGACTGATGTAATGTGTGATACCTGGATGCAGCGATGGTATACCCGGGTTACTTGGTCTATTCCTGAGTCTCTTCACTCAATTTGGGTATCAGACTCTTATGTGAAATGGACAAAAGCAAATTCTGCCAAGGCCCGAGCTGCTTTAAAGGTTGATGAAGCTTATGACCTGCTTTGACGAGAGCAAGCTAAAGACAGAAGCTTCTTTGACGAAGGTGAGACTCCGGCTACAATGGTTCGTCTGATGTCAGGTCAGAGGGGGAGGACTAGGACTAAAGTTGAACGATCCAGTGCTAGAGGTGCGCAGGGGAGAGTGAGCCCCCAAACAGACTTGGAAAGGAGACTTGGCCCGAGTTGGCAGTTCAGGACTGACTTGGTCCACGAGATAAGCTACCTGAGCAAGTAAGGGCTCAACTCGGACCGACTACAGCTGCAGAAGACCCACTGTCAAAGAAACGGGTTCGAGCAAAGGAGGTTCCTCTGGTGATCCGGAAACGCTCGCCCCCACCCCGGCGACATCGGGCTTCGCGTGACCCAAAAGACAAAGGCAAAAGCAAAATGCCTTAAAAACTAGTCTCCTTAATTTTATTATTTAAATATTATTATTATTTTGTGGTGTGCTTTTGTTGTTTTTGTTTTTGTGTGATGTTGTTTTGAAGTTCCCGAGTTTATCATGTTTTAAGTTAATAAAAGACATATTAATGAATACCGTTCCTGTCTTTTCGTTATTGCGGTGGTTGTGCCCTTTTGAGGGGCTGCCTACGTATCCACAATAAGTGGAATCATACCAAATGTAGTTCGGGCATAGAATCTTTTGTTATTTCGAAATACACCAATACTATTAGTTCGAGGTGCGCGCAACAGTAGGATAAATAATCCTAACTTATTGACTTGCTTATAATTTTGAAAGTTATTTTTAAAAAAACAAATTTTTATAAACTTTTGCAAATGACATTGAGATAAGGTTTAGGGGTAGTAGCTTTTCAGCTGGTCCAAGTTGGTCGGGTTGACAAATTCATTCCCGTCTAAGTCTGTCAGCATCACTGCTCCTCCAGATAGAATCTTTTTTACCAGATAGGGTCCGGCCCAATTGGTTTTGAATTTTCCCCTTGGGTCAACTGGTAGTAATGCTCGAACGGACTTGACGACCAAATCCCCTTCTTTGACATTTCTGGGCCTAACTCTTTTGTTGAAGGCCCCGTTGTATCCTTTTTTGGTATATTTGGATATTGTTGAGGGCCCGGGACCGCCATTTGTCCAAAAGGACTAACGAGTCATATCGAGCCTGGACCCAATCAGCTTCAGGCACTTGGCTTTCAGTAAAATCCTGACGGACGGTATTTCCAACTCGACTGGTTGGAATGCTTCCATTCCATACGTCAGATAATATGGAGTTGCCCCTGTTGCAGTGCGGATTGACGTTCGGTATTCCCACAGGGCAAAAGGTATTTTGTCGGGCCAGTCCCGATAATTATCAGCCTTTTTTTTTTAAGTATAGTGACAATTGTTTTATTAGCTGCCTCCACCGCTCCATTTGTTTGGGGACGGTAAGGCGAAGATGTATGCCTTTGGATTTTATATTTGGCTAGCAAAGTAGCAGTTTCGGCTTGGAAATACGTCCCGTGATCACTGATGAACTCGTGCGGGATACCGTATCGGCATATAATCTTGTTTTGAATGAACTTAGCAACGTGCTTAGCGTTCAAAATCCGGTACGACTCGGCTTTGACCCACTTGATGAAATAGTCGATAGCCACCAAAATGAAACAGTGACCACCCGTCCCGAAAAGTTTACTTTCCCAATATATCAATTCCGCATGTCGAAAATGGTCATGGTGATGTCATGGTTTATAATAGGGATGACGGCATATGATGAACATTGGCAAAAATCTGGCAGTTATGACAGTGTTTGACATATAACTGACAGTCGGTCTCCATATGATTCCAATAATATCCGAGCCTCATAATCTTCCGGACTAGCATCTGGGCGTTCATATGGGCACCACATTCACCATCGTGCACTTCGGCCATAACCTTCTCGGCTTGTATCTTGTCGACACATAGGAGGAGAGGCCCATGTGCGGTCTTTTTGTATAATTGTCCGTCGTCCGTGCGGAGGAATTGGGTTGCCAATCTCCGCAGGGCTTTCTTGGCCCGGTTTTCAGTTCCCGGAGGATATTCTCCCGTCGTTAAGTAGGTTAGAACAACCTGGTATCAAGGTTCTGGATCAGTTATCTCAATGTCTTGAATGGCGTGGATATATGCAGGCTTGGACCATCTTTCGACGCAAATCGGCATGCTGGTTAGGTGTTCCGGGATATTCAGTAAGGATGCTAATTTGGAAAGTGCATATGCAAATTGGTTTTCTTCCTGGGGTAGATAAATGTATTCTACCCTTTAGAATTGTTTTTCGAGAACCCTTACTCGCGCCTGATAGGCTACGAGGTTGGCGTTCCAAGTTTTCCATTTTTGGAGAGCTTGGTTGATGACTAGAGACGAATCTCCGTGGACCAGGAGGTTTGTGACCCCTAAATCAGCGGGGCTTGTAACCCGTGAATGCATGCTTCATATTCGGCTGCATTATTAGTCACGTCGAAATCCAGTTTAATGGAAACGGCGTGTGCTACCCTTTTGGTGATATTAGGAGGATATCGACTCCGAACCCTTGGAAATTGGATGCCCTGTCAAAATATAAATCTCATGTTTCTGTATCAGTATGGAATATATCCTCATCTGAGAAGGACCAAGTGTCGGTATGTCCTTCTTCGATTACGGGACTATCGGCGAGGAACTCGGCTACTACCCGGCCTTTGATAGCTTTTAGTGGCACAAATTTGAGGTCAAAATCTGCCAACATTAAAGTCCATCTAGACATCCTGCCATTGATGATGGGCTTTTCGAATAGGTACTTGATAGGATCCATTTTGGATAGTACATGTACCTCGTAACTGAGCATATAACGTCGGAGCTTTTTAGTGGCCCAGACCAGAGCTAGACACGTCTTTTCGAGCATGGTATATTTGCATTCATACTCCAAGAATTTCTTGTTAATGTAGTGAATGGCTCGTTCCTCCGAGTCGACTGTTTGCGCTAGCATAGCTCCTACGGCTGTCTCAGTCGTTGTTAGGTATAACGACAAAGGCAAACCAGATTGAGGTGGCATTAGTACCGGCGGAGCAGACAGGATCTCCTTGATCTTCCCAAAAACTGCTTGCCATTTTTCATCCCACAGTGTTCGTTCCCCTATTTTCAGTTTTTTGAAAATCGGTTCACACACCATGGTTAGCTTGGATATGAACCGGCTGATGTATTGAACTATTCCGAGAAATCCCCTTATTTCTTTTTCGGTTTTAGGAGGTTGCATCTTGGTAATGGCTTTGATTTTAGCTGGATCTACCTCGATGCCGCGTTGGCTAACAATATGACCCTGTAATTTGCCAGATGTTACCCCGAAACTGCACTTTTGAGGGTTTAGTCTCATGTTGTATTTGCACAGTCGGGTGAAAAACTTTCTTAGGCCGCAATATGTTCGTTCCGATCTTTGGATTTGACGATCATGTCGTCCACATAAACTTCCACCTCCTTATGCATCATATCATGTAATAAGGTCGTGGCGGTTCGTTGATAAGTGGCCCCGACGTTGATAAGACCAAACGGCATGACGGTGTAACAGTAAGTACCCCAAGGTGTAATGAAGGTGGTCTTACTCATATCTTCTTCTGCCATTTTGATCTGATTGTACCCGGCATACCCGTCCATAAATGATAAAAGGGCATGGTCGGCCGTGTTGTCCACCAGTATGTCGATGCGTGGCAACGGAAAGTCATCTTTCGGGCTTGCCTTGTTAAGATCCCGAAAATCTACACATACCCGCACCTTACCGTCCTTCATATGTACCAGCATGATGTTTGCAACCCAGTCTGGATATTCAGACACTTGTATGAAGCCTGCTTTGAACTGCTTGTCGATCTCTTCTTTTACCTTGAGAGACCATTCGGGCCTCATTCTGTGGAGCTTCTGCTTTACCAGTTTACACCAGTCTTTGATGGGTATACGGTGTTCAGCTATTTCCCGATCTATCCCCGGCATGTCCTTGTAGGACCATGCGAAGACATCCTTGAACTCTTGGAGGAGGTCTCTGAATTGTTTTCTCTCCTCGGGATCTAAAGATAACCCTATCTTAAGCATCTGGGGCTCTAAAGTGGTTCCCACATTGATAGACTCGGTTTCCTCGATTACCGGGTCTCGGGATTCCCTTTGTTCCAGTTGCTCGATCAGATGCGGAGGTAAGGATACCTGTTCGTCGGGTTTCTCAATGTCAATGCACATAACATTTTTGAAATTGAAAGCAATTTTTAAAATAAGACAAGTCGTAAGCGGAACGGTTATCTTTATTATTGATAGTGAATTTAGAAAATAGCTCAAAGAGAGCGGCCATCTGATCGTTGGTCAGTGGCGGGATTGGGAGTGCCCTCGGGACAGGCCCCGAGGCTCCAGTGGAAGTGACTACAAGGAGAGGGGTTACAGACTGGACTCTAGCACCATACCCTCTAGACTCGGACTCAGACTCTGACTCTGACTCAAACTCGGTATCTGGCATATCTCCTTCACCGGTGGTCAGTTTGTAGACTCGGCCTTAGCTGTCAGTCCACTTAATAGTTTTCCTCCATGCCCTTTTCCCGGTGTCAGAACCGACTTCAAAGATCAGCTTCGTGGGATCGAACCTGCCGCTTCGGAGGTGATGGTAGGAATTTGCTCTGGGTCCCCACCAACAAGTAGAGTCCAACTAATCCTAACGGGTAGCTAGGGTAAGTCGGGTCGAGTCCACGAGGACGGTAGAAGGTGTCTAGACTATGGTCTACCTAAAACAAGGCTAAGCTACCAAAACAACACAAAGAGAAGAGAATTGACAAGGATGAACAAACTAGAATGATGACAAGAGAGTAGAAATATGACTAACAATGAACTAGGTATAATATGAACTAAAAAGATGAACTATACTAAAAACAATCAACTAACTAGATAGATAATAGCTAACAAGATGGAGAAATCAATATGGGAAGGAGTAGGGTTAGTTGGGTTCATAAGTGTAGTAGGATAGTTGGGAGATCGAGGGTGTAGGTGTCACCTAGTTACTAAGGTTGGTCCGCGCTCTCGCGTCAAAGCCAAAGTCCGCACTCTCGTGTCAAAGACTAAACCCGAATACTCATGCAAGATGTTACTCAATACACAAGGATTCAACCGCAAATCAATCACACAATGAGAAGAGGAACACAAGCATGAGGAGCATGGCCACTACTACTCAGACAAGCAATTCAACAAACACATAGTGTGCTCAATATGTGACTAGTAACAAAGAGTTCACCTTTACCCACAATCAAACCCTAATCATCCATAATCAACACTTAATCCCCCTACTAACCCCACAATAAGTCTACTCACACATTATCAAACTAATACTAACACTAGCAAGAGAAATCAACATAATAATCCAAACATTCATTATGAACTAACAAGAATAAAGAACATCAATATGTAAAGATTAGAACTTGAGTAACTAAACAAGGATTAAGAGTAAAGAGAGTAAGAAGATTATACCAACTAACAAGAGCATGAAAAGATGAAAACTTGTACTATAAGAACACCCAAATCTCCACCCAATGTTGTCAAGATTGAATAAATTCTTCAAGAGATCCTTAATACAAGATTAACTAACTAAATTAAGCTAAGATTAACAAAGATTAAGAAAAGATTAATGTAAACTAAACTAAGGACGAAGAGAGTCTAATTAGGGTTTAGAATAATGTAGAGGAGTCTAAGGTGCTTAAACAATACAAAGGAAGGGTATTTATAAGGGTTCACGAGCAAAGGAATTGAAAAGAAGTGACGCGGGGCTTCAGGTGGACAATCTCGGGCGAGATGAGATGGTCTCGGTCGATATGAGACCCATCTCGGTCGAGATGAGATGATCTCGATCGAGCACTGGTCAGTGGCCTGTCTTCGCTTGTACTCTTCATCCCGACCGAGATGGCCCTCATCTCGACCGGGATGGGTCTTGTAGGCCTCAAATATGATCTCAAGGGTCCCTACTTGCTTCTCATAGGCTTCTCATTGATTCTCGGTGCTCGGGATCGAGTCAAAGGGGCTCGGAAATGGGCCCCAAGGTCTCGGGATCGATTCTAAGCCACCGAGTGATCGTTGCTTCTCTTCGTTGGCTCCAAATGTGCCGGAAACGACTCGGAATCGTTCCACCTCTCCAATAATTGTCTTAGGAACCTAAAATGAACTAGAAGAAGCGTAAGTAGCCAAAAAACCGCTCCAAAGAGCGATTCCACAAGAGAAACCGGGACTAAACACAACAAATAGGCACTACAAAACACACTTATCAGGAGGATCAGGTTCACTAAGTTTTCTTTAGGGGTCGGGACAGCCTTGTCTTCGCCAAATAGGAGCCCCAGCACGGGCTCGGCATTGTCAGCACCCTCCTTGGATTCAGACTGGACGAGGGCAAATATGTCATCTGGAATGTAGTTTCATTCCCGAGCCAATTTGGTCTCGGGATATGTGATGGTGGGTTGGTAGAGACCAACTTGGACGGCTCCGAATACCGAGGTAACAAAGTAGTCAGTTAGTCTTGGGCTGTAAGGGCCCAAGTAGGTACCCTTAATGATGTTTCATGCCTTCTCAATACCTGCTCGGACCACATTTCCCAGGGTCATAGCGTACCCTAAACCCAAGCGAGACTCTCCGTCATTCAGGACTTCAATAATCTTCCCAGCTGAAAGATATAGCCTCGAAGTAGCCCCCGGTAAATATCCTAAATTTTTTAGCATCGTGTCAATGCTAGAGGTGAAATATGGCCGGAAGAGATATTCCTCTTCGATCGTTCCTACGAAATCGAACCCTTGTAGGTCGGTACGGCCCGTGGCGTTGCAACTAGCCACAGTTATGGGGGTTGCCTCCAAAGTAATGACACCATCTTGCAGGGGAAGCTTGACTTTTCTGTGGAGGGTAGAGGATACGGCTTTGACCGCATGGATCCATGGCCTCCTGAGAAGTAGGTTGAAGGAGGACATGACATCGATCACCTGGAATTCTAACTCCTTCTCAATTAGGCCCGTTATAATTGTTAGCTTAAATGGCCCCAGCAACCGGCTTTGGGCTTCCATCGAAAGCCTGGATAGTCTGCGCAGTTGGAAGGTAATAGGCCTCAGTAATGCCGAGGGCTTTGGCGGTCCTTAAGGGAAGGACATTCACAGCAGACCCGTCGTCAATTAAGGTCATCGGGAGGTACTTCCCTCGGCAGATCACCGTGATGTAGAGGGCCAAGTTATGAGAGGCCCCGAACGGTGGTAGCTTAGACTCAGAGAAGGTAATAAGTGGGCCTTCTTCCTTGGACATGCCCTTGAGATAGGGCATGATAGTGGCTACCATTTCATCAGGGGTAATCAGTGAGTTGACCTTAATCTAGTCGAGAGCCTTAGTTAGTGCCTCTCGATGTTCTTGCGAGCTAACCAAGAGTTGCCATATAGTGAGGTCAACTCGAGCCCTCTTCAGTTGTTTGACTAAAGTTGTGTCAGTGCTTGGCTCTTCAAGGGCAGCTTCCGTCCTGGCAGGTTCAGTGACAGTTGTTGAGATAGGGGTGTCCTTAGAGCTATTAGCTTGATAAGGACGACCGGCATTAGCGAGGTGGTTACTGGCTAAAGCTTTGGACTTAGCCTTTCGGACCTCTTCAGGAGTGATGGGGACAGCCTCCCCTTTTGCCGGTAAACATCATCTTCATCATCGAACCAGATCCCATTAATTTGTGGGATGAAAGGAGAAATGAGGTGAGAACAGTCGATCACCTCCCCGGTGAAGATGGCATGAGCGCTGAAGGGGTTTTCTTTGTTGCTCGGTTTCTCTCCGGGTAGTGGTATTTTCCCACTCTCGATTAAGTCTTGGATTAGGTGCTTCAACTTCCAGCACTTCTCAGTATCGTGCCCATTACCTCGGTGATATTGGCAATAGACCTGGACATTGTAGCTTTTGGAGCCCTTCTCGACCGGTATCTCAGGAGTTAGGCCTATCGGTTGGATCAGGCCCTTGGAGAACAGCCTTTGTAAGGCGTATGTATAGGTGGTCCCTACATCGGTGAATACCCGAGCTGGGGTATTCTTTTTGGACGAGGCATCTAGTAGATTAACTACGTCGAAAATGCTGCGAGTTGCAGCTGTAGCTGGGGGCTTGGTAGTGGAAGAAGTAGCCCCTTGATATCCCATGCTAGAGGCCTTGGTAAGACCCTCTAGCCTCAAATCATCTTCGATTCTCATCCCCATTTCAGCCAAAGTGATGAAATTGGGTATGACAGCATACCAGAGATGGACCCGGTAGGAGGGGAGGAGGTTCTTGACAAAGGTCTCCACTAAAGTCTTTTCACTGGGCTTGTCCACCAGTTTCACACTTTCGGCCCTCCAGCGTTGAAGGTATTTGGTAAAACCTTCTTTGGACTCCTGGGCCATGACTTCCAAGGAACGCACGGTCGTTTGAATCTCGGTATTATCAACACAATTCCAAGCGAACTATGTAGCCACGTCATCCCAAGTTGGACATTTCTTAGGATCTAGCCTGTAGTACCAGGTCTTGGGGTGTTTTTCAAGAGAAGCGGCGAACAAATTCTTGAACATGCTCGAGTCAACCCCCTTGATTGCCATAAACTCTTTAAAGGCCCGCACATGGAGTAACGAGTCTTCGGTTCCTTCGAACATGGGTAAGCCCGTGAGATTGAGATTCGCGAGCAGCTTGTCATTCACCGGGGAATAGTCTCGGGCATTCTCCGGACGGATGTTGTTTTCACCTGCTAGGTGAACCTGTTCTTCTAGTCGGCGAACCGTGCTAACTAGTTCAGCTAGGGGCCCAGTGGTGTCATTCCCAGCGGCAGGAGTTACGGCGCTCAAACGAGTAACAATAGCTATTTGGTCAGACCTTATAACTCTCAATTGGGCCTCGATCTGAGTCTGCTTGACGACCATAGCGTCCAATGAGGACGACAACTTGTTCAAGGATTCTTCCATTTTGCGCTTGTGTCTGGTTACCGGTGGCTTGTCTGTAAGAATACCGCGTAACTAGACGCTAACTCAGATCTTGGAATCAAAACAGTTCATCCCGAGCAAGGAAAAGACTGAAAAGGAAAACAACTCGGAAAAGACACCTAGACGGGTGTGTAACACCCGCAAATTTCCTAACTCTGCTATCTGTTCCGTCACGATTATATCGTAACTCTGTAATATTTTGTCGATTACATTTTTCCCATTTCGAGGTCTCTTTCACTATCGAGCCGAAAATTATTTATTGTTGTAAAAGGATTTTAATTATTCTATTTTTATTCGAAAACCCATTTAATTCTTTTCATCGCAAGTATGTCTAATTATTTCTGAGAAATCATATTTTCTATGAACAATAGTTTTAAAATCGAGTTGAACTATTTATTTTTCTAAAAAGGCTCGATTATATTTATAATTGGTTTCTAGCTAAAAAATATTTTATTTCCGAAAAATGGCTATTTAATTATTTTACTACACGCTTTCATAAATAATTATTTTCTAATGCGTTTTAATCCGATTTCTTCGTAAACGCTTATATTATTTTACGAGCCTTCTTTTATCAACAGTACATATCATTTTTATTCTACTTATTTTAAAGTAATTGTTTTAATCGAAAACTTATCACATCGATTTGTGTTTGTTCTTTCCATCTCAACCATCTCGTCTCCTGGTTGAGTTAAGAGTCCTTGTAACTCAATTATTGCTATCTTTTAGCTTCCTAATTTCTTTATATATTCTCTTCCATTCTAGTCTATTTTATTCACAACACAATTCTTTTCTCCTCTATGTTTCACTTTAAACTTCATTCTTTTTGTTCATCAATCCGATCCTAATTCATCTCTAATTCTTTCCGATCTCGAGGGTAATTTAATTACTCTTATTAGTTCTTCATCTCGTTTTCTTCTTTCCATTCACTTATAATGTGGTTTTAATACCATATGTTTAATTATTTTGTAGGCTATCATGCTAGATTCGACGAAGATGATCATTTAATTGATTCGGATTTCGATTAAGGTAACATTGACACGTTACTCGGTATTATGTGATATTATTGTTGTAGTTGCATGTATAGAAATTAGATTTTTGTTAGACAATATATGTATGTCTCGTTTTTAATAATAAAAACTTTAAAATCGTAAATTTTCACATGTTTTGTTATTTTAATCGTTTTTACGAGATTTGCGAATAAGTCTTTCTTTTAATTATTAAAAATTATTATAAAGCCGAGACTAAAACATACACCTAATAATTTTATTTTATCATTTTCATGATTTTAAAAGTATGAATTATCAAATTGAAAGTTTTATGGTTTTTGATAAAGTTACAGCATGTTTCATAATCTGATAGTGTTTTTGTGCGATTTAATAATCTGTTTTAAATAATTTATTTACGAAAACTTTGAAAATATACTACTATTTATTTTAAGTCTAATTTATGTATGTTTAATTTCGTAAATTAATTCCAAGTGGTTTGGTCACAATAAATTGTTTATGAACAGGTGTCAAATTAATCCGCGATTCTGTCAGTTGTGATAAGATCTAAATTGAAACATATGTTAAACTTTTTATTTAATCTTTTTAATTTACTTAAATAAACTATGAAGAGTCTAGATAATGTTTCCAATTGGATTTTATTTAAAATCAACTTTTAAACGTGTTTTATTAAAGAAATACGATCAGGTGTCTAATTCTGACAGTTTTTAAATATACTAACAAAAACCCATGTTTTATTTAGAATTTAGATTTTCTCAAGAAATAAAAGTTGTAACTATGTTTCTAAAGTTTTCAACCACACTGATCTTACGTTGTTTTGATTTTTAATGATTTAATTACGAATTTTATAGTAAGACAGTGCAAATCTGGAAAATCTGTCAATTTGTTATTTAAATAATTTTAATTACTTAAACTTCAACCTTTTTAGAAATAATTATGGTTTTGACTTTACTTCACTTTCAATATGATTTACACATTTATTTATATTAATTTTTGGATTGTTAAACCCATTTGGAGAATTTTTATATTTGGCCCTTTTGTGAAAAGTGGCATTTGTATTGACTGACCGTTCTTTTTGTAAAATTTAGAACGTCAGTGTGTTTTAATCCCAAATCTACAGTGTTTCCGCCACTGTATTGTGTTAGAATTTATAGGGGATTACAGTTGGTATCAGAGCTGGTCATGGGCTGCCACTGCTCTCCCTGTCAGTTTCTCTTTTCTTCTTCCAATCCTCCTCATATAAATGGTCATCTTCATTCTCGTGGCGAATCCTTGTTTTATTCTCTCATTTTACCCTCTATCCTCTTGAGATTCTCTGGTTAGACTCCTGTCTTAGTGAACCCCGCGATAGTTAAAGATATTTGAGGATTAGTAACCCTTATTACCTACGATTGAGGATTGTGAGTTGTACATGTTTCCTAACATGGTAAGAGCTTTTGAGGATTGATATGATGGTATTAGTTAACTAATGGAATTAGGATTTTACCTTAAGTGTTGACCTTGGATTATAGGTTACAGGATTATAAGGAGTACTTAGAATTGAATCGGTTTTGGATGGTAAGATTATATTTTATTTGACGGATACCTAGTACCAAGCTAAGTATAAATTAATATTAATTTGGGATTTCTACCTAATGCGTACTTAATGGATGTGTCGTGGATGTTTAAGGTCATAGAACCTCTTTAGAGTTTTAACCTGAATGTTGTGGTACCATTTCAAGTTCTCATTGATGTTTTTAGTAATTTTGGTTGAGATAGACTAAACCTTGGTTTTTAAGGAATAAATCGTGGAGTGGGATAAGGTCATAACTTATGAACTTTTGAGTTGAGTGATCTAAACTTGTTTTGAGGAATACTTTATTGCAAACCACCTTAATGAAATTTACAATTAAGAACCCTTAGACCAACGAGATTGTGGCTTCATTGAGATATTAATCATATAGTCGTTGCAGCCTTGTGATTAGAACTTAATTTGATGGACTTTTAAGAAACTATATCACAATCATGTGTTTGAAAACATGTTGGTGTGATTAATTTTGAGGACTGATAAGTGTAGTTTGTAGTGCCTAATTTGTTGTGTTTGGTCCCGGTTTCTCTTGTGGAATCGCTCCTTGGGAGCGGTTTCTGGGCTACTTATGCTTCTTCTAGTTCGTTTTAGGTTCCCAAGACCGTTCATGGTGAATTGGAATGATTCTGACTCGTTTCATACACTTTTGGAGCCAACGAAGAGAAGGAGCGATCACTCGGTGCCTTGGATTCGATCCCGAGACCTTGGGACCCATTCCTGAGCCCCTTAGACTCGATCCCGAGCCCCAAGAATCGATGGGAAGCCCATGAGAGGCAAGGAGGGACCTTAAAGATCATATTGGAGGCCTACAAGACCCTTCCCGGGCGGGATAGTAGCCCTCCCGACCGGGAAGGGGTGCGCGTTTACAGCAGCTCCTGTTTTGGGGCCGTCCCGGTCGGGACCACTTCGTCCCGGACGGGATGGGCAGCTGCCAGCACGAAACTCTTCTTTTCTCCTCCTTCACTCTTGTAACCTTATAAATACTCCTCCCTTGTATTGTTTAAAGATCTTACATTATATTAGACTATATTAGACCTCTCTACATTAGACTAAACCCTAGATAGAGTGCCTCCTCTCATTAGACTAATATCTCTTAAAACTTTTGTAAACCTTAGATTAATCTAGTTTTATTAGTCTTGTATTGAAGAGATTCTTGAAACTCATCCAAGATTGACAACCTTGGAGATTATTTGGGTTTCTTATTAATGCAAGTTCTCATGTTTTTATCTTCTTGTTAGTGGGTATAATTTCTTTTCTTTTAATCTTTGTTAATCTTTCAAGGTTTAATCTTTCTTTTCTTGTTACTTATTGTTTATTGTTCTTGTTTGTTCATAATGAATGTTTGGTTGTTTATGTTGATTTCTCTTATCATTGCTATTGTTAGTTTGATAATGAGTGAGTAGATTCCTTGTGGGGTTAGTAGGGGGATTAAGTGTGGATTATGGGTGATTAGGGTTTGATTGTGGGTAAAGGTGATTCCTTTGTTGCTAGTCACTTATTGGGCACACTATGTGTTTGTTGTATTGCTTGTGTGGGTAGTAGTGGCCAATGCTCCTCATACTTGTTCTCATCTTCTCATTGTGTATTCGATTTGTGGTTGGATGTTTGTGTTTTGAGTAGCATCTTGCATGAATGTTCGGGTCTAGTCTTAGACACGAGAGTGCGGACTTTGGCTTTGGCGCGAGAGCGCAAACCGACCTTAGTAACTAAGTGGCACCTACACCCTTGATTACCCAACCATCCTACTACACTTATGAACCCGACCTAACCCTACTCCTTCCCTTATTTGATTTATCTATCCCTTTAATCGATCATCTTCTCTATTTTATTTGCTTAGTTAATCTTTAGTTGTTTCATTAGTTCATGTCATACTTAGTACATTGTTAGTCCACTTTTATCACCTTCAACCAACATAGTTAGTCAATTATCTTCTTCTTTGTGTTTGTTTGTGTGACTTAGCCTTGTTTCTAGGTAGACCTAGTCTAGACACCTATAACCGTCTCCGTGGACACAACCTGACTTACCCAAGCTACCGTTAGGTATAGTTGGACTCTACTTGATCGGTGGGGAACGCGGCAATTCCCTACCATCAAGGACTTCGTTTTCGAGCTTGTTAATTGGTGGATTTTGTTTAGTTTTCATTACTCGAAAATCATGGAATATCTTTCGAGTACAACCTAGTGAGCTTTGGTTTTAGGAGCCATATCGATTAAGGGTTTAGGTGTGTTATGATGGGTGAGACTAGATTCTAAATCATTTGTGGATACTTACCGTGTTGATTGAATGATTGAATAAGTATGTAAGACTTTATATTGGAGGTTGTAGTAATTGAGAATTTTGGAGGTTTTAGACAGTGTAGAACCACCTAGTGCCTGATATTAATGGACTTAGTACTGTTTGATGGAAATAGGAACCCGAATTTCGTAGGAGTCGTACTTGGAATCTCGATTTCCTTTCTGCCTTTTTTCCAGTTTCGAGGACGAAACTTTTTTTTTAGTAGGGAGGATTGTAACACCCGCAAATTTCCGAACTCTGCTATCTGTTCCGTCACGATTATATTGTAACTCTGTAATATTTTGTCGATTACATTTTTCCCATTTCGAGGTCTCTTTCACTATCGAGCCGAAAATTATTTATTTTTGTAAAAGGATTTTAATTATTCTATTTTTATTCGAAAATCCATTTAATTCTTTACATCGCATGTATGCCTAATTATTTCTGAGAAATCATATTTTCTATGAACAATAGTTTTAAAATCGAATTTGAACTATTTATTTTTCTAAAAAGGCTCGATTATATTTATAATTGGTTTCTAGCTCAAAAATATTTTATTTCCGAAAAATGGCTATTTAATTATTTTACTACACGCTTTCATAAATAATTATTTTCTAATGCGTTTTCCGATTTCTTCGTAAACGCTAATATTATTTTACGAACCTTCTTTTATCAACACTACATATCATTTTTATCCTACTTATTTTAAAGTAATTGTTTTAATCGAAAACTTATCACATCGATTTGTGTTTGTTCTTTCCATCTCAACCATCTCGTCTCCTGGTTGAGTTAAGAGTCCTTGTAACTCTATTATTGCTATCTTTTAGCTTCCTAATTTCTTTATATATTCTCTTCCATTCTAGTCTATTTTATTCACAACACAATTCTTTTCTCCTCTATGTTTCACTTTAAACTTCATTCTTTTTGTTCATCAATCCGATCCTAATTCATCTCTAATTCTTTCCGATCTCGAGGGTAATTTAATTACTCTTATTAGTTCTTCATCTCGTTTTCTTCTTTCCATTCACTTATAATGTGGTTTTAATACCATATGTTTAATTATTTCGTAGGCTATCATGCTAGATTCGACGAAGATGATTATTTAATTGATTCGGATTTCGATTAAGGTAACATTGACACGTTACTCGGTATTATGTGATATTATTGTTGTAGTTGCATGTATAGAAATTAGATTTTTGTTAGACAATATATGTATGTCTCGTTTTTAATAATAAAAACTTTAAAATCGTAAATTTTCACATGTTTTGTTATTTTAATCGTTTTTACGAGATTTGCGAATAAGTCTTTCTTTTAATTATTAAAAATTATTATAAGGCCGAGACTAAAACATACACCTAATAATTTTATTTTATAATTTTCGTGATTTTAAAAGTATGAATTATCAAATTGAAAGTTTTATGGTTTTTGATAAAGTTACAGCATGTTTCATAATCTGATAGTGTTTTTGTGCGATTTAATAATCTGTTTTAAATACTTTATTTACGAAAACTTTGAAAAGAGACTACTAATTATTTTAAGTCTAATTTATGTTTGTTTAATTTCGTAAATTAATTCCAAGTGGTTTGGTCACAATAAATTGTTTATGAACAGGTGTCAAATTAATCCGCGATTCTGTCAATTGTGATAAAATCTAAATTGAAACATATGTTAAACTTTTTATTTAATCTTGTTAATTTACTTAAATAAACTATGAAGAGTCTAGATAATGTTTCCAATTGAATTTTATTTAAAATCAACTTTTAAACGTGTTTTATTAAAGAAATACGATCAGGTGTCTAATTCTGACAGTTTTTAAATATACTAACAAAAACCCATGTTTTATTTAGAATTTAGTTGTAACTATGTTTCTAAAGTTTTCAACCACACTGATCTTACGTTGTTTTGATTTTTAATGATTTAATTACGAATTTTATAGTAAGACAGTGCAAATCTGGAAAATCTGTCAATTTGTTATTTAAATAATTTTAATTACTTAAACTTCAACCTTTTTAGAAATAATTATGGTTTTGACTTTACTTCACTTTCAATATGATTTACACATTTATTTATATTAATTTTTGGATTGTTAAACCCATTTGGAGAATTTTTATATTTGGCCCTTTTGTGAAAAGTGGCATTTGTATTGACTGACCGTTCTTTTTGTAAAATTTAGAACGTCAGTGTGTTTTAATCCCAAATCTACAGTGTTTCCGCCACTGTATTGTGTTAGAATTTATAGGGGATTACAGGGTGACTCGTAAATTGTGTGACTTCCTTAGGATTCGCCTATGTGGGTCGAGTCCTGCTCGAAGGAAGGTCCACGTGACGTTTTCCCCAGACTTTGAACTCGAATGTGTAAACGGGCCTTCCTTTGTAAGGATATGTCCTATGTAGGTTGGTCATGCCTTGACAGATAAGGCGGACTGGGATAGGGAGGAAACCCGTGATGTAAGATCGACGGAGTTTCAACGCTAAAGACCTACGACGACTTATAAAAAAGACCCGACACTACTATAACTCTTAGGATAAGGAAGATTTTTGAAAAGAAAGTTTGGATTCTGAGAAAATCGGAGGACGTCCCGACTTTTTGAAATTGGCCAAATGTCATTGGGCCGAAATTTATGAAGGTTCGAAAATATTTGAATTTTGAGATGGATAGCATACCGACTAAAAATAGGCAATTTTGAGTCAAATCATAAGTCTAGTTTCGGTAGCATTCCGGGTTTTGAAAATTGAATATTTTGAAAAGATGCATTTTTGAAAATGAAGGTTTTTTGAAAATGACATAGAAACTAAGTAGCATATAGTCACGCAAGCATTATAAGGACACAATGTATGCTTTACACTAAGTCTCGGTCGATCTAAATCGGGTCTATACCAGTGCGCATAGCCTTTTCGAGAATCGGGACGGACTTCCTAAGTCGAGTTGATCTTAGAACATGCCGCGAAACCCATACGAATTAGCCATGGACACCTTGACATATCCAATTTGGAATATATCGCGGTATAGTGGGACGTCGGTCACCAGTATCGGCCCAGGTAAAAATGAGGTTATGCATGAACCGTAAAACTAAAATGTGTATCCTACTAATCGAACGATTTCTCCTCGAGTCTCACCCCTGAGGATCCCGATGTTAAGTCACACATCAGTTTTCCCCAGCGGAGTCGCCAAATTGTGGACATGACATAGGTCCACCCCGATGCGGCCACGCGCGGGTTTAGGGAGGCGAATGAATCTCATGTGAGATGGTTCTCGGGTTGAAATTTAAATTGAAAATGGAGTCGCCACCGAACTTTGTGGGAGTTCGGGCCCATTCAAACTCACTCTATATTTTGGGTGGACCGTGCACAAAGTACGGCCCACTTCGATACTAGAGCTTGTGGGGTTCATCCCTTTGCATTACGGTACCGATGCCGACATTATCGGGTACCGTATATCGAATGACTCTCGTGCGCCAACGGTTTCGGACATTCGGAAACTGAGGTTCTGAGTAAGAAGTGAAGGTACGTGTTGGGAAGCCCACAAAGGACACCCAACCCCGCCCGCACTTTAGCGGCCTCTACTAATATACCGTTCGATGTTTTAATACGCGCGCTAGTGATTCGGTTGAAATGTTATGCAAACAACGTTTTTTGACTAAACATGTGAAATATGTTTGATCTACGTCGTTTAATGCATATTTGAATTATGTTGAAGTTGTTTTAGCATGTGAGGTTCGTTTTAGTACAATAAAACAAACAACGAAAATAAAACTTAAAACGAAAGATTACAAATGCGCGGGCGGAATACAACCCGGAAATACAATACGACAAACAAAATATATAGCAATTGCAACAATAACGGAATGTAAATAGATTGGATGATATGAGAAGACATGATGCACGATTTTGAGAAGAGTAAGACACGTGATGGACTTGACACGTGTTAAGCGAAGTCATTAAAAAAAAGGTTTATCGAGGCTTAAAGTATGTAGAGGGCTCACGGTTTGGTATGACAGAGGCCACTCGATCGAGTCATAGAGGGACTCGATCGAGTGCTTCTCGAAAAAAAAACTCTACCTCAATTTTAGGGTGTCACTCGATCGAGTGGGCTAAGGCACTCGATCGAGTGCCACCTGTACGAACAGCAATTCGTTTCGAGAAAGGCATTGATTTCGAATTTTTGATACTCGCGATATGCATGCTATTATTACGATATCGATTATCGGGAATTTGGAAAAGACGTTATAAATTGTTTAAATTGAATTAGGACGAAATAAATCCCTCCACGTCGTAATGTCGTAATTAGTCCTTTCGGACTATGTGACAATTATTTCGGCATTAACGGGTTTGTGCTTGTACGGTTTATTAATTAATTCTTTTGGACATGATATTCGACTACGGAGTCGATATCGCATCTTAAGAATAAACGTTTTTATTTGTTTGAATAGAGCGAAAATCGATTCCCTCCGCGTCACGACATCGTTAATAATCCTTGCGGATTATGTGATGTTAGATTTGCATCAGCAGGTTTCGTTTTAACCTCAAAAGAAATGAGATCGAGTACACCTAATGACAAATATCCGCGATCGCACTAGGCTCTTGAGTGTTTAGGGTGACGCTCCTCGAAAGGGTGTCACCTCTGTTACGACTCATAAAGGGATTAGGAGGATCTTAGAACGGGATTTGTCTTTAGATATACTCGATACGAAATTGTTTTGAATTTTATGTAATTGTATGCGATGTTTTAAAGCTAAATCGATAGTAGTAATAATAACGTTATTAGGAACGAAAGAAAAATAAAAAAAACGACGAAAAAGAAAGAAGAAGACGACGTGAAAGAGGAGAGAAAAGGGAGAAGTCGGGATTGGATTTTGCACCCTCAACCTACATGCTTTGTTTTCTTAGAATAGGGCTCGTCTAGTTGTGTCTTAGGCACGAGAGCTTCGAGATGATATAGGTGAGTTATGGTGGTTTAAGGTAGGAGAAGGGTATAGGGTGTAGGTTGAATAAGAAGAATTGTATGTGAAAAAAGTTGTAAAGATGAAAAGTTGTAGAGGAAAAAAAGTTGTAAATTGTGTTGAGGGGTGGGGTATTTATAAGGAAAGTACCCGATTTAGGATAGAAAAGAATCACTCGATCGAGTGCCCAGTCTGACACCAGTTCGGCCGAATTTGCGAACCTACTCGACCGAGTGGGCTGAACCACTCGATCGAGTGGATCTGGGCGGAGGATAGGGTTTTAGAGATAAAGTTTTATCTCTAATGAAGAGGTTTAATAACTTGGATTCCGTAATCGAATATCGCGCATAAAGAGTTATCGATAATCGAAGTGGTACGAAATCCTATGACGTCAATCCGGGAGTCGTACGGTCTACGCGACCCGATAACAACGTCGCGATACGAAGGGCCCCGATATTCGTATTAAGACGATGTGATAGATCTATTATAAACCAAGATGATTAAGGACAAGTACCTTATTATGGTGGAAATGAGATATCATAGACTTCCGATATAATGCACAACGATACACATTTCGCTTAGAGAATAATACTTGCGACGTTAGACGCACGTTGACCCGAACCCGAACCCGACCCAGACAACTCAACTCGAATAAACCGACCCGGAAGTGACCCAAACCCGACATAAAAGTTGACCCGATTAACCCAACCCGTAAGCGACCCGAACCCGGCAGGAGTCATGACCCGACCTGGTGATGACTCAACACGACATGACTCAACCCGAACCTGACTCACCCGATTGCCACTTCCATCACAAGTAACGTAAAAGATAAACAAATGACTTAGATGAAAAAAAATATGGGAAAAGGTAAAAAAAATGTCCGTGAAAGAGCAATTACGAAAATCTACATTGTGCATTGTACTCTATCAAAATAAAGACCCCGTGTATGAAAGAGTCGGGTAAAAATAAATTCAACAGTTCTTTCAGTACTAGAGCTGAAGTTCTTGACTTAGCATCACAAAATCATACATTTCCTTTATAACCAATCATCAATGCTTACAAATCATTGATCTACACAGATATTCTATGTAAATTGACAGCCTTATTGCTCTAATAACCTTATACAAATAAAACAATACCTTCCTTCGTCAATGAAGAATGAATGTTGTCAGTGTGCAAAAAATGTGACAAAAGAATGGAATATCAGCACTTCAGCACTTAGTCAAAAATGAGTATAACCAATTTTATGTTTAAGATTCGTACTGTCACAGCGTTATCCTCGTCATTGCTGTAAAATAAATAACCAACATGCGCGCTTATCAGGTTGTTCTACTCCTTAACGCACAGTCGCTCTACAGACAGATAAAAAGAAGTCGGTGCCAACAGAACAAGTTAGATTTGCACATCCATAAATCACAAGTAAATTGTAGAGAGAAAAATTCATGCTTACTCAGGTATTCGTAACCCAATATCATAGAGGTTCCCCAAGCAGACATGCTGAAAAATCGTGGGCCCAACCCTCTGTATAGACCCTTCCAACCATCATCGGCAATCAATTTCTTGATGACCTGAGTTGCATTCTGTCGATTATCTAGTCCTGTTACCTACAATGACAAGTTCAATGTCAAAAACCATGAAGAAAAGAGCAAGAATCCTGTCAAGCAAGTCAGGCACTAAGGGAAGATAGAGTTTGATTCACAGGTCAGGTCAAAATAATGGTAGGGTCAAATAGGTGTCTGTCCGTCCAATACAGGTTAGGGTTGGATCAGACATCAGAGTCCGAATAAAACATATTCTAGGAAAGTACAAAACATTTCTTGAGCCTTATTTGCCAAAATCAAATACCTAGTGTGATTTGGAAATGGAAAGGACCCATTTGAACTCAACAATTCCCCACCGCGAATTTGGACCCCGAAGTTACAGCATGGTTTCAACCCATTTCAAACTTCAGTAAAAACAGAACCCCAATTAATCACATCCAAAACAAGAGTTCCTTATCCTCAGCAACACCTATTTCAACCATAGTAAAGAATATTCAATTATTGGGTCCTGGAGAAGGTGACAAACCAGACGCCAAGTTGGAGAGACTCGAGTACAAGGCAGACAACCAAAAGTGAGGATATTGATTTTCAGTTAGAACGTCAGGAGAGATAAGAGATGGCAAGGTATAAACCAAGAGTTCAGGAAGTAAAATGTTTTATCTAAAGTTTACCTACCAGGTCAAACCTTACCTAACCTGTTGAGATAAGTATATTACAGGTCAAATATGCAAACATCATTTTGGGTCATGTGTCAGTCTAGAACAAGGATAATGACAATAAAAATATGGGAATGATCCTTCCTGCTAGGGCAGATATCAATACCACCAAGAGTCTACTGGCTATGTTTTCCTCTTTGGGTTAGGGATGTGAGTAGGGCGGGTACAAGCCTCCAGCATCGCACCCATCCCAATTTGAAAGAGTATGGGTGGAATTTTGGTGGGTGGTGGAGCGGGTATGAATACAAATATTGGGTGGGTGGTCAGCAGACTTCTTCTCATTTTTTCTTCCTTCTATATCTTTTTGACACCTCACCCTCACTTTCATTCAACTCATTTCCACTATCTTCATGCTCTCCCTTTGTCTCTTCCTTTATTTTCTCCCACAATACAGCGGATCCTCTTATATTACATTTATTATTTATTTTAAATATTTATAGTTAATACTTCCTCACATCCATTCAATCCTTTACATAGAGGGTTTCACAACTTTTAAGGAAAGTGGTAAAAGTAAGAGTATTATTGGTAAATCAAATGTTTTATGGGTCCACCAAACTTAAAGTAAGGAAAAAGTAGTGACATTTTGTGTAAATAGAGTAAGGATATGAGGGTTATATGGTAAAGTCTTTTACCAAAAGGGGAATGTAAAAAATTGATCGGATTGTCCATTTATAATAACTATAAAGAATTGAATGGATGGGAGGGAGTATTACTTTCTTATTTACTTTCATTAACCACATGGCAAATAGTAAATGGTTAGTGGACAAGGACCTATGTTCCCCTTCCGGAAGTAACCAACTTCCTCTATAGATGAGGACCTCAAATTTAGATTTCACTTGGAAGAAAGAAAGTGCTAAGAGGAGGCCCTTGTTGAAAATCTTAAATGATAAGAATAAGATCAAAAGCAAATTGATAGCCATATTGATTAATCAAACATTTACTGAAAGAAAGATAGTGGGTTAGTGGGTAAGTAGGGCGAATACGGTTTTGGAATACTACCCGTAAGGGCGGGTATGGTTTTGAAAATTCGTGCCCCATGGGTGGTACAGCGGGTCCAGGTAGTTGAATTTCTTGGTGGGTACGGGTGGAAGGGCTTATATCCACCACCGCCGCGCACCCAAGAACATCCTTTGGACAATTTTTCCTAATAAAGCAGGCCTAGGATAGAAATGGGCTTTCCTCTTCCGCTAAGGAGAACGTGGAACATGCGTATAACTTGCGTGATATAATATAACGTGTTTCCCTTCCTATAAGACAAATTTCATACTATTTCAATTTTGAGTACATTCTACTAGTCAAATAGCTTCACTCACTCCTGCAATTCCATTATATAGTACTTCTTCCGAGTTTTCCTGATGATCCATTTTGCTTTTGGGGTGAAAAATTAGAGTGAAGAATGAGTGACTCAAAGGAGGAAGAGAGAAATGTAAGACTAAATCTAGCCCACATATTGATAGTTTAAAAAGGAAATGGGGAAGAATAGGTAACTCAACTCAAAAGGAAAATAGGGAAAAGCACTAAAAAAAATTAGTATGAATATTTAATTGAAAAAGTAATGATAATAGTGAGGGTAAGATAGTAAAATAGATGACCGAAAAGTAGTTATTTGTAAATGTGTTGGTAATTATTATAGTTATAAGTAAAAGGTGAGGGTATTATAGTAAAAAGGTTGGACCAAATAGGAAAAATTTGGAATGGTAAGAAGATAGAAAGACGGACAAAAATGTAATAGGGAAAGAAGATAGTAAGGAGGAAGTACTCTAATTTTATGGGTTTTGCGGAATAAAACAAATAGAGCATCATATAGAGATCTCCTACAAAAAGAAAAGATAGAGTCGTGCATTTATTTATTTGGATTATCTAATAGGAATAATCCTAATTATGGGTGATTTTCTCAAAATAGTCCAATCTTCATTTAATCTCAAAATAAACCAAAGTATTGAAGCTCTCTTTCAAAAATAAACTCGGATCATTTTATGACCTATTATCTCTAAGTAGACAACAATGTGACCAAAAAAAATAATACGGAGTAACAATAATAATAATACTTTATAATAGTTTTATTGCTACTAGTTAGACCATAGTTGGCCATGGATTGAGAGTATATCCACATGAAGGATCGTTAGAAATGACTCATCCATTCATAGAGTAAGTATCATCTATGGTGAATAAGCCAATTCTATTCTTGGTGAAGGATGGATCCATATAGGAGAGAGGGTGTATAACGTGGGCTCCATCTACATTTTTTTTTGTGTGAATGACTGAATGTAGGGTCCATTGATTAAAGAAATAGAAGAGAGAATGTTATTGGGGATTCATAAGAGAATAAATAATGTATCCATAGATGGAGAGTTTATTTAGATAGAAAAAAATAGGGTAAAGTGAGGTGGAATGAGCGGGTCCCATGAATGGATAAAAAATCCATCCGTGGATAACCATGCTCTTCCCATTATAAATTTATACCCCGAATACACTAATACCCAAAAAAATCAGTGTACCAATAGACCATAAATCATGGGTCGTGCTTTTTCCTAACGAGCTTTTACTCAATCCTAACGACATATTACGAATTTACCATTGTCATTTCCTCCTCATTCTCAAAAGTGATCTGATTTTCTCTCTAACAAAATTGAACATCTCCATTTTCTTTTTTGTTAATTTCAAAAGTTACCTTTGCAATGAAATACCAATTTTAAAACACTTCTTTAGTCGATTGATCAATCAATCTAATATCGAAAAACAAGATCCATAAACCCTTAAAAAAACCCTAAAATTAAAATCAATCACCAAATCCTAAAAAAATCCCTAAAATTAAAATCAATCACCAAATCCGATTAATCAGATTTTTTTTTAAAAAAGATCAAAGTTATTAGAAGGATTAATTATTAGAGAGCTAAGCAAGGGCATAAATGAAAATTTTTAAGAAAATTCGGTATAATTGAGTAAAACTTCGTTAGGAAAAAGTAATTTCGTAAATCATCCACCTTTCCCTTAAACACCACTGGTAGGCGTGAGCAAAACCAGATATCCGATCTGGTTGATATCCAGTTTTTAAATTCTAGAATTTTACTATCTGTATTCTTTTCGGAGATCCGAGTTTTCCAAATATAACGTATATCCGGTATCCGGTTTTGAGATTTATTTTATTTTAAATTTTTCAGTAAGTGCACAAAATCCAATTTCTTATTTTAAAGTACTAACGAACATTGCGTTAATTATTATACAAAAATAATACGATAAATAAATAGGAAATAAATCTAAAAATAATTTAATTATTACAATCATCTCGAATACGACAAATAATTCTCCAATAGAGTAACAGACAAATGACCCTTTTTTTAATCAATATTCTCCAAACAGTTGGTTTAATTTTCATTCTCGAATGAGTTAGGCTTTTCATTTACATATTAATCCATTCAGTCATTCAGTATTTCAGTTGATTTTATATATATATATATATATATATATATATATATATATATATATATATATATATATATATATTGAAAATTGGAGCGGAAACCGGATACCCGGTTTTCATTTTAATTGATACGTATCCGCTACGGTTTTACGGAAAACCGTACCGAATGTTCGTATCGGATATCCGAAAATTTGTATAATTGCAAGCGTATACCGTATCGTATACGGATAATAAAACCGTATAAAATTATTTCATATTGAAAGAATAATGTCATTGAAAGATGTGTTTTTAGGTAGGTGGTTTGTCCACATTGAAAAAATAATGTCACGAAATTTATTATAAGTTTTAAATACTTTTTTCTTCCATAATTGTAGTTAAGGTATAAAATATCCAGTTAGTCTCCCTTACGACGGATATATCCGTCTTAAGGTTAAAACGAGCCAAGTATGTGGCATATGAGGAGAGAAGAAAAATGGCCCCACCAATTATACTTTTGTCTTATCTAGTTATTTGGTAGTTATTTGACCCGTTATACGTTTGTGACGGATATCTCCGTCACAAACAAGAATTTGTATAAAATATCAACTTACCCTTATTTTTATAATCTTCATATGAGATCTTTTATTTCTATATAACTTTTTTTTCAATGTAATTAAGCCAACTGCACGGGCTTTAATCTAGTAATTATTTATTTGGCTTCGTTGGAAATGGTAAAAATAAGGTATCTATTGTTTTAAATAAATTTCTAAAATAGATTTAAGGATATTCATAGCAAATCATTTCCCTTCTTCCTCCAACACAAATCTTCTTTTAGGGGGTTTCATTGGAGATGAAGTATACTTCTACTTTAGAAAGCCAGTACGCCTTGATTTCTATTGTGAATAAAACATTCATCATGGTCTAGATGGCAAACATGAACCAAAAACTATATAAAAAAATACGTGGTCTTCAATCACCAACAACAACATTACCTCTGTGCCTAAGGGCTCCCGCAAATTTCAGAGTAAAAGGGGTCGGATGTACCATTGAATCTTCCACGGAAAGGATCCAACCGCATATTAAAATAACTTAAACTTATTAAAATAAAGGTCCCCACATAAGAACGCCCTCGAAATTTCATTGAACATTGAAAAGGTTGGGCATTCGTTCAGCCTATATATGGCTACCTATGTACATCTCGTTCCTGAAACATATCTTACACAAGCTGAAACTCCACATCAAACTGACATTTCAATGGATATCGCTAGACATAAGCAACCAGACGTCAACATAACCTACACTTGACCCCGAGGATCTTTACCCAGTTTTATCAAGGACATTATGTATTTGGCTATACTCCTTCCATCAACCTTTCTATTACTCCTTGACAAAAACAAAGGCGTAAACATCACCCTTCTTCGAGACAAATGTATAGTTAGGAAGAGCTTAGAGGGTTACATTTACCTACTACTTCTGGAAAGATAATCCACTGTAGCTATCTAATTACTTCGTATTTATTACTCAGAAAATAAAAGAAAACAAAAAACAAGAACTTAAACATCACCCTTTTCTGAGACAAGTGTGTAGTTCGGGAAGAGCTTAGAGGGTTACATGTACTTACTACTTCTAGAAAGATAATCAAGTGTAGTTATCTAATGGTTACATCTCTCCCTACCCCCATTATCTCAGGTAGTAATAGGGTTGTTTCGCTATCCATTACAGCGCTGGCTATCCTAGAGGCTCCTTCAGTAGTGAGCATTGTCAGCGTATTAGCCCAATATAATCAAGAATGTGAATATGACTCATCACAATGGAACAAGTCATCCATCTTCGCCAAGAACATCCTCCAAATGATTTTTGCAAAGAAATTCGTATTTTGAGACCCGCGCTAAATTTTCTAGAGGACTGAATACTACTCGCTCCATTCCATTTGATTTTATACGATTGATTAAATAATACCTCACATAGTCACATGTATAAAACAAATGTATAGAATCAAGTGAAATGGAGGGAGTAAATCAACCAGAATAGCAATCCAATAAAACTGCACATCATGTGACATTTAAACTGATATAAGCTAAACCTTAACAATCAGAAATGAACATAACCTAAACTTGACCCCCAAAGACCTTTTGCCACTACTATCAAGGATGTAATTTATTTAGTTATGCCTTCCAATTGTCGATGATTTCCAACGAAGCCAAAGACCTGTTATTCTTTAGTAAATGAGTTATGGTCAAATATAGTCGAATGACTCACTATACTGGTTACGCTTCATTTTATCATGGACTCATGGAGTAGCGGTCATTAAATAATTTTCTCTATGTGATTTCATTCTAGATCATGGGGGTCATTCAAAAACAGCCTCTTCGTATGGCTAGCACAAGAGCAAGATTGCATCACCCACCACCTCCACCGTCTCGTGATTTGCGGGAGTCCTTAGGCAATGTTGTGGTATTTGTATTGCAACAAGGGTGGAGTGTGACTCAATGGTCTTTTTCAATCATACTTGCTTAGTATTTATCAAAAAAACATTTGCTTCTAGCCATGGTTACCGAATTCGCTATGCATACGTCCTTACCAATTCGCAATTCGCTCTTATAGAATGTGTGATATATGTATTTTCAGTAAGCAACATTATAGAATTCGCTTTTAACAATTCGCAATTCGTAGGGCACCTTGCGAATTTGGTAACCACGCTTCTAGCTGCCCATGTTATTTGAAAACTAGAAAATACAATATGTTGCATGATGTTAAAGGTTTAGGTTCTTGAAATAGAATAATGCTTGCATATCACGTCAACATGACGTATCTAACAAGACAACATAAAAATACAGTGAAGAGAAGTGGAACTGCAAAACTAATTACCTGTAAGCGGGTCTTGATGGTATCTAATGGAGTTGTGATACAAGATGCCGTGGCTCCAGCAATGACACCTCCAGCAGCTTGGATACAGACAATCTCTCCAACACTTGGAGGCTGCGCAGACTCATTCCCATAGCCTAAAAGACTGCCAGCAGAATAAGTCAAGTTTTATCGCAAAAAAAAGAGCCATACATCAATCTAAAACACACAAGACTACATTCCATTTGAGGAATGGGCACATTTACCGGTGAAAAGAGCAGAAAGAAATGACGGTTTACTTAATTAGAGAGCCAGGGCAATTCAACACATTCTACTATTCTACGGCCTAGGAAAACATCTTAAAGGTAATCAGCACAACTGTTAACACGAGGAGCATAGATTAAGATCACAGTTCCTCTTTACAAGCTACTTAATGTTTACTATATCTATCACCTAATCTGGTGCACATACATAAAAGGCTTGAAGCAATCGCATGTGAGATTGTGAGTGAGTGTGTAGTGTGAGGCATAGTTGTATGCACCTAAATTAAGCACAATTGACCGCCAGTCCAAGTTTCAAACTCTACCTCCACAATAAACGTTGACTAGATCCATAGCTCGCCCACCACACAGCACTAGAAGGGGCATAAGTCATCACTGATAGCCCAAAGCCCTTGTATAGTCCTCGAATTCCATTTGACTTTACGACTTTACGAATAACATCAATGCCACCATTATACGTTGCATAGCCTGAATATCCTTGAACCATCAACTTCTGACTAACCTGAACAATGATTTGAGCAAATAAAAATGACACTGTGCATTTAACATTTTAAAATTGAACACAGCCAACTATTCATTATAGGGGTCCATTTTACAAAGTATTAGAATATGAAACCAAAAAAAATCTGTTGCAAAACAACAGAGAGGTATATATCCCATGTTGGGCATAATGACAAGAAACCCACTTGACCGCATAAGAGACAAACATACCCAGAAATCCCGACATTTTTTCACTTTTGGGGAAAAAAAGTAAACTGAATTCCATCTAAATCTTTTGACCAACACAAAAAGTCTCAATGACCAAGCCATCACAAGGATGTCACAGGCAGACACGATAGCACATGAGTGACTCGACAAACACTATTTGCTAGGAGTCTATACTACTTCCAGACCATTAAAAAGTACTCCATATTCGATACAGGTGAATGCCTAAGTGTTGAACTCTTGTTTATTTATGGAAAAGAAAACTCGCATATTTCGGCTTTCAGTGTCAAGTGTCAAGTGGTACTTCAAGGGAATGAGAAAAGTTGGGGTAACATAAGCTAATTCAATCTTTATCAATGATTTAATTATCCTAGCAGTCTATTATCTTTTGTCATTTCTGGCTCCTCTACCTCACCTTTGTCCTACATATCAGTCCAAACAAAATTTATACCTACAACAACAATCCATCCTACTCTCCTTCCTTTATATTATACTTCCAATTTTCTCTCTACTAACAATCTAAATGATATCAATATTTGTATCTATGTGTAGGGAAAAAGGTAAACAAGTTGGTACAATTTTCGTAATTACTGTATTCTAAATTGCTATTATCCTACAACTAATAATCAACTGCATACCACATCAACTGGAACAAATACAGTCTGAGCACAAAGTGAGCCTAACATTCCAGCAACCCCATTTGCTATGGCCGCCTTTGATGGTTCGGAGAAATTAAGAGGTTCGACAACCCGGAAAGCTGCGACTTTTGTAGTCTCCAAAGCAGTAAGGAATATAATTCTGGACGGAACTGCACCAGTAATGACAGTTCCAAATCCTCTGTACAAACCAGGTATTCCATCAGCTTTCAATATGCTTCTAACAGCTGAATATGCAGTTCTCTCAGCAATATCCTTAGATGCTACCTGTAACCTAGTCTTCACGACAGAAACTGGATAAAGGGCCACTGTTATTCCTGAAAATAGTCCAGCTCCAACAACATAGAATTTGGTCTTGTCAAGCCTGCATGGAAGTTAGAAAATGTAAATATTGAAGTAAACACAGGATAAGGGAACAAGATCAAATGGAATACACTAAATCATAAGGTATGATATTCAAAGTAATCTTATAAGTATACGGCGTAATAGCCAGTTAAAAGGAAAGATAATGGAACAAGTATAATTGGGTGAAGGTATCTTCACATGTTGACAAATAACACAATTAGGAAAGCCTTAGGCAAAAGGATTGAATGTTACCAATAAATTTCAACCCACAACTACCCATTCCTCTACCAGTTGACTCGTATTTCTGGAGGAGAAACAGCTGAATGTATAACATCAAAAACATAAATAAGCATTTTACATATGGTGCAACAATGATCAACTTTAACCAAAATATTTAAGGAGGCGGCATAGCTAAATGTAGATAAATAAGATAACAGAAATAATGAAAATGTCTTCACAAAACAGTGATTGATAAAAATATGCACATACAAGAAGCCTAAGAAGCCTGTTCAAGTAAGTTTATACTTCATATTGCATACAGCTTCAAGATAAGCAAAACATTTAGAAGCTCCATAGTGCACTGCATCCCACGATACACACTTCAATAACCCAAGAATGCAAATGCGACAATCTTTGAAATAAAGGTAAAATAACACTATGCTATATGTTCTGTTATTTAGGGAGGCATAGAAAGCAGTAATACTAATACTTGGACTCCAGTACAGGTGTCGACACAGTACATATCCAAGTATTCTGACATGATTACGGGTGTCAGACACTAGCTAATATTCAAGTATTCAGATTTCAAACATCACAGTCCTCACATGAGGATACATACATGGATACGGGAGCATGTCTTGAAAACAGATCCACCCTTCATCCTCCCTCCCCTCCTCTTCTCTTTCTTTCCCTTCCCTCATTCCTCCTCCCCTCCTTTTCCCCTCCATATTTGCTATCCAAACAATGCGCCAAGTGTTGTGTCGGAGATTAAGTATGACCCCATATGTGAGTGATGCTACATAGTAGCGGGTCACACTAAAACTTATTCCGCATTGATCCCACCTTTCGCGATAAAAAATCATTCATCACAAACCCATCTAAATGCCTGGACAGGATCCAGGGTCATTCTACTGTCCTAGAGATGTTGATGTGTGGTCAAAACTACGGGTTTTGGACACCTACGGTTTCACTTATGTCATCATTTACTGACAAAAAATGAAAATTAAATATTAGGTACGATTTACAGCGCTCAAACTATTACATCCAAAAAAACTGATAAAAGCAAGACGTTAATGCTCAAAATTCCTGATAAATTTCGCAAATGGAGATCAATTTTCGAAAAAAAAAACATTGGGAAAGAATTATTTTTCAATTGAAAACTTACTCAAAATAGATAAGATTGATTGTTTCAATTGAGAACTTACTTGTCCCAATTAATCTCCGTCTGTCCGAATGACTGAACACGACTACCACCCGGCTCCATTGCGAAAGAATTATGATCTAGGGCCAATGATTCGTATGAACTTATGAAACCCTAACCATTGAGCCCAAAAGATTACGAATACAGGAATGGCGATTGGAATCAATTTATGAACTGGTGAAGATTAGGGTTTGACGTAGAATGTCAATTTACCGCTGAAGGTTCAGCAAATGAAATTGGACGATGTAAATTGTACCTTACCTCCGAGTTAGTATTATTGTCTAAAGAGAAAGAGAAGTAACACAATAATAGAAACTCGGAGGGAGTATACATTTATGAGCGCGTTTGGTTTGGGGTTTTTTTGGCTTTTTGCAATTGATTAGGATGGAATCAGAATGAACCAAACTCATACCTCGTGTTTGGTTGACAAATTTTTCATTTTGATACCCATAGCTCAAACCTTGGGTTTGAAGGGTTGACAAGTTTTTCATTTTGATACCCATAGCTCAAACCCTGGGTTTCTCATACCAAGGGAGGGGGTAGGCATGAGATTCATACTCTTTGAATCAAACTTTGTTTGATTTTCCGAAAGAATTTGTTCCAATTTTTTTGTTGAAATATTATAACTGAAATATTTTATTGAAAAACACTAATTTAACATACTAAAAAAAATTATTTTAAAATTTTATTAATGTAACTCAGTGTTTTATATCGTTAAAAAGAGTTGTTTTTAATGAAATTTATTTAATTTTTCTTTCAAGCTAAATTTTTTAGATTTTATATAGTTAGTAATATAAATTTTTATATATTTAAAATATAATTATTAAATATATTTAAAAAATTATAATTTCGGATTTGAATCTCAATCATCTAAAAAATGAACCAAACACCAAGTTTCAGGAATCAAGTTACAAACTCATACCACCCTGATTTGATTCCTGATTCCATTCTCATACCCTTTCACGAACCAAACGGCCCCTCATAGTGTTTGGTTGATGACTTTTGAATTGAAATTAGAAACCTAAGGCGTTCTAACTCCCCTCCCACCTCTTGGAATCCCAATCCTAAGCTTCGATTCCAATTCCAACCCCTCTCATCTATCATGAAACATATTTTACAAATTCATTCCAACATCAAACCAAACAAGTATTAATAAGTTTTGGGTTCTAACTCTGTACCTCCCTAATTTTAGAATTCATTCCAATCCGTTCTTATTATTTGAACCAAACGACCCCTTAGACTTATATTCAGACACTTTCAATTCAATTCAGACACTTCAATTCAATATATATATATAGAGGGATCAAGAAAGTTACTAACTCCCTAAGAGTCCCTTAGTTTTAATCCTAACCTTCCATTCATATGAGAATATGCGAATGATATATGATATCGGAAGATATTATTCTCATATAGTAAATATTGTAATTCTAGTAATTAGAGATTGTAATTTTCAATTAGTCATAATTATAGTCGTAATTGTAGGGATTTGATACCTTAGATTGAGTATATATATGTATGCCACATTTGACCTGAATGAATAACAGAAAAGTATTCTTTCATCATCCTGTTAGAGCTTGCCAAATTATTATGGTATCAGAGCAGGCTAGAAAGTCAAATACGTATACACAAAAATGACGAGCAAAGATGCAAAACTCGTCACCATTACCTTAAACTCGATTACCTTTAATGGTGGAGACCCATCAGACAATCCTAATCTGACATTAACCCAGATTACCTTTAATGGTGATAATTATGAACTATGGGCCGACGCAGTTAGGAACGGTCTTGATGCGAAGAACAAATTGTCCTTTGTTGAGGGAAAGGTCAAAAGGCCAGAGGGTGCCGACGAGGATGACGGACTCGAAGAAGTGGCTTGGCGACAATGTAACGCAATGGTGAAAGCATGGTTGCGGAATGTAATCGATCCGAAGCTGCATCCAAGCATTGATTTCAATGTGCCGGTTGCCGGAGTTTGGGAGGAATTGAAAGATCGGTATTCAGCCGGAAACACCCCAAGAGTTCACCAATTGAAGGGGGAACTCAACGAGTGTAAACAGGGACGAGAGACGGTCGTCGAGTATTACACTCGATTGAAAACCATTTGGGATGAACTTGCGGATTACAGTAAGATCCACAAATGCACTTGCGGCGCAGCGACCTCGATAGCCAAGGAACGAGAAGAGGAGAAAGTCCATCAATTCTTGATGGGCTTGGATACAACACTGTACGGGCATGTTCGTACAAACTTACTAATGGAGAAACCCATAACCACTCTTACTCGAGCCTATGCCTTAATTTTGAGGGAAGAACGACATTCGAGCATAACCAAAATTAGGGAAGAAAATAACGAGACAACAATGGCGGCTCGAGCACGTGGCGTTGGAAGGAACAAAGGAACGTTCAATAAACAGGAGGAAGAAGGAGAAGAAGGACCCCCTCGATGCACTCATTGTGGTAAGTATTATCATACTAAAGATATATTGTTATGATAAACATGGATACGGACGAGGGCGTGGCAGAGGAAGGTCTGGAGGACGAGCCAGCACCAGGCCAATGCAGTAGCAACCTCGTCTGGTTCAAAGGAGAATTCGCTATTCACCAACGAGGAAATAGAACGAATTCGGAGCCTTTTGGGTGATAGTCCCGATGGTAATGACAAGCTTTCAGGTATGAATATAAGTGTTGTAAATGAATGGTTAATTGACAGTGGTGCATCACACCACATGACGGGAAGGCGATATTGTCTTAAAAGCACGTGGACGTCGAAACCGTCTCACGTGGGGTTGCATGACGGACGACTGGTTAAGGCGGAGGAACATGGAGAAGTTGACGCGAGTTCATTTTGCAGCGTTGTTTTGATCGGTCCATATCTCGAGTTATACTTGGAATTTCGTAGTCATTCAAAATGGAGGAGATAGATTTCGAGCTTATCTTTCCAATGACTTCTCATGAAGGTTCATTGAACAAGTATTGACAAAGTTATACCCCAAACAAGTCAGATGTGCATTGAAAAACGCTGCTGTTAAATTCTTTGACGGAATTGTTTCTTTTGCCTCGATTTTCTTTAAAGCTTTCAATAAATTCCCGAGGAGAAGAGCTGCTATTTTCAAGTCCGTTTAATCAAAACTACTCGAGCAAACAAAGAAGCATGCATCTGAAATGGAGCAAAATAGTGGCCGCTAGTGTTCACACTTGTTCATTGTATTTAGTTGTCTAAATTCTTTTCCCTTTCTTTGTTTGTATCACCCACTTTAAGAGGCTTGACTATTCTGGTTGGCCTCTCTTTGGGTCGTTTTGTAGGCTATAAATAGCCAAGTACTTGATGAATAAAGCATTCAACCTTCATCAAACAAAATCTGAGTTAAGCTTTGCTTTCCTTTTCGTCTTTGTAGTTCACAAGACAAAGTATTAGAGTAAGTCGTGTTACAAGCTCTATACTCGCTATTTCAATCGAGTGTTTGAATTAGCACCCGCTTTGTTGAGGTATAGGTCTATCTCACTTAGCACACTATCCTTGGTTACATTTTATCATCACTTTACAGCAACTATTTCAACCTGATTTCGTTGCTTTGTTTCGTTCATTTCAATTTACTATCAATCTCCAAATCACTTGTTCAAAGTTCATTCTAACTCACATCAGAAGTTGTGCTAAACAATAACTTTACCTTGAAGGATGTTCTATTTGTACCTTCATTAACTTGTGACTTGATCTCCGTACAACAATTAATACAAACAATTGCGCAATAACGTTTCATCCGGACTATTGTATTATGCAGGATCGGATTTCGAGGACGGAGATTGGACGGGGTGAGCACCGTGATGGGGTTTACTATTTCAAGTCAAGTGGAATTGAGTTAGTGAGAATGGTGAAGATGACCAAGGAAGATCAATTATGGCACAAACGACTTGGACATTCGTCAAGTAGTGTATCGTCTCCTTTTTCCAAGTTGGTTGGTTACAATTTGAACTGGAATACTAGTCAAATTTGTGATTCTTGTTGTAGGGCAAAGCAAACTCATACTCCTTTCAAGAGTAATAATAAACGGTGTGATGATTTGTTTGGTTTAATTCATTGTGACATATGGGGAAAATATTGGGTTGCTAGTTTATCACATGCTCATTATTTTTTTACCATAGTAGATGACAATAGTCGGGGAGTATGGGTTTACTTAATGAAAGATAAAAGTGAAGCGGGAGAATTAATGAGAGTTCTTTTTGTCAAATGGTTAAGACACAATTTGGAAAATGTGTGAAAATCATACAAAGTGATAGTGGAACCGAATTGTTGTCTAACTCTATGCAATATTACTATAAAGATAATGTGATAATCTTTAGAACTAGCAATGTCGATACCCCACAACAAAATGGAAGAGCCGAAAGAAAACACCGACATATTCTTGAGAAAGCTAGAGCCCTACAATTTCAAGCTAACCTACCTATTCAATTTTGAGGAGAGTGTGCGTTAACGGCGGCCTATCTAATAAATAGAACCCCGACACCGGTACTCCAAGGTAAGACACCGTTTGAATTGTTGTATCATGAGAAACCCCAATTTAACAATGTTAAGGTCTTTGGATGTCTTTGTTACGCTCATGATAAAGATAAACCACGAGATAAGTTTGGGGAGCGGGGAAAACGATGTGTCTTCTTGGGATACCCACATAACAAAAAGGGATGGAAGGTTTATGACTTGGAAGAAAAACGCATGTTTGTGTCAAGAGATGTTCGTTTCTTTGAGCACATGTTTCCCTATTATGAGCCACGTGACATGCAAATTATGACCCTTGATGTTCGGTGATTTAGAAGAAACCTTTATTGACATTCCAATAGAGGTCGAGACACATGATGAGAGTATTGACTTGGACCAAGGTCAACCTCATGTTGATGATGTTAATGACTTGGAAACTCCACCTGACAGTGGGGATGAGAAGGAAAATGTTGAGGGCAGCAATGACACCGAGTTACTCGACAACTCACATGAAAGTAGAGATGTGATCGAAGTCGAGAAAGTTGGCAGGGGTGCGAGGGAAAAGTTTGAGCCCGTTTGGAAGAAAGACTATATATGTAAATCGACAAGAATAATAAATCCCATCACTCATGCTCATCACGATCAATCAAAGTCTCAGAGGCCAGGTACTCGCTATCCTTTAGTTAATTATGTTGTTACGAGTTGTTTTTCTAAGTCTCACAGAGCATTTATGGCAAAAATTGATAAAATCTGAGAGCCTCGATATTATAAGGAAGCTGCGAAGGACTTGCAATGGAGAGACGCGATGAATATAGAGATTAGTGCCTTAGAGACGAACGGAACTTGGAAGCTTGTGCCCTTACCCGCTGGCAAGAAACCCATTGGGTGTAAATGGGTGTACAAAGTCAAGTACAAAGCAGACGAGACAATAGAGCGATATAAGGCAGGATTAGTAGCACAAGGTTTCACACAAATTGAAGGAGTGGATTACCATGAAACCTACGCACCGGTGGCAAAGATGACTAGCGTTCGTTGTATGCTTGATGTAGCAGTTGCAAAACGGTGGAACATCGAGCAATTGGATGTCAATAACGCCTTCCTACATGGAGACCTAGACGAAGAGGTTTACATGAGAATACCGCAAGGGTTTGAACGAAAGGGGGAAAACAAGGTATGCAAATTGTTGAAATCGATATACGGGTTGAAACAGGCATCCCGTAACTGGTTTGCTAAATTGACCACTTCGTTGAAAAGGTACAGTTTCGTTCAATCCCTAGCTGATTACTCCTTATTCACATACAACAATGGAAATATTTTTATGGGAGTTCTCGTGTACGTCGATGATATGATACTTGTTACTAATGAAAATATGGCTAGTAAGAGTTTTAATGCATTTCTCGATAAGAGCTTTGGGATCAAGGATTTAGGTCGACTTAAATATTTTTTGGGAATCGAAATAACACATGATCCAAACGGGTTGATCTTGAATCAACGAAAGTATGCATTAGGAAGCATCGATGAAGTAGGCATGAGTGGGGCGAAACCAGCCTACACGCCAATGGAGCAGCATCACAAACTTGCCTTGGCCACCGGGTATATCCTGAAGGATGTTATGAAGTACAGAAGATTAGTGGGAAGGTTGGTTTACCTCACAATAACACGACTCGACCTGGTTTATGCAGTTCATATACTATCGCAATTTGTAAATGAACGGAGAAAGAAACATTGGGATGCTGCCTTGAGAGTAGTGCGATATGTAAAAATGAAGTAAAGGGATCATTCTGGAGAAGGAATCAGACCTACAATTAATAGGGTATTGTGACTCGGACCACGCGAAATGTCCGACAACAAGAAGGTCAATAAGTGGATACTTTGTTGCATTGGGACGGTCTCCCGTCTCGTGGAGAGCGAAGAAGCAAGCAACGGTCTCGAAATCGTCAGTTGAGGCTGAGTACCTGATGCGAATTAAAAATGCGGAAGCTCCAATGAAAACTTGTTTTTGTATTTTTTAGGACAAAGGTTAATGTAACCTCGATGTTTATTGACGAACGAAAATAAATGATAAATATAAAGGGATATTTAGCCCGTAGTTCGACCTTGAACCCGTAACTAATCACGAAAGAGATTGGAGCCCAATCTTTTATCGCCAATTCGAAGTACCTTCTCGAATTTAGTAAACACCATGATCAAAAGATCAAAATGCAACCGTGTTTTTTTTGTCAATTCATCATTCATATTCTTCTCTTACATTATTGTCGTGTGGCATATAAATAGCCTACATGTGAAAATCAACTCGATATCTCGAGTGATATTATATTATTTCCTAAATAATACTATGATAAATGGGAAACAAATACTAGAAAATAATTTACTATATAAACTAAGTAAATCTTGCCAAAATTGTGAGATGCTTGATTTCCTTCCATTTCTTGAGATCACGACATCTTCATGATTAAGGTAATATCCACTTGATTTTATTTTTCATGTATTAGGAAAGATCTCGACATTTCCACTACTTTGGCAAACAATCGTTTTGGTTCATCTTTGCCATTTATTCAAGATTCATAATCTCTTAAATATGTCAGCCGCATCTCCCTTTTATTCACTACTATATTTTTGAAGATTACAAGATTCTCCACATTTTATCAAGATATCTGAATGCACCTAGATGAGGTTCAAGTCACATTCAGTTTATCCCCTCTTTCTTCAAAAAGAATTGTCCTCAATTCCAAAAGGTAATCGAGGCATAACATTATGACCGAATTAATTTTTGTGAACAGTACCGCGTGAATAGTACCACGTGAACAGTACACATATTTCTTTTTTTCTTTTTTTTTTGGTATAAAAAAACTACACAATTAAGAAATCACAAATTCAACAACAAACAAAAAAGTTAGTCAAAACCGATTAACCCTTGAACTACCTCGTTCAAGTTTAATCTTTGACTTCCAACCGCAACTGGAAAATCAACCAATAACTTTGCTCCGACAGACCTTTAGGATCGTCTTGATTTTGAGAAAAATCAAGAGTTGTAGCTCTGATACCATTCTGATGCGAATGCGGAAGCGGTTTAGAATAAGAAATGAAAGTTGGGTCGAAGGTTAATGTAACCTTGAGTGATGACGTGGATTTTGAAGTGAAATTGAACTAAGGTTAATATAACCTTGGTTCGTGGTTAAGGTCTTCCTGGATTTTGTGTGTTGTGGCACGTCTATTTTAGGAAAGAAAATACTTTGAATTACGTAAGGATTTTTGTGATGAAATAAAAGACAAACGTAACCAAAGATATTTAGCCCGAATTCGACCTTGAATCCGAAACTAATAACGTAGAGATTGGCGCACCAATTCCTCGACGCGATTTCGAAGTACTTTCTCGAAATGAGTTTTCACAAGGTTTGATAAATAAAAAACTTTGCTGAATTTTTATTGCTTAATCATTTAATGCCTTATGCTAACATGGAACGTGGCTTTTATAGCCTTACACAAATATAATCTCGAATATATTTTACGAGATACAAATCAAATTAAAACTAGTAATTAATCTAGAGAATATAATATCTTATCCTAGGTATATCTTGAAATGATATTGAAGATATCATTATTATTCTTACTTCCTAATTAAAAGAAGATTGCCTCTTTATTTGGGTGATAGATCTCACGCATATCTCCCATGAAATAAATATCAAATCAACCTTGATACTTATTCATTTTGTTGCCAAATATGATAAGATTGTTCCTGATTATTTGGAGTAAGGATCACGCTTGATATCATCCACATATCCTCCATAATCTTTATTTTCTCTAATGCACCTAGACCATATTTGGGACATGGGTAAGCATGCACACGCCTAGCTTTATTGGGCTTGGTTCGAATACCCCGAGTGAGTGCATCGTCTCATTGTGGGCTTTGTTCGGTCCAAGCACAATCGGGTCGGGTTCGAGCTTACTCGTATCATCCCCTCCTTCTTCGAAAGGAATTGACCTCAATTCCGCAAGGCCATCATCGCTTAAGTACGGACTTAAGTCTCCCACATTGAATGTAGCGTGGACTCCATAGTCTCCCGGAAGCTCGATCTTGTAAGCATTGTCGTTTACTTTGTCAGCGACCTTGTATGGACCCTCGGCTCGCGGCATGAGCTTGTTCTTTCGTTTTCCCGGAAACCTTTCCTTGCGCAAGTGTAACCATACCAACTCTCCGGGTTGGAATACCTTAGTCGGTCGGTTTTTGTTAGCTCGCCTTTGGTAGGTTTCGTTTACCACCTCAATTCTAGCTCGGACTTGATCATGTAGCTTTGTCATAGCCTTGACCTTGTCCTCCGCGTCCTTGTGAACAAATTCCCCTTTAGGGATAGGGAGTAACTCAATAGGTAAATACGGGTTGATCCCATAAACTACCTCGAAAGGAGAGTGCTTAGTTGCATAAGTAGGAGATCGATTATAAGCGAACTCTGCGTGTGCAAGCTTAAGGTCCCAATCTTTCTGAGTTTTACTCACCAAACCACGGAGAATAGTCCCTAAGATACGGTTTGTCACTTCCGTTTGCCCATTAGTTTGAGGGTGATGTGAAGTGCTAAACAGTAGCTTAGTACCGACCTTTCTCCAAAGTGTGTTCCAAAAGTAACTAAGGAATTTTGAGTCACGATCGGACACAATAGTCTTCGGGACACCATGTAAACGGACTATCTCGCGATAATACAAATCCGCGACATTACTAGCATCGTCCGTTTTATGGCAAGCCACGAAATGCGCCATCTTCGAAAATCTGTCAACGACCACCATAATTGCATCCCTTCCTCTTTGAGTACGAGGTAAGGCCACAATAAAGTCCATGGACACATCTTCCCATGGCCGTTCCGGAACTGGTAATGGCATGTAGGCTCCTGCATTAAAGGAACTTTTCGCCATGTGACAAGTAACACACTTGCTTATGATGTTTTGGACATCACCAATCATTTTCGGCCAATGAAAATGCTCGTGTAAGAAGTCGAGCGTCTTCTGGAACCCGAAATGTCCGGCTAAACCACCACCGTGTGCTTCGGAACACAAAGTCGATTTCCCTTAAATAGAAAACCCTCTTGTATCGCGTATTCCTTGTATCCACCTTTTTGACATTCCTCGAATATCTCCCTTAGTTCATCATCAAGTACATAGGATTCTTTAATTAACTCGAACCCTAGTAACTTCACTTTGAGTGTGGTAAGTAGCGCATATCTCCGTGATAAAGCGTCAGCTACTACATTACTCTTGCCCTCTTTATATTTTGATGAAAAATGGAATGATTGAAGGAATTCAACCCATTTTGCATGTCTCGGGTTGAGCTTTTGTTGCCCATGTATGTACTTGAGAGACTCGTGATCCGAGTGAAGTACAAAATGACTAGGGCGAAGGTAGTGACTCCAATGGTCAAGTGCTCCAATGTAGAGTAATTACAACGAGCGCCCCCCAATTTCTCCGAAAAGTAAGCAATGGGTCGTTGAGCTTGGATTAAAACAACCCCAATTCCCACGCCACTTGCGTCACACTCAACTTCGAACGGTTGAGAGAAGTCGGGTAGAGCGAGTATAGGTGCATTGCACAGCAACTCCTTGATCTTCTCGAACGCTTTTTGAGCTTGTTCGTTCCAATTAAACGCTCCTTTTTTCAAGCAACCCGTGATTGGGCTCATGACCGTGCTGAAATCACGAATAAACCGCCGGTAGAATGAAGCCAATCCATGGAATGATCGTACTTCAGTCACCGTACTGGGGACAGGCCAAGAACGAATAGCCTCCACGGCCAAACAATAATACTAATCTTAGTATTATTATTTTCCTAATGTAATCTCGAGTGATATTAATTCCTAAATAATACTATGATAAATGGGAAACAAATACTAGAAAATAATTTACTATATCAACTAAGTAAATCTTGCCAAAATTGTGAGATGCTTGATTTCCTTCCATTTCTTGAGATCACGACATCTTCATGATTAAGGTAATATCCACTTGATTTTATTTTTCATGTATTAGGAAAGATCTCGGCATTTCCACTACTTTGGCAAACAATCATTTTGGTTCATCTTTGCCATTTATTCAAGATTCATAATCTCTTAAATATGTCAGCCGCATCTCCCTTTTATTCACTACTATATTTTTGAAGATTACAAGATTCTCCACATTTCATCAAGATATCTGAATGCACCTAGATGAGGTTCAAGTCACATTCAGTTTATCCCCTCTTTCTTCAAAAAGAATTGTCCTCAATTCCAAAAGGTAATCGAGGCATAACATTATGACCGAATTAATTTCTGTGAACAGTACCGCGTGAATAGTACCACGTGAACAGTACACATATTTCTTTTTTCTCTTTTTTTTTGGTATAAAAAACTACACAATTAAGAAATCACAAATTCAACAACAAATAAAAAAGTTAGTCAAAACCGATTAACCCTTGAACTACCTCGTTCAAGTTTAATCTTTGACTTCCAACCGCAACTGGAAAATCAACCAATAACTTGGCTCCGACAGACCTTTAGGATCGTCTTGATTTTGAGAAAAATCAAGAGTTGTAGCTCTGATACCATTCTGATGTGAATTAAAAATGCGGAAGCTCCAATGAAAACTTGTTTTTGTATTTTTTAGGACAAAGGTTAATGTAACCTCGATGTTTATTGACGAACGAAAATAAATGATAAATATAAAGGGATATTTAGCCCGTAGTTCGACCTTGAACCCGTAACTAATCACGAAAGAGATTGGAGCCCAATCTTTTATCGCCAATTCGAAGTACCTTCTCGAATTTAGTAAACACCATGATTAAAAGATCAAAATGCAACCGTGTTTTTTTTGTCAATTCATCATTCATATTCTTCTCTTACATTATTGTCGTGTGGCATATAAATAGCCTACATGTGAAAATCAACTCGATATCTCGAGTGATATTATTTCCTAAATAATACTATGATAAATGGGAAACAAATACTAGAAAATAATTTACTATATCAACTAAGTAAATCTTGCCAAAATTGTGAGATGCTTGATTTCCTTCCATTTCTTGAGATCACGACATCTTCATGATTAAAATAATATCCACTTGATTTTATTTTTCATGTATTAGGAAAGATCTCGTCATTTCCACTACTTTGGCAAACAATCATTTTGGTTCATCTTTGCCATTTATTCAAGATTCATAATCTCTTAAATATGTCAGCCGCATCTCCCTTTTATTCACTACTATATTTTTGAAGATTACAAGATTCTCCACATTTCATCAAGATATCTGAATGCACCTAGATGAGGTTCAAGTCACATTCAGTTCAGTACCGAGCCATGGGAGTTGCTACAAGTGAGCTCATTTGGCTAAAGGCATTTCTCGCGTCATTAGGAATTTTTCATACCAAGCCGATGGTATTATTTTGCGACAATCAAGCAACAATTCATATCGCCAAAAATCCTGTATTTCACGATCGAACGAAACATATAGAAATCGATTGTCATTTTGTGAGACAACATCTGGTGACTAACAATAACAATTTGTTTCATATTCGAAGTAAAGAACAGGTGACGGATTTGTTCACAAAGGCGCTAGAAGGAGAAGCTTTCAATCACTTACAAGGCAAGTTGGGACTCGGCTCCAACTTGAGGGGGAGTATGAGAATATGAGAAGGATATGTGATATCGGAAGATATTATTCTCATATAGTAAATATTGTAATTCTAGTAATTAGAGATTGTAATTTTCAATTAGTCATAATTGTAGTTGTAATTGTAGGGATTTGATACCTTAGATTGAGATACAGTATCTTTGTTTAGAGTATATATGTATGCCACATTTGACCTGAATGAATAACATAAAAGTATTCTTTCATCATACTGTTAAGCTTGCCAAATTATTAATTCATCTTAACATAGATGGATGGATGGACTTCACTTAAGAAAAAAAAGGGAAGACTGTCATAAGGTTGCCAAACATCCCCTCACCCAAATCAATCACTACATTACTTCCTCCACACCCTTCCCAATCCCCTTCTTTTCAATTCATTTCCCAACTCAATTCATCTCGCTTTAACAAAACCCCAACAAATAATCTTCATTAATAACTCCGACCATACTCCGTCAACTACTCCGACTATACCCCGTGAACTACACCGACCATACTGCGTTTTTAGCAAAACATACTCCGTCAGTAACTTCGATCATCATACGAAGGTATGTTCATGCTTCATCTTCATCATCTTCATGCTTCTTTTTCTTCATCATCTTCATCTTCATCTTCATGCTTCTTTTTATTTTTCATACCTTTTTTTTGGTATTTATAAAATTATTCATCTTTATTATCCACAAAAAAAAGAACAACTTCATCTTTAAGATGAAGTTTGAAGATGAAGTTGTTCTTTTTTTGTGGGATGAATGAAGGTTGAAGATGAAGATGAAGTTGAAGATGAACAAGTCATTTAGTGAGTAATGTTCTTACAGAATTGCAAGACCACACACTTTCAGTTGTATAGTCACACTCATTATGTTGTAGAATCACGCAGCTGTACACTCATTGTAGTCACATATTCAGTTGTATAGTCACACTCATTATGCTGTATAGTCACACTCGTTATGTTGTAGAATCACTCAGCTGTAGAATACCTTGGGATTAAGGCATCATGCGTTTAATCATCTTCATCTTCATGCTTGTTTTATTTTTCATACCTTTTTTTTTGTATTTATAAAATTATTCATCTTCATTATCCAAAAAAATGAAAATTGAATATGGATGAATAAAGGTTGAATATTTAATGAATGTTTAGATATTTTCATTTTTTTAAAGTCACAGTCGTTCATTCATCCATATTCAACTTTCATTTTTTTTGTGGATAGTGAAGATGAATAATTTTATAAATACAAAAAAAGGTATGAAAAATAAAACAAGCATGAAGATGAAGATGATTAAACGCATGATACCCTAATCCCAAGGTATTCTACATCGGTATTCTACAGTTGCGTGATTCTACAACATAATGAGTGTGACTATACAACTGAAAGTGTGTGACTATACAACTTAAAGTGTGTGACTTTTTTAAGGTATTTTTTTATTTACGTTCAAGATTCCACGTTCGTCAAATCCCTACTTCTGAACCTCGACGATTTTCAGGATTTGTTTTTATCTTTTTAGAGCATCTTTAAAATAATTAATCATCTTCATCCTCATGCTTGTTTTATTTTTCATTCCTTCTTTTTTTTGGTATTTATAATATTATTTATCTTCATTATTCACAAAAAAATGAAGGTTGAATATGGATGAATAAAGGTTGAATATTTAACGAATGTTTAAATAATTTGCTATGATTCGTATGTATAATCATCTTTCTAATTATGAATGTGGCTTTGCTAATGATGATTGAAGAATAATTGACTGTATGACTTTTATTTTCCATTTTATGGTTTCAGTTTTGTAGTCACACACTTTAGGTTGTATAGTCAAACAGTTGATGTTGTATAGTCACACTCATTATATTGTAGAATCACACAAATTCTTGCAGTGATTAGAGTATGTAATCATCTTTGCTAATGATGATTGAAGTATAAATAAGTACGAGTATAATTTAGTTGTATAGTCACATAGATTATGTTGTATAGTCACACAGTTGAAGTTGTATAGTCATACTCGTTATGTTGTATGATCACAGTCATTATGTTGTAGGATCACACCGTTTATGTTGTATAGTCACACAGTTAAAGTTGTATAGTCACACTCATTATGTTGTACAATCATGCAGTTGTACAATCATTGTAGTCACATATTCAGTTGTGTTGTGTGATTTAGATTGATTGTATGTTTTGTTGCAACGAAATGGTTGGTGGAAAGAGGAATGTTGGTAAAAGGGACGGTGGGAAGAAGAAGGTCATGGAAGATACAACGATCGACCACGTAATTGGACAATGTATTGTTGTGCACGTACCGGAGACCATCGTTAAACTCTTGAGTATTTATATGGGATAAAATGTTTGCTTTAGAATGAACGTACTATATGTAAAGGATGTTTGGTGGGTTAGAATGTTTTTATGTTTGACATACTATAGGTAAAGGATGAACTTTTTCTAATGTAAATATATTTTCATCGCTATTTTCTGATTTCATAATTAATCACGCGAGGTCTATAGCAAAATCACTTACCCTTTCACCTTTAAAACCACGCAACTGTGCACCAATTGGTTTGTAGCCAAAAGTGGTCGTATTTGTATAGTCACATTCGCCTTGTTGTATAGTCACACTCGCTATTGTTGTATAGTCACACTGCTAATATTGTATAATCGGGACAAATTTTGGTTTTTTATTTTGTATAGTCACACTCGTCATGCAGTAGAATCACACTCATTATATTGTAGAATCACACTCATTTTGTGCGTAATGTCAAACGTCAACATAATGAGTATGACTATACAACATAATGAGTGTGAGTTGTGTGACTATACAACTAAAAGTGTGTGACCTTGCAATTCTGCAAGAATATTACGCACAAAATGAGTTGTTCTTTTTTTTAGTTAAAATGTTTTTACAGTCAATTAAAATAATATTTCTAACTAGAACATATATTAATTAGAATGTTTTTTTGTTGGATGAATGAAGTTGGAAGATGAAGTTGTTCTTTTTTTTGGATGAATGAATCTTAAAGATGAAGAAATTCTTCTTTTTTTTGTTGGATGAATCGAAGTCGCTCATTTTACGTCTAACAATCACCTGTTGTAATATTTGTGATAGGAGAGTAGAACGTTTCAGTAATTTTTCGAAATTTTAAATGCGTCTTACAAACAAGAAATCAACTATAGAAGAAACCAACATGAATGGAGGTTGAATATTTAATGAATGTTTAAATACTTTTGTATGTGATTAATACTTTCATTTTTTTAGAATATCGTTACTGAGGTCACAGTCGTCCATTCATCCATATTCAACTTTCATATTTTGTTTGGATAATGAAGATGAATAATTTTATAAATACCAAAAAAAGAAGGTATGAAAAAAAACAATTGAATATGTGATTCTACAACTTGAAGATGATTAAACGAATGATACCTTAATCCAAGGTGTTCTATACCTGCGTGATTCTACCACACAACGAGTGTGACTATACAGCATGATGAGTGTGACTATACAACTGAATATGTGACTACAATGAGTGTACAGCTGCGTGATTCTACAACATAATGAGTGTGACTATGCAACCTAATGAGTGTGACTATACAACTAAAAGTGTGTGACCTTGCAATTCTGTAAGAACATTACGCATGATGAAGATGATGATAGGATGAAGATGAAGATGAAGATGTTCTACAAACTTCCGTCATTCATCAAGCTTGAAGATGAAGATGTTCTTATTTTTTGTTGGATGAATGAAGCTTGAAGATGAAGAAACTTTTTTTTGTTGAATGAATGAATTTTGAAGATGGAGATGTTTTTTTTATTGAATGAATGAATGGATCTTGAAGATGATGATGCTTTTTTTTGTTTGATAGATGGAGATGAAGATGAGAGAACATCAAGTTGTAAGGAGGGAGAATAAAGAAGTGAGAGTTTGATAGAGGAGAGGGTTGCTTCCCTCTCTCCACTGCTGCGAAGTGTGATTGAGGGGAGGGTCCCTCTCTCCACTGCTGCTGTGTCAGTTTACTGTCTCCTTTTTTTAACACATCATTCATCTAAGCCATCCATTCAACCCAAGATCAAGAGTCAACAACACAACTTCTCAACTTCCCAATAATCCACCACCAACTCCCTTGATCCCATCAGTCCATAAGTCCATAAGTCCTATTTCTATCCATTAGATCAAAAAGTAATGAATGGCTGAGATTATATGATGTTTATTAATTTTTCAAAAAAATAAAATAATGAAATGTACATATTCCAACATCTCGTTTTTCTCACCCTCAATATTTCCACCATATTCATTTCTACACACTTTCCACTCTCACTCATAACACTCTCTCACTCATTTTTTGCGGGTTCTGATATGTTCTTCCCACTCTCACTCATAACATTCTCTCACCACTTTATTATTCATTTCATGTCATTCTTCTTTATCGACTGTTGCCTTCATCCATAGAAGAAGAACCCACAATCTTCATCCTCAATCTCGTTTCCAGTTACGTTCGCCACCTAGGTAAAGTTCTAATTTTGAAATCTGTTTAGATAAATTAAATTAGTTAGTGTCTACCTAATTAGGGTTAAGACGAATTAGGATTAATAATCTTGTTAGCAAATTAGGGTTTGGACGAATTGTATCAGTCTGGGATTTATATGTTCTGATATGCTCTTTAATTATGGTGTTATGAACAATGTTTTTGCTTGTGCTGTGTATTTGATTATTGAACAATATTTAACAACTTTTTATCTTAATATTGTATTGTTTGTGTTAAGTTGATTGTTGAACAATTCATTTGTACACGTTTTTGTTCATCAAATTAGGGTTTAAACAAAACAAATTTCTTAGTTTTGTGTATTTTTTAAATTTTTTCGGGTAAATTGTGTATGAGTTATGGGTAAGAACCCAATTATTAATTCAATCAGTAAATATTGTACCATTTCTGTTAGTTTCTAAAATTCCAATTTTTAAATCTTCTTTATATTGGATAGAATTTTTTAGTTTGGTCTTCTTTATATTGATTGTTTTTTTGTTCTTCATTGCATATGTGTTAGCCGAGATGTCGTCCAAAGGTCAAATGGTTGGAGTTGCAGAAAATGAGGCGGTAGCGAAGGAAGATGTATGTCGATAATGTCCTTGTCAAACGTAGAGGACGAAGACTTGTGAAGCTGATTTCGAAGCTCAATGAAGCTTAACGTCACTTTGATTGGTCAATATATATGAAACTTCAGCTGACAACAAATGTAACTTCAACAATATTTAATTGGAACGAGGGTAGATTATAGTTGACTTAGACATAGTAATGGCGGAGAAACAATAGTTTAATTTTAACTACTAAATTTGTAACTTCATCTCTATAACAACATAACTTTAATAAACACTTATTTTCGTACTGTTGTAAACATTCAAGTGTATGTATTGAAACTTCAATACTGTTTTATAACTTCAACTCAATTGTTTTGAAACTTCAACATCTGTAACTCTAGGTGTATGTAGAGGAACTTCAACTGTATTGATCTGTCAATTCAATTGTTTCAGTTTGTAGCTTCACTTTAATTGGTCAATATGCAACTTCAATTACTTTATAATGTCACTTTAACTGATAAATTTGTAACTTCATCCCCATAACAACATAAGTTTAATAAACATTTGTAACTTCACATATTTTGTAACTTCAGTTAATATGTTTTGTAACTTCAGTTCATATGTTTTGAAACTTCAGTTCATATGTTTCGTAACTTCATATTAATAAAATTATATTGTAGCAATAACGGAAAATACAATAAATTACATATCAAAAATAACAAATAAGAAAGAGATAAATAAAATTATTTACTACGTTTATTCGAAGTTATACTGTATGCACTTGAAATCATGCAAAAAAAATACTCTTACTAAGAAACAAAATGGACGGTGATGAGGATGATAAAACGAAAACAGAACAAGAAGAGAGGAAATTAGAGAAATTAAAGAAATATGATTTATTTTTTTAAATTATGATTGTATGAAAGAAGAGAGAAGATGATTATTGGTAAAAGAGTTAATTAGTGTGTAGGAGTTATTGGTTATTGGTACTTTGGTAGTAGAGTTAATTAGGAGTTAATTAGTGTGGTGGAAAGAGAAAGAAAAGATTATGGGTGGTAGTAATTGCTACATAGGGAGTGGTAGTAATTGTTACATAGGGAGTGTGAATTAGGGTGAAAATTTGTGTTTTTAGATCAAATCTCAACCATACATCATCTCTTATCCAATGATCAACAATATGACTTATGACCTTAAAGTTAGTCATGACCTTACTAGAACTCATCTCTCTCTCTCTCTCTCTCTCTCTCTCTCTCTATATATATATATATATATATATATATATAATGCATCCACGGCTCCCGACATGGCAGACTCATATGCATTCTAAGCTTTTGGAATCAGAGTTACAAAAAATAAAAGTTGGTGAATATCCGATCGGAGTTACTCTTCGCAGTACGCATTTTACTTGACGCAGTACTTTTTACTCATATTTTTCCATTGCATACCCTTATAAAAAAAACAAACATAATTTCATTCTTGCCCCACCCTCTCTACCCTAACCCTAAAAACCATCTTCTTCTTTTTTTTTTCAATTATCGTACCTCCAAATCTAACTACACGTTCATTCAATTTATTAAATTTAATAGATCATGGATACAATTTTAATTGAAGAACAGATATCAATCAATAATCATTAATCATCATTAATTATTGAAATCCGGGTTCAAAGTTCAATTAGGGTTCAAAGTTCAAAGTTTAATTAGGGTTACAAGTTCAATTAGGGTTCAAAGTTTAATTATCAGTTTTGTTTCAAAGTTCAAAATAATCGGTTTTTTGTTTATTGTTATTGAAATTAGGTTCTAGCAAACACTATACTTTCAACTTTTTTTTGATTTAGAAACTCAATTCTTGAATTTAATGCTTTAATATAAGAATTTAATACTTTAATATTGGGTATTAAATTGGAAGTATGCAATCGGATAGTGTAGTACAGTTACGAACTGAGTATATACCGAGCATTAAAAAGCAAATTTCGGTAGTCTTGAAGATTACTTTTTCATTGTTTTGTACGGAGACTTGTGTACTGTGATTTTTTCTTCTTATTTCTGTACTGCGTCAAAATTGAAAAAAACAAACATGTTTATTCCGTGATTAAAAAAACATACTGTGTTGATAAAGTTAAAAAATACTTAATATCAAAGATTAAAGTAAATGTATTGCATAAAATTTTAAAATAATTGTACCGCAAAAAATGTACTGCATAAAAGTAAAAAATAAATGTACTGTGTAAAATTAAAAAAATAAGGTATTGCGTTGAGTAAAGTAAACATGGAGAATAGAAAAACAAAAGGGAGGAAAAACAAAAGGGATGAATTTGAGGGAGGGGAAGTGAGAGGGGCAAAATCGGAAAAACGGTACTGCGTCGAGTAAAATGCGTACTGCGAAGAGCAACACCCTATCCAATAACTCAATTCAATTAATGTAACATTTACATAAAATTTATGTAAAATTATTATTTGTATAACATTATTATAAATATTAAATATATTTAAAAAAATTCAGATATTTTCTTAAATATATTAAAAATAACTATTCTTTTAGAATATAAAAAGTTGATATTGCAATATTAATTTTTAATACCGAAAGTATCGTCACGCAATAATCGTAATACAAATATAATATAGATAGATTGATGTCATCGAACAATAAATGATAAATGATAAATAATCAATATATATATATATATATATATATATATATATATATATATATATATATATATATATATATATATATATATATATATATATATATATATATATATATATATATATATATATAGAGGTAGGTTCAAATAAGGGCAACATGTTTCAGTAAGTGTATATTAAAGTTACAGATAACATACGTTAAAGTTGCATTTGTTTAAAATTGATATGCAACTATAACATTCAGCTCTTTTATCACTTCAAGGGATAAAGTGCAACTTTATCACTCATATCGTGCAACTTTAAGCACTTTTTGTGTAACTTTAACACTGGAACTTATGACCTTAAAATAGTTGTTGCCCTTATTTGAACCTACCTCTATATATATATATATATATATATATATATATAAAGGAGGAAGTTTTCAAGCGATATGATTGGTCCGTTGCATCAAAACTCAATTTAGGAAATTATCATTAATGAAAAAAAATCAAAATAGAGAATCTTTTAATTATTACAATAATACATTTAATCTATTATATTAATGTGATGTTTTTTGATTTTCATCCAAAAATCTTTAAATTTTGTTTAACAAATAGTTATCGTAAATAAAATTATAAAAAGAATTAATTAGATTCGTGGTAGAAAATACTTTCGTTAGAGTATAAATTTCATATTATTTGCTCGAAAAAGTGATGAATTTATTACATATAAAGATATTAAAGTTATCCCACATCGACAAATTATAATAAGGTGATTAAATTCTATATTATAAATAATAGTAATCATCCGTCCTTAGATATCCACCAAAAATCTTTTGAGTCATAAATTCTGATGTTATTATCCCACATCGAAAAATTATGATGAGGTTATGAAATTCTATAATATAAATAAGAGTAATCATTGTTTTTGAATATCGACTAAAAAACTTTTGAGTCTTACAAAAACTCTTAATAAGACTACAAACTTAAATAGTATAAATAAGAGTAATCATGTGTTTTTTTAGGTCTTAAGAAGAGTTCTTAAGACTAATTATTCGTTCTTAAAATCAATAAAAAAAACTTTTGAGTCTTGGAAAATATCTTAATAAGCCTACAGACTTAAGTGACATAATATCACATCGAAAAATTATAACAAGGTGATGAAATATATTATAAATAAGAAATAATATTATGACTAATCGTCTTAAAAACCTCTAAAAGACTATAATCTCAAGTAAAATTATTACAAGAGTTTTTTAAAACTATATCTAAACTTAAGTCAAAGTTATTCTATATCGAAAAATTATGAGGTGGTGGATTTGATATTATAAATAAGATAAATCATTCGTTTTTAGATGTCAAAAAAAAGTTTCTTGAGTCTTACAAAAGTACTTGAGACTATAAACTTAGGTAAGATTATCCCACATCGAAAAATTATAATAAGGTGATCGAATTTTATTGTATAAATAAGAGTAATCGCCCATTCTTAAGTTAGATATAAAACAAACTCCTTTATTATTATAATTATCCTAACGTTGTCTCACATTGAAAAATTATGATGATGTGATTAAATTCGATATTATAAATAATAATCATTTGTCCTTGGATATCAGCTAAAAAAAATTCGAGTTTTAAAAATGCTCTTAGGACCGTAAGCTGATGGAAAAGAGAAATCATTCATGTTTAGATATTAACAAAAATCTAAGTTCTAAAACGAGTTTTGAAGACTATAAACCTAAGTACAATTATCGCATATCGAAAAATTATGATGAGGTGATGAAATTCTATATCACAAATAAGAGACATCATTTATTTTTAGATATTATCCAAAAAAAATTGTCTTATAAAAGTTCTTAAAGTTATAAATTTAAGTAAAATTATCTCACTTTGAGAAATTATAATGAGGTGATAGAAATTCTACTATATAAATATGGAATAAAAGCAATCATTTGTTTTTAGATATCAACGAGAAATCTTTTGACTCTTAAAAGAACTTTTTAAGATTATAAACTTGATTAAAATTATCCCACATCGAAAAATTATGATGAGGTGATGAAATTCAACATCATCAATCAGAGAAATTATTCGTTTTAGATATTACTAAAAAATTATCATATGATTATAAATTGAAATCATTATTGGTTCTTAGATATCAATTATCAACCCAAATATTTACCGAGTATTGTCTTACAAAGAGATATTACGAGTTTTAAATACAATGCACGTGTATAATTTAATTTGACGTTTACTATGACCTCCCAAAAAACGCATTCACGTATGTGGATAGTATTTCTTTACTATTAGACATACTCCTAAGTCCTACCTCCGACTTACTTTCTACTATTGCGTAGTTCACAAATTTATGCAATCTTCTAACTTGGTGTCATTATCATTGTCACTAAAAAACGATCCGTGCATCGCACGGACTTTCCAACTAGTAAATTATATATCTAATCAATCATGTAAGTATTCAGTCTTTGAGTTTATATGTCTAAAAACATCAAAACTGATTGAAAGATATACTAGTATAGATCCCGCGCAATAATGCACGGTAAATTTAGAATTTTATATTTAGTGATTATTTATAAATATCTAATCGGTAAGTTCTTGATTTTTCACATTTTTAATATTTACATTTTGATCTGAGAAAATCATTTAAAATTTCAGAGATGATAAATATAATCGAGTAATCTTACTTAATGTATTTTTTTATGAACATGTTTTTTTCTCACTAATTCCCTAATTAGACTTCTCGCATAATGGCAGTATGTTTTTTTTAGTTTTTAGCGTATTATAGTTGTGTCTCGGACCAAGCTTAGGTAAGACGGTCTCAACATTTAGTTTCGATAGTTGTGAGATTTATATTTTGTTACATTATCATAAATATCTACGTATTTCTTTATTAACCCATCACAATTATTTTCTTTGATTACATAAATATTTACTTTTAATTGAATTTGAATATTATAATTATAAGATAGAGTATGATTTTATTTACTTTGAATAGAAAGTGGATACTGTAATGGTAATAAGATAAGTTTTAATTTTAATATTAATTTGTTTCCTAATTGAAACCATGATGTTTTGGAAGGAAAACATGTCTTGAGAGGTTGACACCTCATCACACTTCTTAGAGCATTCTCATCCATCATCTATTCTCCATTCTTGGAGGAGAATGAAGAAAAATGGTTCGCCCAAAACCATTCTCATGGAGAATAGAAGATATTTATTCTTTTGAAAGAATAAAGTGGAGAATGAAAATTGTGGATCCCCAAAATAAAAATATTAATATTAAAATAAATTAAAGAAATGTGTAAATGAATGAGTGAAGTAATGAAATATGTTGGGACCCACTAGAGAATAAAAATTTCTTCTTGGGTAGAGCAGTTTCTTTATGATGAAAAAATAGGATAAAAGTAATGAGGTGGATGAGGAGGGTCCCATCCAAGAATGAAAAAATCATTCTTGGATGAAGATGCTCTTAGTGTTGTTATCCTCTTAGTAGTAAGAGGATTTAAGGGTAAGATTAGTAACCAGATTTTGCTTTAGTTCCATTTAAGAGTCCAAACTCTTTAATTTTACGATTAAGGGTTGAAAGTTAACACCGACAATTAATGTTACTCAACCCGCAAAAAATAAAGTGGGAGCATAATATGAAAACATATCAAACGGGTCTAGCTGATCGGGTCGTACTGGTCGGATCCAAATACGGGTCGGATCAAATATGATTCGGGTTATACGGGTCAAGGAGTTTAGGGTCAAAAATAGTTTCAAATGCCAATATATTTACCAACTTTTTAAGTCCAGTAGAAATAAATTTAATATTTTTTTTTATTATTTTAATAGTATTATAATAATAATAATAATAATAATAATAATAATAATAATAATAATGTTTGTACTTCAAAAATATTAGTTCAATTTAATTTTTTATTATTAAATGATAAAAAATGTTGTATTAAATTAAATATTTGTAATTTAAAATACGTATTTATTTTTTAATTATAGATTCAAATATAATATTTAAATTTAAATATTTTATTAATTCCAATCAATTCTCACTAACCAAACGGGATGAGTCAGGTTTCGATCCTAAATTAACGGGTCATGCATATTGGGGTCGGTTAAACGGGTTGCGGGTCGAAAAAAAAGTTCACGACCCTAAAAAGGGAGTTTATTGCAAACATCAAAGTTGAATATAAATATTTTAACTGATTTAAATAATTAATCAGATGCGTATTCGATGAGTTTGTATGTTTAAATACAATGAGAGCAAAACCGATTAAAAGATATTTAAGGGTAAGATTAGTGCCCGGACTATTCTTTTAATTCCGTTTAAAGGTCTGAACTCTGATCTTTTAACTTTACGGTTACGGGTTGAAAATTATCACCATCAATTAAAGTTATTCAACCCCTCAAAAATAAAGTTGAAGCGTAATATGTATACCTGTCAAATGGGTCCAGCGGGTCGGGTCCAAATATGGGTCAGATCAAATATAAGTCGGATTATATGGGTCACGGTTCGGATTATGGTCAAAAATAGTTTCGAACGCCTATATATTTTAAGTCCAACAAAAATATTTTTAATATTAATTTTTTTTAATATTATTATTGTACTCTTTAATAATGTTTATATTTTACAAAATAATTAATTCAAATTTTAAAATTATTTTACAATTAAATGATAAAAAAAAGTTGTATTAAATTGAATATTTGTAATAAAAAATATTAATGTTTAATTATAAATCCCAATATAATATTTAGTTATAAATATTTTATTTAATTTTAATAAGTTCTCACTAACCGAACGAGTCAGGTAGGGTATCGATCCTAAATTAACAAGTTATTTTGGGTTCAGTCAAGTTGTGGGTCTATAAAAACGGGTTTATGACACTAAAGATGGGGTTTCTTTTCTTTCTTTTACCTAATTTTTGAGATAGTATGATAATGTTCCTTTCAGTTATTTTTAGTTAATTAGTGTGATAATGCACATACATAGTACCATGAATACTCTTTTTCTAATACTCCGTACATAATTTATTTGACTTCATATATGATACTCTATCTCATTCATAATTTTCACTTTTACTAGTTGTTTCTGTCGCGCGCGGAGCTCCAGGGTGGATGCAATATGTTTCGTGTGACTATTAAGCATACAGTTAATAGTCGGCGTGTCCTACTTCTAGAGCAGCCCGAGATTCATATATAGATAATTGTCTGATAGCTATTATAAAATAAAATTAGGAGTTTGGGTAGCATCTGGTTAAGCCTAAGCTTTAGTGCACAAAATATGAGCATGTAAATCAATAATAGTACGCACTCAGTGTATGAGTGTACTCTTTCTTATACTGTCTTTTCACCATCTACATGCTCAATTTACCTCCATCATGGTGCAAGTCTGTGTATGAGTATGCTCTTTCATATACTGTCTTTCACCATCTAGAGGCTCAGTGTAGTGGTCTTCTTCTTAATAATCTTATTTCTAGTGCGAGTCTGGAATGATGGTGCAAGAGTGGTTGCATCTTTGTCTTTAAGACTTGCAGGTGCAGTACTTGGCAGTGGTAATTTAGTGTGGGCAACAACTATTGTTTTGATTTGTGTGTCAGTGTTGGCTACATCTGTTGGAGGGTTTCCAGATGACTGAGATGATTGAATCACAGCTTGGGTTTGTTTGAGATTTGTTTCATAAGCTGCTTTATTGGCTGGAGTGCTGACATCATTGTCATCTATGATTACTTGTTTTACTACCCATTGGAGAATGTTGCTCATTGATAGTGAAGTTGATGGACCAACCTGAACTTTATACTGTTTCTGTTGTAACATTTCATGGAGGGTTGAAAAAGCTTGATCGTTGTCCTGTAGAGATGTGAAGAATGTGTGAAGATATAGATTAAGTATATTTAGTTATGGGTCGATGATTATAAACT